>OX401904.1:16987190-17587190 GCA_947859195.1 Drymonia ruficornis
TCTGTCGTCAAAGTAAAAACACTCATATGAGGTCAATAAACTAGACAGGAATATAAGTAAAGTAAGGCTCTGTTTGCGGAAATTAGATTGATTGTAAAGTAATGACAACATAGGCCTTCAAACGCCTACTGTTTATTGATGATTACCAAAACAAGAGAAAATTAATGTAAATTGAACACTAAAACGACCTCGTGACGTCCTACTCACAAAAAGGCCAAATGGGGAAATAAGAACACATGTTAATTTCTTCCTAATGATTGATAGTATACACTACCGGGCAGGATAGAAAATAACTCATTTCAACATCCTATTAACACAGGGACGAACTTAAATATTATTGCGAAAATTACTCTCTGTCGTGCATTCACTTGAAGTTGCCGCAGGAATGTTACGACCGGTAAATCAATTAGGATTAATAGTTATTTTGATACCTACTTATTAAAATTTATAAGACTATAATCCATATTAAATTCAGGTTATTCGGAATTTTATTATGATTAAAAAACTACTTTATTTTAGATCCTGGGGGCTTACCACCACCTCTTATAGCAGTTTTGTTTTAACGTTTCAGGGACTTTTTGTGCAATGACGTTTCTTATTGTCATGACAATAAGGTACGTCATTGCACAAAAAGTCGCTGAAATGTTAAATCGTTCCTGTAATTGAATCAAAGTCAAAGTCAAAGCGTTTATTTTGTTTAGGCCTACGGGGGCACTTACAAATTGTCATTTTACATTTTTTCCTTAAATTCTACTGCCGGATCGGAAACGCGACCTCGACTGAGAAGATCCGGCAAGAAACTCAGCGGGCTTGTCTTTTTTACATTGTTTTTTTTTATCGCCATTTACGAATCGCAATAAGAGTTCGTGGTAAGCCCCCTGTTACTCTTAACGCAAAACACAAAGTCTTGAGTACATACATGTATTCCAAGTTAGCCGCTCCTTCCAGGTCAGGTTCAAAGGCCACATAAGTTGGGGCATTACTTTTAATGTCAAAATAAACAACAACACAGACAGCCACCAACGCCGACAGATATCGCACAATGACACACCTAAACTTGAACCGAATACGATATGACCTTAACCAGATAAGTTCACTCTCGTTTAAACCATTCTAGGTGAACATGAATTCGAAAAAAAACATGCGAAATTTATCATGCACTTAGGATAGTTGTGAGATTTAAATTGAATAAGTACTTACATTATGTCAATAATCACATACAAATTATGAATGAACCAACGAGACTTTAATAACTTCTACTTACTGTGTTTAGTTTAGCAATTAACAATCAGTGAACAGTGTCTTACGACTCTACGAACAATATTGAGAACAAAACTATATCAGGAACCGGCCGACAAACAAGTTTGCCACGCATGTGAGTATCATCAAATTGCGTACCTACAGTTATTGAATTTTTACCTTCCTATAATAAGCAGCCTCTTTGGTCTAGTGGGCGCAACTCGCAACCGTCTTGTCCATGATAGTTATCGAATCCAGCCTACTTGTTTCGTTCAGTCGTCGTTCGTGATTTTGACATAAATTTACTAAGGAAATGAGTCAAAATTTAAAATTTTAAGCCCAATAGAAACGGATTATTGCTATGGTACGGGGCATTAATTACGAACCCGGATCATGTGTTTCGTACGTTCGTGATTTTAATAAAATGTTCTTCGTACGTTCTCTTGTATGCTAGGCTAGCGGCTAAAGGGGGCGTCCATAAATTACGTGATTTGTGTGATTTTTCGACCCCCTCCCCCCATGGTGAGATTTCGTGAGATTTTACTGAACCCCCTCCCCCCCTTTTAATCTCACGTGAGATATTTCAAAAGCCATATTCTAGTGGAGAAACATGTTTTACTTAATTTAGTCAATTTTTCTCGAAATTTTATACTGTTTCTTGCGGTAAAAGAAATTACGTGATATTTGCCGAGACCCCCCTCTCCCCCACGTGAGATTAAGCGAGATTTTGCTCGACCCCCTCCCCTCCTTAAATGTCGCACGTAATTTATGGACGCCCCCAAAGGTGTCAGAGTTTTCAGACCGCTCGAAGGCCTTCGAGATGGCCGGCCGACGACAGCTTAAAGTGCCCTTTGACGCACCATCTAGATACTTATCCATACTTCCTAATCATAAAAGCGAAAGTTACTCTGTCTGTTACCTAATACCTAGTATTGATGAATTTTGGCATAGAGATACACAGGACCGTGGAGACGGACATAGGTTACTTTTTATCCCGGAAAAATGTTAGGTTTCTGTGGGACTACCTATCAAAAATAAAATAAAAGGACGTTTTGAAGTCAACGCGGATGAAGTCGCCGGCAGAAGCTTGTTATAAATATTCTGATTCTATTAAGTAGAATTTCTGGTCTAGAAATGGGCTCGGTATGCCTAGGTAGGTACATATTACACATTAATATTACAGTATAGGTACATTTATTAAGAAGAAGGTGTTAGGTACCTTACTTTTAAACATTACGAAGTTGTCTTTGACAATAATGATAATGTTGTTAACTTTAAAAGGAACATATCATTAAAACTTAATTTTTCTGTATTGTATAGAGATAGAGTATATCTATAAACAGATATGCTTATTTAGAAACCAGGGAGGTAGGTATATATTATCCTCTGTATCATCACACGTGTGAGACGCGGACGCTGAACCTTCACACTTCGTTATTAAACGCAAGTTATTATCAATGCGTTTATATTTTAAAAATGAATTAAATAAATGTTATTTGTGTATTTTTATTATTATCTATTCAGTGCGTCTCTCCTACGAGTCCATTATCCTTGTGGTTTCTCCGTCAACGTAGATTTATATTGAACATCTGTATTTAGCATTCTATCGAAGACAAGACGCACGTTACCTTGCAACTTTAAAATGTAGCAGCTTTAACGTGTGTTATACCTAATTTTGAACGCATCAATGGATCTATTGTCTTCCGTAATCTTCTTTTACTCCTCCTACCTACCTATATTTATTAAATTAAATTTGTGCCGGTTTCAAGACCATAACTCATCGATCCTAACTAACAGTAAATGTAAAACACAGTTAATTACTTAGTTGGTCGATGACTGTGTTAAGTTAACATAGGTTAGGTTTTACTACACTAACTTATATTTTGTGATTTTCTCTAATTATTCCCTCTTTTCAATTTATTACTTACCTACTAACCAGGTATTATAGTAAGATGAACCAACGTGGTCAAACAAAAGTGTGAGAAACTTTTAATTTATGAACTAAAAACTTGTAGGTAGTTTTTTCTTAATTGTCATATCATAAGGATGTGGAACTTACACTTTTCGAGGCCATCTAACACAAAATATGATATAAACTCGTGTGTTATTTTGTTTAATTAGCAGATAATTAAACACTAATATTTTTTCTAAAGGTACCTATAAAAACGAATGAAATTGAAGGTTATTTCTTTAGCATTTGTGTAAACATAGTGTGAAACAAAGTCAAGTCAACGAGCTATCCGCGGGTCGGTCGGTTTGCTAGTTATTTCTTCTAAACTAGTACCTACTTATAACGGGTTTTGATGCGGCATTTTCGTTATCATTAGAAAACGTCATGCAGAATTTTTATTTGTATACCGAATACATTTTAATTAAATATATAAATTATGGAAAAAAGCCGTAGAAGTCAGGGCGCGTTGCTAGTATTTTATTACTACAAGTTCGTCACAAAATCAACTAAATGAATGAATTAGCCGAAACGCCCTGCGTGGACTTCCTTGAGAAAAAAAGCAAGGTTGTCGGGCTGACACGATTCGGTATTAAATACTGCAGTTACTTTAAATGAACAAGTTACGGTAAACACGTTCAACTGTAAATGAAAAAAGGTAAAGGTTCAGTGCACTGAGTTCAAAAGAAATTACAATTAACATTTAGCCTTTAAGGGCGATGCAAGGCTTATTAATTCGTCATTTTTTGTGGGGTTAATAACCGCTTAAGTCTTCATTACTGGTGCTGTGCGTGTTAAGTTCAATATGGTTAAGTATATTGTTAAGCAGTTCAAGTCTGTCAATTTTTATTGAGGTATTCATATGAGAGGATAAAATTGCGGTAAGTAAACTACACTGCTATAGGTATTATTTAACGACCGCTTGGCGCAGTGGTTCGAGAGTTATGCCGCTCGGCTTACCGCATCGGGTGGTTGCGGGTTCGTTTCCCACCAGAGGCAAATTTCGGAGGCCTTTTCGTAATTTGCTCTGGCCTAGGTCACCGGGGTCGGCCCCAATCCATTAGGCGTGTCTACAACATGCACATGCCGCGCGAGGCTGCTCACCCACATGCCTCGCGAAGCACGACGTTTGCCTCGGTCGCATGCCGCGCGAGGCAAATGGCGAGGCAACTGACACACTAGACAGGGAAAGGTATACCCGATCAATCAGTTTGACACGTTTGACATCGTTCTGTCTCACGACTGCCAACCTAGGCGACGCAAATGTGAGTGCTCAGGTGAGGCAGGGCGCACATTTGCCTCACGTGAGGCAAGTCAAACTTCGCGAGGAAAATTTTCCTCGCGCGGCATGTGACACTTCTGGACGTAGCTATTGGATCGTAGCCATAGTTCAAGCGTTGCTTAGTTTGGGACTATACAGTGGGTATGCTGGTTTGGCGATATTTATTCATTTTACACCAGTCTGCCAAAGCAACAACCACATGAATTTCTTGAATTTAGTTCTCTATTTTCCTTATTACGGAGAAGAAAATAACTGTGCTAATGCAAAAGTTTACCTATAGTTGAGATAACCTACAAGACAAACAACTTATTGCCGGAATTAGTTGCATCAAGGCTAGGGTTTTCCAAATCGACCCGTTCCACAACGGATATCCTACAATAGTGATAATGTTAGGACATAAAGTAGACTCACTTCTTACGATCATAATTAGTTGCGACAAATACATAATATGATACTTAGTCGCCTTTTTAAACAATATACCCATCTAAATTAGACGGTTTAGGTACTCTGGTATTTGATAGATACTCTGGTATTAATAAAGAAGGAACTGCCTACATTGAAATTCTCAAGAGATTATCAATAAAATGTCTTAACACTTCAGTGGGAATAAAATTCCTAGTGTCCTTTCTGGTAAGTAGGTAATATTGGGAATGGAATTTCCAGTAGTTCAACTGGTAAAACTATACGGTGAGAACGGCCGATTTACCTATTATCTGAAGTTTTTATTGTTTATATCCAAGACATTATCCAGAAATAGGGAGACCTAACATACCTTTGTGACCGCTGACCGTCCAATATAGCTTGTCCTAAGCGAAATCCATTGACACCGTACGAGTCGCGCACGCGGAAAATAATGTTGAAAACATTGGTCGGTATTGCCAATAGGGCTCATCTTTTGGTGAATAATGCTTGGTTATGTATCGAATTGCGAGTGCGGTAACAGATGTGTGAATTTCGCTGCATGTAGTAGTGCACTGAGCACCAGTTTAATGATTGCGATGTTAGGTACCATACCTGATAAAATAAAGCTAAGCAACGCTTGAACTATGGCTTCCATAAAATATACCTACTAGGAGCGATCCCAGTGTCACCCAGACCAGGGCAAATTACAAAAAGGCCGTTTTCGAAATTTGCCTGTGATGGGAATCGAACCCGCCACCATCCGATGCAGTGAGCCGAGCCGCCAACGCTCAAACCACTGCGCCATCGCGGTCGTCTAATAATCAATTGTTTATACTATGGTCAAGTTTAGAGTTCACTCCGTATCTACCCTATTTCATAACGATATTGGTATTTTATTTATCTACTAGCTGTGCCCGCGATTGCGTAGGTACGCGTAAATTTTAGAACGCGGGTAAGTAATATACCTACCTACCCGAGTTTAAATTCGCGTGGGATTTAATGGGGTTTTATTTAAAAGATATGGATATAATGGGGTTTTATTTTTAAAAACCTTCAATTTTATTTATTTGTATAGGTAGATGCCGAGGGCTAAACTTCTCGTCTCAGACCGATGCGAGATCCACATTACAATAAATATTCTAATGCACATCTGTGTTGCATTTGCTGCGTCATATTTAGATTTTCTTTGTTTTAAATAACAATAGAATGCGAGAAATGGCAAACAATTTATACAGGAGATGTAAGTTTCCGTCAATATTATTTATAGATTAAATTAATTAAATGAATAGAGGTTTTACACACACGTTTTTACGACAGAGAGCGTGTCCGCCTTAATTTTAGGTATAGGTAGGTAGCTTTATATGTGCTCGTATGATTAATCAAATTAATTTCATTTTTTATTACGTACCTATACCTACTTAGATAGGCAAAATTACAAAACACCTACTTTGTAAATTTAAACTTCCTCATACCTATTTGATATGCAGAAAAAATATCCAAAGATTTCCGAACAGTAGAGATGATGATTTTCCTAGTAATAATGAAGGCCAGCGCGGTATTGAGATGGAGTCTCGTTCGAATTTTAAAATGTATTTCTATTACTCAATTTACTCACGGCTTGCCTTCCGACTGTGGGACAGGGTCAAATTGTGGCGGTTCTTTTGTGTTTTCACTTGAAATGACTGACTGATCCGATATCCGAAGTTTTGGCAAATTGCGACAACCTCTCGGCGCCGGTGTCGCCACTTGTCAATGTTGCAGTTTCTTTAAACAACTCTTTGTTGTTATTTTCATTTTGTACGAAACGTTAACATCGGGTTATCCGTGTATGGATAACCCGATGTTAATAGTATTTTATTGCTAAACGATAATCCTTTCAAAGACATAATACCTAGTTAGCTTTGTCTGTTTAAAAAGAGTTTAACTTAACTTCGTTAGAAAAACATGGCTTATATTGTAATAAGTAGTAAAGCTTTGCACTTATGGAACAAATTCGTTCCAATATCACGATTTTTTGATTCAAGTTAATTGCAGCAATATACGACTAATCGGAACCGGACGATGTTATCAGCTCGCCACTGACCAGACACGATAATTAGGTGCCTATTCGCCAAATAATTAAAAGGTAATTTAAAAGGTTTGTGTGGACATACCTTGAGCCGCGGTCAGTAGGGAATGGTCAGCGCGGAGGTGCACAAATGACTGGTCAACGTCTACCGCTCGCCGTCGCCCGAGGGAATTCCAATTTACACCTTGAGTCAACTCCACTGAACATGTTCAATTGTTTTGTTGATGAGTAACACTGTAGTATTTACACTAAACAACAAACAACGTGTCCTCACTACCGCCGGTACTGACTGTCTGTTATACTTACTGCGTGAATCGCGTGGGTATACATAAATTACCATAACATAACGTTATTACAAATACGTATATATTATCGCACAGTCAAGTTCAATATGTGGTGAAACGTCATCGTGCGAAGTTGTTTTATACGCGATGGAACTGCCCCGCGTCGGCGCGCGCGTTTGAACAAATTGATTCTAGAGATTCGGCGGCGTTAGACAAAAACAGGAGATTAGTTGTTGATGAACCATAGTACGTTGGGTCGCTTGATTATATGCCTTTTGTCAAGCTGATACGGTTCAATTGATATTGAAGAACTCGGCTGAGTAAAGATATAATTAATAATTATCATGGATCTGTCATTACCGCGGATTTCATAAACCTATTGTCATAACTAGTTTAAACTAAAAATTGTGTCTACCTTTGTCATCTCAAGCTAATAATAGATGCCAACGTAATATTCCAGTAAAAATAATATCATAAAAGGCAATAACAGCATAATTGAAAAAAAAACAGAGAATTTAGGTATACAGGGTAAAATAGAGGAATGTTTCCTTTCAGTAAAATGTGCTATCATCAATATTTAGTGTACGTTCCCTCCATACTCGGTCTTTTTAGGGTTCCGTACCCAAAGGGTGCCAACGGGACCCTATTACTAAGCCTAAGCTGTCCGTCTGTCCGTCCGTCCGTCTGTCAACGGGCTGTATCTCACGAACCGTAATAGGTAGAGAGTTGATATTTTCACAGAATGTGTATTTCTGTTGCCGCTACAACAACAAATACTAAAAATATAAGAAAATTTACAAATAATACAAGAAACTTGATATTTTTACGTTTTTATTCGACGGTGGTATGGAACCCTTTATGTGCGAGTCCGATACGCACTTGGCCGGTTTTTTAGTTCCACTATGCATAGGTGTAATTTAATTGTATTAATAGATTGGTTTAATAGAAAAAGATTAAGAAATGAAATTGGTTCAATTCCTACTTTATATTAGAATTATTCGTTGGTAGCATCTTCTAATTTTTCAAGTTAGGTACCTACTTTGTTTTCCAATTTCTCCAGCCCTCTTTCTTACTAATCTATTAATAGGTAGATACACAATACACATCAAACAGTAATAATTATACGTAACTATCTAAACACCTTCTCAAATATTGACCGGACCCGCAGAGGCTGTTTACCTAACCAATACCGAGATATTATGGACCAGTTAAACATTCGAGCCAAGATGTAATTTATCTAGGGAAGCACAATGATGTTAAAATCCGTAAATATAACTAAGTACTTATTCAGAAAACAGTACATGCAGGGAACTTCACACATCATTTCTTTGTTGTTGAGTTAAAAAACACCTATACCTACTGAAATACTGAAATACATTAGAATGAATGAAGAAGAAATGTTGATGCGTATTATTCACCAAAAGTGAAATTAATGATGAACCGTATTGACCCTATCGACATGCTTTCAAGATGTTGTCCGCAGGTAATGTGTCCGTGGACTCCGTTTAGTAGGACAATTTATTTCGGACCATGGTATTATTAGAAGCAGTGGTAGCCGATTGGTTAAGCACGCGTCTTGCGGGCTTAAGGTCATGGCGGCTCACACCTCTGGATTTTTCGAAATCTACTTATGTGTGAATCATAACTTTAATATGATAATCACTTGCTTACGGTGAAGGAAAACATCGTGAGGAAACCTGCATGTCTTTAGACATGTGAAATCCACCAACCCGCACTGGGCTAGCGTGGTGAATTATGGCCTAAATCCCCCTCTCATTGATTGGAGGCCCGTGCCCAGCAGTGGGACATTAAAAGGGCTAAATAGTTAATAATAATGATATTATGTCTCCCCCTTTCTTGATATAGTCATTGTGAAAGAGACAGTTTTTGCCGTAGGGGTGGTTAGGGGGTGCAAATGTACTCTGTAGGATGCAATCAGCTGAAAATTAGCCTCAGTATAGACCTAACTGCAGTTTTATGATATCCTTCAACAGATTGTAGGTATAACTGCCTACTCACAGCGACTGCCGATTGATCATAACCCTGCAGTACCAGCAGCAGCATAGTGCAGTGCAGTCGGTGCCTTTGATGAGCGTCTGATTCAATTAATTAATATTTAATCAATGCAACGTCAATTTATGAAATGAGAGTAAACCACGAAGGTGGTAGTACCTAATAGGTATATGAAACCTGTGGAGTAAACTCAATCGATTAAAAATACTAGCACAGATAAAAATACGAGCATAGTTCATGTTCGGATACTATTTTAAGGATTTGCGGGATATATATAGCTATCGGTAATTAAGCCACAGAATGTTGGTATTTAACCAACAAGTTTATTGATACGTTAAAGATGTAAGTACCTACCTACTTAAATATTTGCGATAAGTAAACAGTGTAAAAAAATATTTTACATAAATACAGATTGTGATCGTAATGTTTGAACATTACGAGTAATGACATGAATTATCATTCGGTTGGTTAATGGGACCATTTTTCTTTTATAATTACCTACGGTGGACAAATTAATGTTAATTATACTTATCTACTTACTCCCCTTTTTTTTAAATCTTAGTAAATTATTATTATTTTATATCAGTTACTCGATTAGAGTTACGCGTAGATATAGGCAGGTATAATTTAACCAAGTGTAACGTAATATTGAAAGGTAATAAGTATTACTGATACGACCTAGGTATGTACTAGAAAATGGCTATGTGATTTACTAAGGCCAAACATCCTTACAACCATGAGTTCGTCCTTACATCCTTACAACGTTGATACATCCGTGAGATGTCACTTGAGGTTGAGTCATCTCTCGCCTAGTTGTTTTCAAGGGCGATATCTGGGTTGAAATAGCCCTGACTTTGATTTAAAAATTAGGTAAAAAACACCCCTTAGTTTATTTTTGTTTTCTCACAAGAAAAATTATGTCATAAAACAGTTAAGAATCTCATCATAAAGCATCGACGTACAAGTGTTTTGTATGTAAATCATACGCCTACCTTGAGGTACAGTATTAAATAACGTGAGAGGTAAGATAAAATGCATTCAAATAGCACTCGTAAACATTCAATGAACGTAGCTGGCAGGTACCTATTATCGACCATTCAACCTTAGAGGATCTAGAGCTACTTATACAGGATGAATTTGAAATCATGAGCATCCTTTTAAATTACGGCTCTACACATGATTCTGAGTATTTTAGGAAAACAAATAAAAAAAACTATTGATAAAAAAATATTGCTCAAGTAAGCAAATAAGCAAACCCGTTAACTGTTTTACCTTACTTGGGCAATATTTTTTTGTCAATTGATTTGTTGATTAATATTCCCTAAGTATTCTGAATCATGTGTAGAATCACCGTTTAAAAGGATGCCCATGATTTCAAATTCACCCTGTTGTTAGTTAGCATAAAACATGTAGTTACTTAATAAGTAAGGTATTTTTACCACCTTCTGTAAGCTTTCGACTTTGTGGGACGTCAGCGAACTCCAAGTCATCTAAATATAGGAAAAATGACGTCAAAGATGACCCACTCATTGCAATTGAACTCGTCTGACGAGTCGCTTAAAACGGTTCGAGTAACCCAAACGTCGCGTCGGAAAAGAAGTACCTACAGACATCAAAGAATGGGGTTTTACCATTGATGCATTATATTAGCAGATATGGGAGCTTCTAACACTGCAGTCACTAGACTTGTGTTCAGGGCATCCCTATATGCAGCGAAAATAACACATCTGTTATCGCACTCGCAACTCGACTATTAACTTAAAAAGTATATAGGTCTAGGATCTACCTGTTTTGATGCGTTTTATTCATCAGTGAAGATGAGCCGATACGCGTTTTCAACATAATTTTCCGCAAACGACTGATTCGTATTGCATCCAAGGACTAGGTACGTGGTGTACATACTATTTGGGACAGTCACATAGGTAGGTATGTCTCTCTCTTTTTAGGTAATGACTTTGGGTTTTACCCAATTCGTTTTACGATGAGCGGAAACCGCCATCGATTGCTTGTCTTGTGTAGCATTTGTATTTGACGTAGGTCATAAAAGGAAAAAAATATGGAAAGTTATGATGGACTTACCTACACTGGCATTTTATATCACTTTTTTGTTCCTACAAATGCTGGGTAAAACCATTGTCAAAAAATCCCTATACATTTGGGGGTAAGTAAGTCTAAACTATTTTGACCGGCATGAATTTACCATGAAGAATTCACGAAGATAATAATATTAATTACTTTGCAGTGGATTTCCGGTAAAGAAATAGCAGACTTGGGAACTCATGGCCTCGAGTCAGGCCATCTATTAGCAGTCCTCTGGCTGACAACATGCCGATCGCCAAGAATTTGCGATTTACAATAAAGAATTCACGAAGATAATATTAGAGACCAGTGGTTTCGCAATGGACAATTGTTAAGAGGCATAGCATGGACCAATTACTAAGGGGACTGGCCCTAAGCAACTCGGCCGAGTGGTCGGCCTAGTACTAACATCGACATAAACCGAAGCGAGTAGTTCAACTATTTACCGGTAGATAGAACAATGAAAATGAAAAAACAATGACCACGTTTTTTTTCATACATATATCTAATAAGGGCACCTCTTTCTTTAGTCTTTACTCTGTGGGCTATAGGCTCTGACCGCTCTGGGCGACGTACCTACCACTTTCCTTCAGGTGGACCGTATATGCAATAAAAATATGTTGGTCGTTATATTGTGCCCTATTCACCTATCTAATGGATACGTATCGCTTACGAGCTGGCTGGGCAGGCCGTGGCCCAGTTTTACGTTACGAGATAAGCTAACATTGGATGAACATGACTAATTGTCATTATAATTTAAGGACATCATTATACCATTCATATAATTAGGTAAACAATTGGTGATTGCTTGACTATGAGCTCGATAGCCAGCTGCAATCACTTGCATGGTCATAGTCGGAGATAAGTAGATGTATTTCGAACTGAAAATCTCCGTACATCGGAGGGCACATTAAAAGTCAGTCGCGGTTGTTGTCTTCTTGGGGACCTTCGGGCGGACTGAAACCATACAAAAAGAAGAAGATAGACTCCAAAGTAGACTTTAATTTAATTCAAAACTACTCGTAAATATTATCAGCGAAGCAGGAAGCTATACGTCCGTTACTCTTTTCTTTAAAATATTCTATAGATAAGTACAAAATGTGGTCGGTTTAATGGAAATATGGTTTAGGTAGGTACGCGTTATAACAACAGAACCTATTATGTTTTGGGAATAGAATGTGTTTTTTTTGTATATTTATTCAAGTTTTTGTATTCCTACATCTTCATTGGCGGCGTCTTCATCAGGCGCATGCCTCGCGCGAGCACTGACTTTTGACGTCGGAACGCATAGACGTATACGTCTATGCGTTCCGACGTCAAAAGTGAGTGCTCGCGCGAGGCATGCGCCTGATGAAGACGCCGCCATTGATTACTCACTTGTAAATACAATACCTACCCACGCAAACAGATCGAAGTTATGGTACCTACCTCTGATATAATAGTTATAGCACTATAGCATAGGCTCTCCAGTACCACCCTCTAAGAGAAGATCGGCGGAAAGTTGCTAGGTATACAGCTGCGTTTCGTACGCTGAGTGACATCGGCGCCGCCGCGGCGCAAGCCCAAACCAGCTCCCCCTACACACGTCGGCAACGTGCGAGTAATGCTTTTGGTATTGCAAGCCTCTATAGACTACGGATCTGTTTGCCATAAATTCGGCTCTCGAGCACATGGCGCCCTTGACTTACAAGATACACAAATAAGAGAAATAGGAAATACGGTGGTACCCATATAAATATACGACGCTATAAGTAGGAAGCGGCTAAATGTCAACTGTCACGGTTACCGATAGCAAAACCAGTTCACGATCACAGGAGTTGTGAGATATGCAAGTGAATCATTAAACGGTAGGTATGAAATAGGTAGATAGCTGCTGCCTAGCTATCTACCTAGGGCATCCATACTAGTAATCCAATCAAACCAATTTTCAAAAGATGCGTGTAATCCGTCAACCGGCACCGAGTCAGCGTCGCATTGAGGAGAGGCCCATGGATGGCTACCAAAATACTCAGTGTAGAATTAATAAATCATAGTCATTAGATGTGTCCATATGGCGCGCATGCCTCATCCGAGCACTCATATTATGACATTTCGTCTATGCGTTCCGACGTCAAAAGTGAGTGCTGGCGCGAGGCATGCGCCTGATGAAGACGCCGCCATTAGACGTGTCTACAACATACACATGCCGCGCGAGGCTGCTCACCCACATGCCTCGCGAAGCACGACGTTTGCCTCAGTCGCATGCCGCGCGAGGTAAATGGCGAGGCAACTGACACTCTAGACAGAGAAAGGTATAGCCGAGCAATCAGTTTGACACGTTTGACTGTCTTTCTGTCTGATGACTATGTCAAAGGCGACTAGGCGAGGCAAATGACAGCGCTCAGGTGAGGCAGGACGCGCATTTGCCTCGCGCGAGGCAAGTCAAACTTCGTGAGGCAGTTTGCCTCGCGCGGCATGTGACACATCTGGACGTAGCTATTGGTAAAGATTTCTTTGGATTTAAAAAAATGTAATCATCTTAATGTATGTAAGCAAATAAATATAGGTACCTACCCATCCACAAGCATCTAAGATAATATTTAGATAAAGATTAACATAAGAACTGATCAGTTAAGAACTTCCTTAGTTAGTTGCCTATACTTACTTAAAAAGGTATGTAAACATCGTAATAAAAAATATCTTATTTTTATAAGCAGCTACTTAACGCCGCGTGAAATGAATAGGTAGGTAAGCAGGTACCTGTGTACTACAGGTACTTAACCCCCTACCGTAAAGTGGAATTGGTGCGATTCCCGTAACACTTAGACCGGCAAATTACGAGATGGCCGTTTCTGAAATTGCTTCTGGCGGGAATCAAACCTGCAATCACCCGATGCATTGAGCCGAGCGGCCTACGCCCGAGTCCTGCGCCAAACGGCCGTCGTAGATTAAAGATGATTGAAAGGGATTGTTCAAATTTTGTCGGAAGCAGTCGAAATTAACTTCGGGCCATGAATAGGTACAGTATAGGTACCCCTACTGTGAGTTCCTACTTTAGTTAGGAGTAACTAGGCATCGTCTTCGTAAAATATTTGATTTGTACGTCAGAATGTTAGTTCCTCCGTTGTCCGATTCATAGGAGCGGTGTGTATTTCCGTTACAAAAATATGTTAAGTATAAGGTAGCGCCTAGCGAGCGTGAAGTTTGCGTAAAAGTCATGGTAGAGTTACTGTTTAAGATTTTTATTTAGGCGCTACTTAGATAAGCAATTGTTATTGAGCGTCTGACCGTAGACATAACTGATTGCTTGGGCGCGGCTGCACTGTACATGTAGGCGCACCTATTTGTGCAATTGTCTGCCAAACATTCGCGATCTTGCCACTTTCTTGCTGCACCGATTGTTCTTAACGACCATGACAGATGGCGACATTGCCACCATTGTTACATTACACAGGTTTAGAAAGTGTAGCTAATTCCCATAGCTAACACAGCTACCTAAAGTTTCATTATTTTTCCTAGACATGCATGTCGATTATCTGTATTGAGATACCGTTAACCACAACATGCGTCGTCAATATTCAACAAGAACCCGGATACAAATAGCTAGCTGTAGGTAATTAAGTAGAATTTGTTTTTATTTCGTTAACTACCTATTATCGTTTTTTGTTTGAAAATTAGAATACGGAACCTATGCTTGTTCATAGATGCTAGGCTATAAAGCCTCCTTCATGTCAATGCTAAAAAATATCAGAGGCCTTCAGACAGAGAGCCTATTTACGAACCCGGACGATCTATTTCGTTCGTACGAGATTTACTACGGAAATGTGTCAAAATTTAAGTCCGACCGGAACGGTTTATTGCTTTCGTACCGGGTTCGTAGAGTTGGCCACTAACTCATACGTCCTACGGACAAAACTACCTACTTCTGAATGGGTAATTAGTGATGAATCACGCGGCTTTATAAGACCTAATTGACTTGACCTATGTCTTGTGTAACCACTGCGTCAGAGCTTACTGAATATGACCACCACGGGAGACTTAAATCTCCTGTCTTCTATATCGAATTCCATAACTACCATTGATCTATATATAAATGGCCAAGTGGGTATTGGTTACTCATTGAAATTTTGAGATCACAATTTCTTAGCCATCATGATAGGTAATTGGAGGATACAACTATTGTCATACAAAACTCATATGTTTACAGAAACGAACATTTATTATAAAAACTTACTTACCTACCTATACCTAGGTGCAAAATAGTCCTATTGGTTTACAAATGTTTGTAGCTAATTTTGTAGAAAAATCTAAATAAAATAAATATGTAAGTATACTTATCCCAAATCACTTATTGTCTTAGCTATCGTCAATAACAATATAAATGCATTTAAAATACAATCCAAAGTCAGTACTTATGTAAATAAAAATTAATCTGTTTTAAATGCTGTCAAAATATTGAACCTACCTATGTGATTTCAAGCATATGACAAAGTGGATTGGGCTAGTTTAGAGCAAAGTTTTTCACAGTCCCAGGCTTTATATTCTTGTTCAATTTAGAATATGAATACAGTTTATACTTAACCTAAATATTGTTTGAAAAGCAAACACAAGTACTACTATAGGTGGTATAGTAAAATCGTATGGCTCATGTAAATCGAATACATATACTTGAAATTATACAAATTTAAAAAAGCGCTAAGATTTCAGTCTACAAATTGCATTTACATCTAATACTTGCTTCAATCAAGTGAACATATTATGGTTCCTTACAAATACACATTCATAATTCTTAACTTAATTTGTGGCTTTTTTAAATGAATCATTGTACTAATCACAATTTTAAACATCAGTTGCAGATATTAAGATTGTTTGAATGATTGTGATATTCTTCCATATTAATTATTTCCTCAATCACTGTCAATGTCTGAATGAACTCATTATGTATTGTTATGATCCAATGTCCATTTAAATAGAGAACATTAAGATTATACCAATACAAATGGTAGCATTAAATTCAAAGTTTATAAAAGAAAAATATCACTACTGGCAGGTCTCATATGGTTTGTTGCTACTGTACCTAACATTAACTTACAATACATAATGTAATTACTAAGCTACATATTGTAATATAGGTCAATCAAACAAAGTCAAATTAATAATTTGATAAGCACCTAATAAACATTAAAATATTTGCAATCCTTAACAAAATACTTGATAACACCTAACGGGTAAGGGAATGTGAGAACATATTATGGACAGAATCAATATAGAGCTACCAATTAATGTCATTGGAAAAAGATATGTAGAATACAGTACAAGATTTCCTTATCTAAGTGACACATTGTAGAATTATTCACTGAAAGTCAGTCTTTCAAACATTTCTCGTCTATTTTCTTCAGTGAAAAGTAGTCTGGTCAGTCTGCAGTTCCACAATGTCACATTTTAGTAGTAGCCTCCAGTGAGCGCAGGAGTGGCGCACGGGCCATATACTAGAAGCGGTCCTTGGAGGCGTGCAGGTCCGGGTTGGTCAGGTACTGCAGCTCCTGCAACTCCTGGAACTTCTCGTGGTCCCTAATATGTGCATAGTTGGCCGACAAGCACATCAAATAGTGCACCAAACTCAGTATCACCAGCACGCATGCCACCATCGCCAAGATAAACATAAATTCTGCCTTCTCAACGTAATCTTTGCAGAATATTTTTATCCTGTGAGCCTCGCAGATCCTCATGTCTTCTTGCTTAACACTAGACGGGAACATGAAGTCGAATTGAGTGAAGTCGATGCAAGTCGATAAGTCAATGTTTTTCGGTTTCGAGCAAAGCTTCCAAAATATCGTAAATAAGAATGTCGTTATAACTAGGAAGCCCAGTAGTAGGATCCACACGAAAGTCAGAATGTATGTGATGATCATAAAAATAGCGCAAGATATGCGGCCACCGACTCGCGCTCTCCACGCACGGTACACTTTCTGGCGAGTGGCGCCCGTCGTGAGGCAACCCAGGCACAGCAACATGAATCCCAGGGCTGCCATACATGCACTCCCTACGATAAATATCATTTGTAATGCCTCCATCCATATCAGGTGAAAGTGGAACACCTCATCAAACATTTGTTTAGACAGCGTGGAGCCCCGGTACATGGTGCCACAGAAGACACCCACGCCCAGGCAGCACATAATGGTAGCGATAACAGTTGCATGGGGCACCCTTGTGAGACAGGCTTGACACGCGTCACCCATGGTTGCGGGACGTTGAAAACACTACACTTTGGAAGCACACGTAATAATTTGCACAGACACGTACCTAATTTATATTTAAATAATCGTAGGTACGTAAAATTTAATAAAAATAATCAAAATTCCTTTTGTGTGACTAACGTTAACATTTTGACCACAGATAAGATGATAGTTATTAGAGATGAGTCGTATTTACTAGAACAGGTCCGAGGAATAGGTATTTTACGAGACTATGCGGCACCTATTCCAATTTTGACAGTACTTAGTCCAACTAGTATTAGCGCTCACGCGCAAGCTTTTTTTTTTTTTTTTTTTATATAGCCAAGAATGGCACACTGGCAGACGGTCCACCTGATGGTAAGTGGAAGCTTCCACTCAACACGTCCGCTGAAACACCAAGTACCGTGTGAGAGCGTGATGATGCAATCAATAAACCGCTACATCTCGCTCTCTCGCTGCGAGCTCTCTCGATTGCGTACGGAGATCGCGTATTATTTTATTACGAGTATTACGATTTACTTATGGTGCGTTCCATTCACTGTTAATTTTGTAATTTTCGCTATTTTCGTTCATAAATGTCGATCCACTCGAACAAACTTGTACTGAATGTGATCATTATTATCGTTTTTAACAGTTTTGTGGACGAAAATAACAAAATTAACAGTGAATGGAACGCACCATTAGTCTACATAGTGTGGTAGCTAACTAGTCTTCTAGTCCAAGTATATGATATTTTTGTGTTAAATACTCATTAAATGTCTACGTAGATACGTAGCAACAAAATTGTAAATCAATGATCTCATGTCCCGAGTCGTAGTATGGATTTAAGGACTAAGTACGGGAACCATAGTCGATAAGGTGGAAAAGGTGGTACAGGTGTCTGGATCACGTATTTTTAAATACTATGAATAGGTGCACCTAGTCCCAAATTTACCTAGTACAACACATCTCTAATAGTTATTTATGTGTTTGAGTTTGACATATCCTCTTTGTTTTTGACAGGTTTTTGACAATGATGGCAGGAATGACAAACCATTGACAAACTAACAAAGTACGCATCACAAACTTAGATAAAGAATGTACCTGTAGATTTGACAAGCGCGTAGGTACACCCGTAAGGGTCAAAAGATGTATAATCCTGCTAAATTACGCTTGACCCTAATGTCTATCGAACGTGATTTGACGTATACTACTTCTAAATTTGGTTGGGTGATGCTTTGTTTGGCACAAACTAGACCAAAGACTTAACCAAAAGATTGTGCCCAACTAACTTAGGGTGATACGCAGAAAGTGACAAAAGATAATACGTCTATCTCTTTCACCCTTAGGATATCGGGCGTAAGCATGTCTCGCTCCAGCACGATATTATTATTACCGTGTCATCTCTATTGATGCTTTCTCTATGATCACAAACGCATCACGGTAAACATAGACATAAAATATTTATTTACGTATGCTGGCCACATCCTCTTGGTCCGAGACGTCAAAATGACAGTGAACGTCAAATTGATAGTGTTGTCAGCATTCAATTATTTGTAAGAATCGATAATGAACGCTAATTACTATCTTTGAAATGAATATTTTTATATTTATTTTCATAAATTTTTATTAATAATATCTTCATAACACAGGTTAATACATCATACATCATCAACATTGTTTGCGTAAGTGGATAGTTTTTTACTATCTCTAAATCGCTTTCTGTGCTGCAACTTTGCTTAACCCTAAAGCCCGCCACATACATACGGAATTTTCCGCACGGAATTGCGTTTCGAAACATCGAATCGGGGATTCCGAACGCAGTAAATCCATCCAAATGTATGGACGTACCTATCGCGTTCGGAAACCCCAATTCGATATTTCGAAACGGGATTCCGATTCGGAATTCCGTATGTATGTGACGGGCTTAATAGTTGCAGATCTGTTCATCATCATAATCATATCAGCTGAATGACGTCCACATCCGGACATAGGCCTCCCCCAAGGTTCGCCACAATGATCGATAAATAAATAAAGATAATTGATGGAATCAGGCGTAACTTTGCGGAAATCCATTGTTAAACAATTGTAGAGAGGGACCCACCACTCACCCTCGGAATTGTCAACCTCCAATATTATAAACCAAATGAATTGATCGATAATAGAAGAAGCCAACAAGGCCTAACTCCCTGTCACTCCCTGTCCCTAACGACTGAGCCCAGCTCAGTCGTAGTCCAGCTTTCCTGAGGATGCCTCGTTTAGAGGCGAAACACGTGTCGAATTTATTTAGGATTCGCTTTGTCTGCGGAGAATTGCTAATTGTTAGGGTCCATGACTCATGACAGACATACTCTCGACTGACAGGGAGTTAGGTCTTGTTGGCTTCTTCTATTATCGATCAATTCATTTGGTTTATAATATTGGAGGTTGACAATTCCGAGGGTGAGTGGTGGGTCCCTCTCTACAATTGTTTAAATAAATAAAGGTTGAAAATGTCGAGTATGGCTTCTTTTGATTGGGCGGGCCTTGAGGAAAGTACTTTTAGGAAACCTTCAGTTTGGTCAACAGGGTATGATGATAGAGCCGAATTGCAGTCACTGGAGTAGGTATACACTTGATGAACTACCATATACTAACTGTAATTGATTATAATGTATGTTCGAGTATTACGGAAAAAAGTATTTCAACGGTGGTTTTACTATAAGACAGATATAATCTGAGCTTATCGTTAAACTATTCTATAAGTATATTGTTAGACTTATAAGATGGTACTGGCACCTTCAGTACCTCAGTACATTTAGGGATCTGTCCTAGCGAAACTGCGGGCAACAGCTAGTAATATTATTTATCAAGCTGTCTGAGCTATACATTAATCTGAGCTGAGATTGATTGCTGTTAAATAATTTCGATTATTTTTAATAATAAATTAATCGATTATCTTAAACGAGTGTGTGATTTGCATTATCGCACCCACAGATTAGGTATTGCACCACACTAGTCTGTAGGATGTATGGTTGGTAATATTTGTTGATAAATTTTTAGAAGATTGGGATTTTGTTTCACTAATTGTTGTAATTGTATAGGTGTATTTAAATTATCGAATTATCGAATAATGGAGACTTTATACCATCAAACTAATCAACTGATACAAGAAACTTCCGAACTGTTTCATAAGTTAGAGCGAGATCCATCCAAACATGAAGATATTGAAAATTTTATTCAATCGAAAATAAATGCAATTAACGCGTAAGTATTCTTTATATTACATATTTTATAGTAGTTTATGGTTCTTACTTGGCCTCTATAAGTATAAATATTCAGTAGCTTACCTACAATCTGTACTACCTAACCATATTGCAATTAAAAAAATGTATATTATTTACACTATTCTTCGATAATAATTGTTCTTATTTATTATATTACAGGAACTGTGAGAAGTTAGATATCTATGTGTTTAAGACTCCAATCAACCAGCGGCCCATGGCTAAGATGCGTGTTGACCAATTGAAGTATGACAGTAGACATATTCAGGTACATACTGATCATTTCACACAGCTACAACAGTGAACGTCAAGACCGCGGGACCATGACTCAAAATAAAAAAAAAACCTATTGGGGATTTAGTACCTAATTTGTACAAGACCAAAAAAGTATGAAGTATTTTAGCTGGACCAGCTAAAATCGTTCGTACTTTTTTTGTCTTCGGAGGTACAAATTCCTGAGTTGAAGGTACAAAAGGTACAAATTAGGTACTAAATCCCCAATAGGATTTTTTTTTTTTGAGACATGGTCCCGCGGTCTTGACGTTCACCTACAACATTAATAAAAACTGAAGCGCGCCAGTCACACCATTACTTTTTATATATTCAGAAACAGTTGCAGTGCCTCTATCCTACTAACTTCTCAATAATTGCGAATAATGTTAGATTCCGCTAGAGATTTCAGGCAATGTAGAGGAGGTTAAGGGTTGGTAAAATGTCCTGATAGATTGGCACTCAGTCAGCATTGGGTGGCCAGACCATGCTATAAGGACTGTCATTTGAAGGGCTCATTAAGCTCATCTGATATTGCTCCATTGTATTTCATTTGTGTTAGCACTGGATGAAACATTTGAACAAAACATTGTTGTCTCCATTTTATGATAACAAAAAAAGAGACAGCAATATATTTTGTGCAAATATTTAGTCCAGTACATATGCAGAGTACCTTTGTCAGGTGATATGGGCAGTCGGAAACCACAGAAAAGGCCTATCCTCAGTGGTGGTCCAACTATATTCATCTTAGAAGGTTGATGTTAATTGCTCCATAACCTTGTATTAATAATTAGCTAAATCAGGGTGAATTTGGAAGCTGATCCCAATACAAAAAGACTGTTGAGAGTCACTGTATAAACTGTTTCCACTGATATACTGAATTAAAAGCGAACATACATTATGATTTCTTTTGTATAATACCGCCAAACATTTGTCCATTCACAGGCATCTCTGAACAGTGCGCAAAACAAAAGACGCAGGCGGGAACAAGAGATGGCCGATAGGGAACAACTGCTGAGCCGACGATTCGGTCACGACCACACTGCGATTAACGTGGACTACCTCGGCCAGGAGCAGGTGTCATTGCAGAACTCACATAGGAATGTTGACGAAATGATCAATACAGGTATGTGTTCATTTAGTACTTACCTACACACTCTTATTTCTCTTATTTACTCTTATGAGTGAAAAAAGAGATAAAGAAAGATGGCATAATAAAATGAATTACAAATAATAATCAATGGTCAATGGTTAATTTAGACCCCAATAGATATATTTTTTAATAATAATGATAATATCCTGGGACATTCTTTTGACACACGGCTACCTGATACCAAACTAAGCAGAGCTTGTACTATGGAAACCAGATAACTGTTTGTAAATACATACTTAATGTACATATTTAATTACACCTAGACTTGGGAGATACAGACATGTTCATGCACACAAATGCATGTCCCGAGTAGGAATCGGACCTACGACCTGCAGCGTGATAGGCGGAATCTTACCAACCAAACTAACGGGCCCGTCAGGACAGGAAATTTTTGTAATATGAGTAAGCTGAAGATTTAAGTTACCTCTTACCATGAATGTGGGTTTTCTTATAATTTTAATAGAAAGTGGAGCTTGCAAAGGTTTTTGGAATTTCTCTGACTATCCCAGATTATCTGGTTATTTATGAGGTGTCATAAAATGTTAATATGCCAAAGAAAACATAGCAATATCTGCCTGCGCTGTTTGCTATTATTAATGTATCAGGCGCAGGAATTATAATTTTGAAATAATATCTCTCTCTGTAATTATTAACGTTTCTACATATGTTATGGTACAACCTATATTTATCTATAATTAAATAGCATTTTTTTATTTGATATGCTGCTGTTGTGGAACTAATAACTCTAGGTATTTTAGCAACTACCAATGACTGACCTTACAGAGTTAAATGTCAGAGTTGATCGCCGAGTGGCGCTGCGATCGAAGCACGCGTATTCAGTTCTATATACAATAACAAAATAAAAATAATACGAAGTGTCATTTAGTGCTATGTGTTTATAGTGTTATTGACTTCTGAATAGCAGATACCTACGCCCAACACCGAGATAAGTATCGCGGATTTATTATATAAAATTTAAATAACGCTAAAAATATTTAAAATCACTTACCACATCTTAGTTACAATCTCCAGCTGAATTCACGATCAAAATGTTATCTCACTATTGCACCCGTAAATAATTATAAGCGACGGTGCTGCCTGGCATGACCGCTCCGTATCAAGGCTTAAATAAACAAGTTGAACTTTAGAATACACAGTCTAGATTCGGTTGCTTAGATCAGATTCACTGCATCAGCGCTCCACACGTGAGCGCTAACGTCAACCAAAGACCAATTAACACTTTTCGTCTTGATTGTTCGCGCTCTTTATGTGAATACACTACACATGCTGTACTACCCATTTGATAATATTATAGTTATTTTTAAGTAGATTGGTCCCTATATGAAATTACAATTTTAACCTTGTATATGCTTTAAAAAAATAATGCGCAAGATATTGCACAGCATTTTTCTTGTTTAACTTGTTATAGTGGGGTCACTCAATTGATTGATCTATAATTTATTCAGATTTAATAAACTTTGAAAATAGCGATAACTACTTTATCACCTAATCTGCCTTTGGTATTGAAATTGTGATCGACGGGAACTAAGATGTTGGAGAATCACGTAAACAGATAATATTCCTATTGCGTTATATTTCTTACGTCATGTATGACTAAAGTATCTTTATTATCATCAGTTGCGCTGAACGTGACATATCAACAAAAAGTAGGAGGTTCTTAATGAAGACGGGTTTTTTACAATCTTCGTATTGAGAAACATTGTAAGGATGGCAGTACGCAACAGTGGGAATTAAGCGAGTTAATGTTGTTACAGCTTCTGCCTCTTCTTCTATGTTCCCGTGAGCCTTGGGCCCTAACCACCGTGATTAAATAAATATCGCCAGACATACACACCAACTGTATGATCCCAAACTAAGCAATGCTTGAACTATGGGTACCGTACAATGGACTGGGGGCGATCCGGTCAATGTGTATCCTTAGGGGCGCTATTAGGTTTAGGTTTAGGTCTAGGTTTAGTTTTGAGTAGGAGGGTGGGGAAAAGGACACGAGTCGACTTTGACCTCGAATGACCTTGACATTTGACCTTGAATGACCTTTTGTTTTTAAAAATGACTGTAACGGGTACTATTTGGCTCTGGCGCTTCGCCGGCCGCTGCCGCGGCACGCTCGCTTCGCTCGCTCGGCTCGCGCATAGTGGTCACTGTTCTAACCTAACCTAACCGAACGTGTCCAAGCATTTAGCAAGGTAAGAAAGTCAAGGTCAAAGTCAAATATCGAGTTCATTCAAGGTCAAATGACATCCGCTATCAAAGGTTACTTGAGGTCAAAGGACATTCAGGATTAAAGGTCAAAGGTCATTCAAGGTCAAAGTCGACCCGTGTCCTTTTCCCCATCCTTATACTCAAACCTAAACCTAGACCTAAACCTAACTGCGCCCCTAAGTCTACACTCTAACCCAAGGGACTTACGCTAGAATCACTGCGCCAAGTAGTAATGAACTTAACGTTCTTTATTCTATTAAATTCTAAGCAAAACCCTCTCACAATCCAGTTTTGAAAGATCTTCCATACAATATGACAATACTCTATAGAGAATCCGTCAAAACGGGATTGTGAAAGAGGTTTCTTATTAGAATTTATTTAAGAATAATTAATTAGTTGTTTATTTTATATATAGATACGGGTGTTATTCTAAATTTTTTTCAAAAAATTTTCACAATTTTTTCACTGATCATAGATTCATCTTCGTGAATTCTTCCTCGTAAATCGACACCATACCGTCAAGAATTTGTAGCATTCACGAAGATAAATCAACGATTAGTGGCAGTAGCAGTCTTGGGGTTTGATGTGGCTCGCAAAGCCAGTCTTGGTCCTGAAACTTGGTTCTGTTACAGGTACAAACATGCTAGAGACCCTGAGGTACAATCGGGAGACAATAAAAGGTGCTCACAAAAGGATGATAGACTTGGCGAACACTCTAGGATTGTCGAACGCGACTATCTCACTCATCGAGAGGAGGGTGTCACAGGACAAGTACATATTATTTGGTGGGATGTTAGTCACCGTGGCTGTGATCGTACTTGTTATCATGTACTTGACGTAGCGAACACAAATCGACCTTTAGACAATACAATTGTTGTTAAAGTTTGCTAGGTAGGTAAATATTTATGAAATTTAATTGGCGACATGTATTTTTTATATTTATAAATATACTAGGGTTCTAGAATATAGAATTCATCATTACTATCATAAAAATATCCGAGCTGTGTCTGTGCATTAAAGATAAGAAAAACAGAGTGCATAGGCAGAGTTGGGCAAAATTTAATTGCAATTAATTAATTGCAAAATGCAGGTGATTAATTGTTAATTGTGACACCCCATGCAATTTGCAATTAATTAATTTCAATTAAATTTTGCCCAACTCTGTGCATAGGCTACTTATGTGAAGGTCAAGTGTTTTTGGAATTCTTGTTTTTATATGTTCGTGCATCACGGCAAAACGGCTGAACCGATTTCAACTGTATTTTTTTGCTATTAGATACCGATGCTATTTAAAAGATAAGGAAAGAGATATCATCACGCTATAACCAGTGGGGTCGAGCTTCAGAAAATAAACTAAAACTGTACCGATTTTTAGGGAAGCGAATATCTGCACTAGCGAAACTCCGGTGGAAAATTAATAGGTAGAGTAGGTACCTATACTTTGTAAGAAATTGTGTCCGTGATTGTAACACAATTCACAGCTCACTGGGAACTCTTTCATATTTATCTAGGTGTAGGACAGCCTATTAATAGGACAGTCTACTAATACTGCCGAAATACACTCTTGACATTGAACATTTTATTCAAAATTGATTATAGGTATTATGAGTCAGGTTTAAAACGAGTTTTGTATCAAACCAGGAAATTATTAGTTCCACATCTTTGATGTTTTATTTTAGAAGACAGGTTTTTGATTTTGACTCGTTTTAAGTAGATTGAAATGTGTGTGTAGAATTCTAATTCTTTAATTATCTGTTTATTTCCCATCTTAGTATTATTAAGTACGTTTCAACATCATTCCCATTAGCTTTTACTAATTAGTGTATGGTGGTATAAATATAAAGTATCTCGTTTAACTTTACCCATTATTGTATCGTAGATTGATTTAAAAAGGCAGTTAATAAGACTCTTCATATACTTTTACAGTATTTCATTTTTTTCTTTCGTTTCGAGGTTTCCAGGAATGTATATTATTTATTGTTTATGTATTCATTATGTATTTTAGCGAGCTGATATGTTAATTTATTATACCCACATGCCTTTGTGTAAAATTGTATAAATGCTAATGTTAAGAGATGTCTTATTAAAATTTTATATTTTGAAAGAATCCGGTATTGTTAGATTTATTATTATTAAGAGCCTATAGTTCGCGATAGGTCGACATGGCAATCTGAATATGAGCTTTGTCCCGAATAAAATCCGAATCAAAATTAGCAGGACCCGATAAAAAAATAAAATAACCCCAGAAAATTATTAAATCAAATTATTTCGTCGCGTTGCGGGTCCTGCTAACTAGTGCTAACACATTGCCTTTTTGACTGATGGATTATCAACAACAATTTTATGTCGCACTCGAAAACTGGCTCTTGGATAAAAACGTCTATTGTTAGTACAAAAACGTTATTTTAATCACACGTGAATACATTTCAAGCAAGCATGGCAGAATAACCTAAAACATGTCAATCATTAATTATACTAAATGAGACAGTAATTGAATCCAACAAAAAGAGACTTGAATGAAAAATGTTGTACAACCTGTTTGGTTGACACGCTATGGACATAGTTTCCACGGGCCTAATTATGGTGCAAAAACTTAATGATTTATCACTGTAGTCGTATACCCCAGCTCTATCAGGGTTATTTTTTGTCTCTCTTATCCGCGTCGCAGCACGGCAAGCGGGGCGTGACGTGCGGGCAGGCGAAGGCTACATCTTCTTCCTTGCGCGGGGCGCAGTCCCCCGTGTCCTCGGGCGGGGGGTCCACGCACGCGTCCACGGGGGGCGGAGGCTCCCGCGGAAGCCCCCCTATGCGAGCCGCCGCTGGCGAGATCTTGGGCACGTCCCGCCTCAGCTTCTTGACTTTCTCGTACGCGTCGGGCGCTAGACGCATGTAGTCTGGGACCTGAGAATTAAAAGAAAGATGAAGTCCGATTTTAGTACCTGATAAATCTTCGGAAACCAGTAGGTAAGGTAATAAAGTAAGAAGTGGTTATTTATTCTCATGGAGATCAGTGCCTAAAGCATGGCGTGGTTGTCCGATTGGGTTATTAAAAATTGCCCCAATCTTTGTGGAAGATACATAGGTATTGACTAGAATTAAGTACATTTTTACTCGACTAGGATAAACCCAAAAAGGAAAGGTTATTAACAAACCCCACGTCAGAATAACATTGACTTCTTAGCGATAAAGTGTTGTATGTTAGCAATTACTGTACCTATGTCCTTTGGCAAGTTCTCAGTATGTTGAAATCGAATTACAGTCAGATAATCATAATGATTCGTCCCATTGACCTTAACAAAGTTATATGGCACATACACACAATCTCTATTAAGTACTTAGATATAATTTCGTGTCTACATCCCTACACTTCAGTGTAGCTTTAACTAGCACAGAGAACAGTTTATAGCATATCCTCACAATTTGAGTTACATAAGCATAAGAGGTTGTAAAGTGTAACGGCACTACCTAATGTTACCCACCCATATAGTAGGTACATGGCCAACGCAAATGTTCTTGTCGGAGTAGCAGTAGGTAGTTATCTTATTATTTGATCGTATCCCAGATCACCGCGCACTGGAGTCTAGTTGGTGCCTTACTAGTGCCATTAAATGTTATGGCAAATTAAACTTATGTACTCACTAACCGAGGATCCATGACCCATCAAAATGGGAGATGTCGTTATACGAAGGATTAACTAGAGGGTCTTTGGACATTAATGAAATATAATGTTCGGTATAGAATCATAGCACTAACGCAACTATTTCCCACGATTTCCGTACAAATTGTGGCGACCCTAGCGGAAGTAGAATAGTAAGTAACGTAATTACGATTGCGTAGACTGTATTTAGTATTCATGGTTAGAGTGGGTACTAGCTACCTACATGGTACAGTTCCTAAGACCTTGTGTTAAAAACTGGCTTATCGCTTGCGCACCTGACGTAAGTCACCGTTTAATATTAATAATAAGAACCTACTTAGGTACCAGTACCTACATGCTTACATCATGCAATGCCCGTAACCTATTATAAAAACTGTAGTTGCAGTATGGAGTGAGATGACTGAGCCATAAGATTGGATGAGAGAAATATACTTTTTAAGCTATTTTCATCTATTTACCTCTTTGCAGTCAACGCCATAAGTGCCAAGGTACCCTGGCAGATGCGGCTTGTCTGACTTCTCTTCGCCGATGGCGCTGACAGTTTGCGCGCTCGGAATGATCTCGTACGCGCACACGTCGCGTGCGCGTCTCTCTGCACGCTCCCTCCAATCCTGTTTCGTGACAACAAGTCATTAGTTTAAACTAATGATAGATGACGTTATGAGCTACACACTGCAATGTCACAACTTTAAACTTCAGTTGAACACCTAACCTAGTTTTCTGTGTCTTTTATTCAGTCCTTAACAGCTGCAGAACTTTTGCATTTTGCCAGCTATTTACTGAATTAACTATTGGGGAGGATGGAAGTTCTCAAGAATTCGGAGGGCGTCGAAATAAAAATATAGCAAGCTCCAGGATTTATTCTGCTCATGGTGCTTTGTCCTTTACCGATAAGTACCTACCTACTTGTCAACTACCATAGGGTCTATTCATACGCATTCGAACAGCAAAATTGTATCTAACCACATCTGCAACTTTGCGCTCGGGGTGCGCAGTCTGAGTGCAGTGCGGGGAGTATCCCTAACTCTTTAATTCCCAATTTCACTGGGTTCAGCTTTCAGTCTGCCTAACGTGGTTGCGACGTCTTCTGACTCTTGACTTTTCGACACGTTGTAAGGTAGAAGCAAATGTTACCGGGTCCTTGTATCTGTCGCAGTAGTCGGGTTCGTCTATGAAGTGCGGCTGTTGTCCTGGAGGGTAGGTGATGGGCGGCGGCTTCTGCTCGCGGTGCTCGTCGCCCGCCGGCCCGGAGAAGCACACCACTTTCTGGTGGTCGTCGCGCGCAGCACTGGACTTGAGTATGCCTTTGATCGGCATTAAGTCCTCGCATGTTGGTTTCCTGGATACAGTTTTGGTAAGGATAGGAATAAGTAACAATCCTATCAAATCCTGATCTGATAAGAGACGAAGCTATGCGAAGAAATAAGAATAGAACTCGTTATTGAAATCGGAGGTCGGTCAGGTCGTCAGTTGAGCCTATATGCAGCACTTAGGTGGCTCAATCTTTAGGTCTATGAGTTTACTTATAAACGTAACTAATGTTAATTGATAAGTAAAGTTTTATAAGAGAATTTGTTCGGTAAAACAATTATAGAGAGGGACCCACCACTCACCCTCGGAATTGTCAACCTCCAATATTATAAACCAAATGAATTGATCGATAATAGAAGAAGCCAACAAGACCTAACTCCCTGTCAGTCGAGAGTATGTCTGTCATGAGTCATGGACCCTAACAATTAGCAATTTTCCGCAGACAAATCGAATCCTAAATAAATTCGACACGTGTTTCGCCTCTAAACGAGGCATCCTCAGGAAAGCTGGACTGCAACTGGGCTCAGTTGCAGTCCAGCTTTCCTGAGGATGCCTCGTTTAGAGGCGAAACACGTGTCGAATTTATTTAGGATTCGATTTGTCTGCGGAAAATTGCTAATTGTTAGGGTCCATGACTCATGACAGACATACTCTCGACTGACAGGGAGTTAGGTCTTGTTGGCTTCTTCTATTATCGATCAATTCATTTGGTTTATAATATTGGAGGTTGACAATTCCGAGGGTGAGTGGTGGGTCCCTCTCTATAATTGTTTAACAATGGATTTCCGCAAAGTTACGCCTGATTCCATCAATTATTTGTTCGGTAGTTTCTGAAAATCTCGTTTTTGTCCACACAATCCCCTGTAAGCATAATTCAGCAACGTTAGCGTAGTGCAAGTTTTAAATAATTCTACTGACGACTGTCTGGTGGCACGCAGCGCGTCGTCGTACGAGATGATATCGGTAGTCATAGGCGGGGTCGGCGGACGCGGCGGGGTCGCGCTGCCCTCCACCACGTCGAGGGCGGCGAGGCAACGCTCCATCGCGTTGGGCTCAGCAACGGCAGCCTGCCCGATCTTCGCAAGTTGCGCACGAGTCTCCGCTGCATGTTCCTCGCGGGTTGCCGTCTACAGAAGGTAAAAGAAATAGCGATAGTAGGCAAGCAAAAGAGGCAGAGACTTGCCTATATCATGCTTCCACTTCTGAACAAAGGTTCCTACTTCTTTCGTTATTAATTTTTATCCAGTGCCACTTATGGCCGTCTTCTCCACAAGGATGTCAGGTCGTGGCACCAGTTCTAAGGCCCTAATATGTCCCGTAGTCCTATTTAGCGGATTTTGACGAATAATCGTCCGTCAGTCTTAAATACTGAATTGACATTGTCTGCGCAATCTTTTACTGCCTAGTAATTTAGTGTACCTAAATAGTAATGATCTGAACCTAAGTAGTAATGATCTGTACCTAAGTAGTAATGATATGTACCTAAGTAGTAATGATCAGTCACCTTTAGTTCGTCTTTTAGGTTGCCCTCGCGCATGTGATAGTTGCGCACGTTGTCGATCACCTCCTGCGGGAACTTCTCCGGGTTGGCGCTCATGTACCGGTACACGAACAGATCGCAGCCGATGATCCGGAAGCGATGCTTGAACACCGGCACTATGGCACCTGAATCACAAGGCCATATTCAACTTTTCCATCGACTTTACCAAGGAAACTGAAGTAATTTAAACCGACTATCGATTGGTGCAGTGATTCGGGCTCTATTGAGTTTAAACCTCCTCACAGGTTGAACTATTTACATCTTTTTGTTTTCTTTTTTGTTTGCTAAGGCAATTGCGACGTGACAGCGATGAAACCCCTATAACATTTATGGCGGTGGCCGCATCACATATAAGCGAAAATTTGTATAGAAATCACCGTCGCATCGCAATTTCTTATTATATTATGCTATTTGCTATTATTGGCTATTTTGGAGCTGTAGAGTGTGTTGTGCAATTTATTGCTCATTGCACATCCATCGTCGTGCTTATTGCACTATCAGGCAACTTGCCCAATACGCCTATTAATGATTCAAAACTTTCAAAAGCAAGCACCTACTAGGTGATACGAGCACATCGATCTGTTGTGTGTCTGCATCGACGCAGGTATATTTTACTCATCGACACATTTAGTCAGGCACAGAGTTAGGCATCGAGTTAGGCTGTTAGGCACAGAGTTATGGGACTATTTGCAGCCCACATAGGCACACGCAACAACACTGCATCCTAAACTGACTATACCTACGTACGATTTACTAAGTAGGTAACTATAATACTAGTAGTAAAACAGATATTCATTTAAATCCTACGTCTTTGATATTTATAATGCAAATAACCAGTTCTCAAAGTCGCAGAAGAGATACAAATAAGTTTTTTTATAATACCTAGGAACCTGCCGGTCATTGTATGTCATGAATAACCTTGGCCATGAGTTTACATTATTTTTTATATGTACCTTGTCCAAGGTGATTCGAAGGAAAATCCAAATCAGCCATCCATATCCTATCTTATTACAACCTTTATACCCATAGGTGCCTATTATATTTTCATTTTCACGGCGGTTTGTAATCCAATAAACTCATATACTTCCAAAACTAAGTAAATACCAACTTTGTCGGGGTTTCCTCAAAGGCTCTCTCGACTTTGGTGTACATACATAAGAGCCTTACCGTACTATGCTCTGTATTTTATGGTTATGACGTAGTAGATAATGAGCCTTATGTTTCCTACTTGCGTACAACTGACATAATTCTTCAGCGTTTGAAGAAACGAGTAAATTTTTGGTAAGTCAATGTTTCACGGAATTCAGCCAACACTACAAAATGGGGTTCTTCAAAAGGCGTGTTTACAGGTCCTTCAAAAGTCGGCGTCGCGTATACTCCCCTTAAGTTGCATGTCCGGCAGTTACCACTTACTTTCAGATGGACCGCATCTGTCCGTATGCCTCCCTAGACAAGAAAATATAAGTATAATCTATCACTAGTCACCTATGAAAAACCTCTCTGGCGTGAAGTAAGTAGGGAAATTGTGGTCAGACTCTGGCGTCTCAAGTTTCATAGACTTGAGGAACTGGCCCTCACGAATACCAGAGTTCCTCCGCGGTATCTCTCCGATCTTGATGGCGCCGTCGGCGAGGCTGTACGATAGAACGAATTTCCTGCCCTCGTCTTCTGGATGAATCCAGTCCAGCTCGCAGAGGTAGCGGAGGTACTAAGGAAGAAATGGAATTATTATTTAGGGCGCTTTCAAACTAAAGGCGCAGTTTCAGCGAGCGCGTGTCCTGATAGTGGCGCTGCTATTACGCTTCCAGATACTGTATGAAAATTGGGAGTGACACGCACGACTGTCTTTCTACACGCTTCTAATTTCAAGGCGCCCTTGTAATGTGGTAACTTTCGATTTGACGTAAGTTTCTTACACAGGTACAGTAGGAATTTTCTGGTCTGCCTCTTGTTATGTATATTTTGAAGGACATTTAACAAACAACTAACGTCACACTAGGGGCTAATAGATATGGTTATGTTACGTTATGTTATTCGGGCTTTTGAATACATATGTTAGGTACATTCACGCAAAACAAGTCAATACAAGTTACAAGTCTCCATCCAATATTGCTCCCAAAAAACTTTGATCGATGGCTCACTTCAGGATAAAGTTGAAGATACGAGTTGGTTCAATCCTCCGATACCTACTTTGACCAAGTTAATATAGCTGTATATGTTATCAAGTTGCTGCTTGCGCCATAATCCGAGGCTGGCGGATAGATAATGAGACTTGAGAGCTCGCTTTCCGATTTTTTGCAGAATACTGCAACTTTAATCGAGTCCAGTAGTACTTAGTTGTGAACTCAAACATCAAGTAATAATTTATGAAAGCTTTGTAGAAAAATACACAAACTTTTCAAAAGGAAAGAACTCAACCTCAAGTTCAGTCAATAAGCAGTAGTTTGTACCTAGTACATTGGACCTATAGTACCTACTTGGTAGGTACTAGGTACAATAGTAAGTACCGAATATTTAGAAAGAATAAAACTTGCAATATATTTAAACTTTATCTCAATAAATAAATACAGATAAACCTTGGTAAAAAGTTGTTTTTAAACAGAGTCAAGGCAAAAATCAACAGCCTACGTTTTGATGGTTTTCGGAGGAAACGTAACTGTAGCGTAGTTATGAATACCCAGTACCTATTTATACCGACGGATTAACATACTGAAAGTGCATAATGTCACGGCCATTTTCATGATTATTTTAACATGTTTTCTACTCCCGACGCCAATACAACAGCGGCAGTATTGCAGTTACAAGACTAACAAGCCTCTTATCGCTATCCAGCTTGTTGTAAGTGGTGTTTAGGCCCAGCTTATATCCTCTTTGGGCCTAGCTAACACTCCCAATGCGACACTTACCTTTGTAGGAGCCCTATTACCGACATTTTATGTTTTTCTGGGGGGAAAGAAATGTCACAATTTTTTTTATAAGTCAGTACAAAACAAGACATTGGGGAGATATTTCTGTGAGTCCGGTTGTAGAATCAATGAAAAACCCCGTAAGACCTAAACAAAATAAACTATGTTACTTGACTTGTAAACCGTCGACTTCCCTAAAGGCCTCATAATGTATTGAACTAACGGTAGAACGTACCTACGTAGTATTTTTTTGCTCATTCAACAAACTTAGTAATTACCTAAGAGAACAGCAATTATAATAGTTTTCCGGTTTCATTATGTGCTGTGGGTATGAAAGTGAGTATGAAGTAACGTCATATATGTACATGTACTTAGGTGACTAAAAAGAGAGCTAGACAATAGAGTCGATGGTCAAGAATATTACAACATTCACAATTTATTTATAGTTCCCTTTTGGGGAAACCACGGCCCCTTAAGTGGCAATGTATGTACCTACTGCACATTATGCCCTGAGATTTTTAAGCTGGTTTACTCAGCTCGCATCTCTCCGATTTCAAGTGCGAATCTCATGTTCAAACTAAGAAAACTTCATGAGGTAACCTGACCGCCACCTTCTTGATATGCGAAGCCCGCCAACCCGCTCTAGGGGTGGTGAACTGTGGCGTGAAACCCCATCACACTGAGGGAAGACTGCTCAAAGTGCTCAGTTTGTAACATAAGATACTTACCTTGTAAAGTTAATACTTTTGATGCGAATCGAACGATGTGATGGCGAATAAGGTTAGCCTAAAAAAGCCATACCTTGTTAGCATTAAGGTTATATTTGATGATGTCCTTGTGCGGAGCTTTCGGCATCAGCCCGAAGCAGGATTGCAGCGAGTCTTCTGGAGTGCCAATCCCGATGTGAGGTGGGAGACTCTAGACAGCGCATTTTATTAATTAAGACTGTGTGACGGATAATGTGTAAGCGGGAAAGATATAGGAAGATGACGGCAGTAGTATTTGAGCTATTAATACTAGTAGACGTGTCTCTACATAAAACATTGAGGGTAGAGTTCACCAACAAAAATAAGGGACCGTTAGAGCAATAAACGTCTGTTACCAGTACATCAAATAATCGGTTACTGCTTTAACGGTCCGTTAGTGGGTTGGTGAAAAAGTATACACCTAAGTTTGATTCCTCACGTCTGTCTAGAAATTCTTCCTAGGTCTATACAAAAACTGTCACGCTCATGAAGAAATTCCCGAAAGTATGAGACCCACAGACTTATAATTTGGCATCTAAGACATTACCAAGAAAGAAGGAGACATGTGACTGTCCAAAATAGTATGTCCTATTAAACGGAGTCCATAGACACACTACGACTCAATCGTTTGCGGAAAATTATGTTGAAAAATTGGTTGCAATGTAAGGGAAAGGTATCATATCTGCTGATAATACAATAATGTTTGAGATGCGTGTTCTATCGGTCTGGGTGCTCACTCAGAGGATTGATTTGGATTAAATAAACTCTCGAGACAATCGCGTTGGTAATTAATTCACAAAATACCAACTTAATTTCAAATTAGGAAGTGTCCAAAGCAAAAACTGCCTCACCTTGGGGAATTCTTTCTTAGTCTCGTGGTGAACCTCGATGCGGGGCGGTTGCTCTATATTCAGCATTGATCTGATAAGGAATATCCGTGTTAAAGGCGTATATTTAAATATTAGGATTTAGAATCAAGGAACAAAGGACTGACGCTTGAACAGGGAGGCTAATAGCAACGCTATGCAACATTGTCAATGCAATTAATTTATATGATTTTCTGAGGAATCCTTAGCAATTCCGCAAATTCTGTAAAACAGTCACACATTTTACGACATTCGTGACCGTGTCACGGAAATTTAGTGGATTCTGCTGGAGGGTCGAAAAATTAATTGCTTTTTCAGAATATGGCGAAGGCACCCACAAAGTACAATGCTACTAGAATATAAAATACCATAAAGGACCTAATCTATGTATACCTATTAACTAAAGTAAACGCTCTTTTTTGTATCTAGGCAAAGATAATGTACATCATTGAATATAATATATCTTATAATTGATGGTTTTGAATACAGTCTCTGATAGTGAATACGCAAAATGCAATGCTTGTGTAAAGCGAAACTGTAAAAAAAAAAATTAAGTGGGTACTAGAGTTTCTGGACGGTTTAATTAATCAAGTTCAATATCTCAATGGTCTTTAGAGGTTTCCAGGCAGTGAAATATTAGGCGTTCACTAAGAAACACTTGTTTTAATTTATTATTTATGTTCAAGAGTTTTCTCTTTTAAAATGTAAGCTTTTATTTCGTTCTCGGCAAATATGTAATAAAAAATGTTCTAGAGGTAACTCTACAAAGGTATCTAACTATCAAAATCAAGCCTCAATATTGTACCTAAATGTTCAAAGTTTTATGTGCATAACTTTGTCATAGTTAGGTGTTAGATTTACATTATTATATTCAGTACACTATAATTGATCGGTATAAATATAAATAATACACATAACAAGGCCTTAGGCACGCATGCCTAGAACACGATAAGCAACTATACACGCTCTATAATCTCACCACAAGACAATTGTCACTAATTAACTAACGCCGACGCCATCTAGAGAGAAGCGTTCAGCATGTCTCACTTGGCATGCTTGGCATACCATTTTAAATGTAAATATACATGTAAATACTCGGTATAATAGATTTATTTGTTTGTAAAAAAATGTTACCATATGCGGAAAAAAATAATGTTTCCAATGTCCACATACATGATGAACAGCCCTATTCCACGAAAAGATTGCGATTTGACCGGAAGGATTTTAAAATATTGCATAGATACTACTTGATACTACGTCATCATTGGTGTCTTTATATAGCAGCGAGTATACGAACTTAAGATCAATAAAAAATTACGACACTCTTTCTAAGAACTACGGGGGCGCGTAATTTGTATAATGCGATGGCGCAAAGCTTACGCTGCACTCGCATACACCCATTATTCACTGTCGCAGCTAACAAAATAGAGTATAAGGGGAGATAGAGCGTGACGACTCTACTATAGGGTGACACTGCCAGTTGTCAGTCACTTTTGCTACGTCCCCAAAAATGTTCTTGAGTGAATGATAATGCAGCGACCGATAACACTTTAGGCAAGAAGTTGGAGCGCTCTATGATTTCCATGGCTTTAACTCACCTTTCAAGCATGGATGAGAACAGATAATCTGTGATAAAAAAATAATGCAAGGTGCATTCTGATTTTAAATAAAATACACGTGTGTCATTCACTCACCTACGCCGTGCCTACGCCTTTTTGTTTTCCCATCAACGCGTAGGTATTCTATTAGTACTTACTTTTTTATTTAATTCATCGTCTGAATACACACGTAGATTCTAAATATAAATCTTAAGTAAGTACTTAAGAAAATTTATCTAGAAAATTTAATTAAAATTGGTGGCGTTTATTGGTGATTTCACCCTACATTATTCACCCGAATGTTCTGGCTATGGGTGGATAACGGCGCCTAATGAAAAACTCATTGTCATAGGACTGTAACGTTTTATAATATGATTATTTATTCGGATCTCTTCTTTGTACCAAGTTTTAGTTTCCGCTTTATCCGTAGGCTGGGTACAAATTTCTTGCACCTTACGGGTCCCTTAATGAAATTGCACCTCAAAACTAACCACATTTCGTAAGTAAATATTGTACTTAGGTACCTAAATGATCTACTTAGCACCTGTTTAAAAATACTTAAAAAACTGATATCTCAATTTCCCTAATAGAATGACGATGAATGAAGTATAATAACAAGTTATAAGAACCTGTCGCCCACACACAACCTGAAAGTAATATCTAATTGTGAAAGCACCCCGGGATATTTTTAAAGCTATTCGTTACTCTATTCACAGAGCTGTATCTCGCCCACATTGGTAACTAGACTCCGTAATCTGACGGCTATATATTCTGCCCAGTCAAGTTAGCACCGAGCCACGAGGCGAGTGAGATAAATAGAGGCGCGATGACCGCGGGGACACTCGCGTAACGAGAACGGGAAAACTATTTCACGCAATCACAGCGATGTATTTCGCCACATTTTCCCTATTTTCCCTACCCTAAGTCATGTATGACGTCATTGAATTGTGCAAATGAGTCGTTTGAAGACTGTATTAGGCGCCCGAGCACCGTTTACGCGCTTAGTACCTAATAACTAAACACAATAGGGTTGCGAAAAAAAAGGATGTGGCTTGTTTTTGGGGTTGCTACTTAATATGTTTTGTAGTCTTTAACAAAGTTGTAAGTGGTTATATTTAAGCCGGAGATTTACTAGGGGACAAGTCCCGCGACACGTGTCGCGGGATATTTGTCTACTAGTGAAACCCCGGCTTTATACGTTACTGAAACAAGTGTAACCAACTAACCTGTAATATGTCCTGCTAAAGGCATCGCAATCGCAGAGCAGGAACCGACGTCCTAGTATGAACACGGTCTGGCCTACGATCAGGTCCTTGGGCGCATAGTACTCTGTCGTCACCTCCTCTTCCGTCGACTCCATCACACCCGATGGAAATGTCACTGGGGAACACGCAGTTCTGTACAATGTGCTGATGATTTCTGTGTTCAGTTTCCTTTGAAGACATTTTGGTATAAGACCAAAGATGGCCAAATCCGGCACCCCAATAATGCTGGAACAAGTCGCTATTATCTACTTCTTAAGTAAGTGGATCCGCCTGTGACTAAAAAACTAAATATGACTCGGCTGGAAATATTTTCGCGTTCCTCATAATTCCAATCATGATAAGGATGGTAATAGATTAATTTGGCAAGTTTCGTTTGTGTTCTAAGATAATAAGGGCTTTGCAAGGGCAAAGGCATGCAGGCAGGCTTTTAATAAGGGTTATTAGTTAGGTTAGGAATACAAAACTTAAGAATACAACCACAACAACTATGTGAACCAAACAATGCGATATTCTCTGCCAACCACGAAAATAACCCGCCCCGGCTTCGCACGGCTTTTGTGTACTATTTATTTTAATGAGAGTGTATTATAGAATAAACCTTCGGAAAAAAATATCATAAAATCGCATCAAAATCAGTTGTGTAGTTTATAATAACTTGGCAGACAAACAGACGCGACTTTGTTTTAGGTACTGTTAGATTAGAGAAGAGATAGATATTTTTTTGATGCTGCAAAGGCAGTTTTTAGTTTTTTATTGCCTAGGAAGGCGCACTGTATTTAGGAAATCCGAGATATTGAATATATTGCAGTAGGTACTACGATTCGATAAACGTACTAGATAACTGTAAGTCGTTTATCAAGCTATAAGTACCCCAGTAGGTACCTAATATGAAGTTGGAAGTGGGTCGCAGGACGATGCCGGCTTCTCTCATATTGCTTACGAAGCCTAGAGAAAGTAATTTATCTACCTGCAGGTCACAATTTATCCCGTTTTATGGCGATCTATTAGGCTTTGCCTAGACGAGAGGCCGAAGTATAAAACGCAGACTAGACACTCTACGATTGAAATGTTGAACTGTAGAGGTTACCTATACTTATCAAAGCATTTAGCTAGATAATGACGTTTTGTATAATATACCCGACATACACAAACATTAGTGTTCTAAAAACGGCACATTAAACTTTACCTCCATATCAAGAAAAGCAAACCATTATATACGCTAGACCTGTTGTAAGAAAGAGATGCAAATACATTGTAGCGTTATTAGCTACATAATCATTGGAGCGCGCGCGTGCAGCCGTGCAGCCGCGACGTAGAATGTTGCGTGTCTAAGTGGATGTCGGGCAGTTATCTTGCATTTATGTTGCCAAAATAAGAGCAGTTGTCGCATCTTTGGGTCTAGGAGGCTGTGTGGACATAAGCGTGGAGTAACAACAATTTCACCCAAATTCATAGACAGGCTATAAAAGGCTTCGCAGAGATCGTTTTCGCAGGCTGCTGTAATTCATAATCTCCTTAGTAAAGAAGTTGGACTCGGGGCGGGCGGCAACTTCTCAAACTTTCATAGCTTAATCTCCTTAAAAGCTATTAATATAAAGTGGGTAAGAGCGTCGGTACCTATAGTTATGTTCGGTTGAATTATTAATCGAGAAAATTTGTGGTCGCTAACGTGAATATATCGATATAAACATTGGTTTGCGATCTCGATTTCCGTTGTGATAATTTGAAATTAGATGCACGGAGATGATGCTGATAGAAACCATGCACAATCTAAGGCGATCTAAGCTAAATAATAACTCAGAACCAACTATCTGATTAACTTTTGACGACGACTCTAGGTCGCGAGACAACTTACTGAGCATCGAGTCTCTTAACAATTGTCCATTGCGAAACCACTGGTCTGTAATATTATTTACGGGAACTTCATTGTAAACCGCAAATTTTTGGTGATCGGCATGTTATCGGTCAGAGGACTGCTATAGCTGACGACATGTCAACCACTAAGGAATTGACAGTGGTTTCGCAATGGCCCTGTTAAGCAGAGTTATAAAAGCATCATTTATTTTCGTTTGAATATTTTAAGCTCGGGTTCTAACAAAGGCTTAGCAACAAAAACTGCGAATAACAAAGTGTTCCCGAACTAAATGTCTGTAGGGATTAACTAGGCGCATCCGGCTGAAATAACTCCCACACAATGGAACATCGAAACGCTATTTGTGGAGTTAAAAATGCGGAACCCGTGAATTTTGCCGCTAAATGGAAACTGCACATTGGTGTCGCTTAAAATAGGAATACATAAAACTAGCGAATCATCCCAGCTTCGCACGGCTTGTCTCAAATATTTATAAACTTAATTAGAATGTACTATAGGTACTTATACGAAGAATTAGTACGCTGAAGTGGCAGTGGGCGGGGCACATAGCCAGAAGAACTGATGGCCGATGCAGAATGGTTCTTGAGTGGCGACACGTACCGGCCGGAAGACGCAGCGTGGGTAGGCCGCCCACAAGGTGGACCGACGACCTAGTGAAGGTCGCGGAAAACCGCTGGATGCAAGTATAGCACAGGACCGCTCGTTGTGGAAAACCTTGGGGGGTCTATGTCCAACAGTGCACGTCTTTTGGCTAACATGATGATGATGATACATATAATAAATCTTTCAACAAAGAATTTCAACAAACTATTCAATAGACTTACCAAATGAAATATTTAGTATTAGGTATTATTTTGAAAATTAATATTGAGCTGATATCTTTTCTGTACCAGGTACACTTTTTACCCCTTTCGGATGTACCCCTTGACACGCTGTATAGTAAGCTCAGACATTCGATAGCTAGACTGATTGCGAATCCAATCCAAGATAACATATTCCTCATACATTTTTTGCGGGTATATTGACGGTTCAAAGCGCCATCGGAACGCCATTAAAGGTTTTTGCGCGAGCTCGTTCAGCTGTAGGCGGTTAACACGACTTATGATGTGTTCTTAATCGCTTTCCGCTCATATATAGAAGCTTATCGCTATATTATCATGTAACACATTACAAAACAAGTTTGCAGACTTTTTTATTTAGGTTTCGGGCGGTTGTAAGGAGAAATGGGATAAAATACTTTGCGAAGGTGGAATGTGCACTCACTCACCGAGCTTTTTGCAAATATGTTTTGAGATATTGTGTTACAAATGGAATCCTCAGCTTTTTATTTATACTTTGCTTAACTCTCGTCTTTGTATATAAATATATATCTGTATTCGCCATATTTGGTTTCTAAGTTCTAAAACCATTATACAAAATTACAGGATATTGCAAAAGTACGAAATAATACTCGGCGGTTTGGTATCGGGTATAGAATTAAATGATTTACAAAATTTATCGAAATTAGAACACTTTTTGTTAAATTATTTTTGCAGCCGATTAAAAATATATCGTCAGTGGAAAGGAAAAAACGCTAAAACGCCAAAATGGTACTTTTGGAAAACGAGGTTTAAAGTAATTTACTTTAAACCTCATTTTCCAAAAGTATGTAAAGTAACTACGTTTTTTCTTGATGATACTTGTAAATGCATTTTACACTGTTTTCTTGGCCATTGGATGTATCCAACATTGGATGTAAACAGCTGTAGTATGTATACTAAGGCCGCAACATGACAGTTGTGACAAATATTGAAAGGCCCATGACTTATAATATATAACAATTATGTATTATCTGTCATCACTAAGTGTCTACATAATAATATCAGGTAACGTATGTGTACCTAAATTATTACTTCGGACTTTTGAAATAATCAATATACTATACAGGTATGTATTGATACTTAACATGACTTTGGATCACACTTACAATCAATCAATCCCCTTCAAAGTCGCCAGTAGCTTACCCTTTTCAGCCGTCGATAATTTATAAAAGTTATAATATAAAAATCTTACCGGGTTTTTCTTTCCATTTCTTTGGTATTTTCGTCTTTTTCAGAAGCAAAGGAAAGGGATCTTTGCCGCCTCTCTCGTCGTGGACTTCCTGCGCAAAAATAAACGTTTAATTCAGTCGGAGCTTTATTAAAATTATTTAAAACGAGGTGCTCTTTTAGCCATTAGGAAGGGTTTCAGCGGAAGAGACATACCAAGGGAATACGACTACGGTCTAGTTAATAAAGATAAAATAATGTTTTAATTTGATACCAATTAAGCCGAAAATTGCAGAGTAGATAGAAAGAAAGAGCAATATCGGGAGGTCTACCCACTCAATATTTTAATAAAAGTGTTACGGGCCCCTGTTCAATATTCTCACGAAGATTTAGTGATTTATAGAGGGGATGAAGAGCTCGTGTGCAGCCACTTACCACCTCACATTAATTAAATCTGCACGACACGTGTTTCTGTGTGGTGTTACACTGTCACAACTAGGTATTTTGTACCGAAAGGAATATCTTAGCATATTACGCCTACATGAAGAATAAAAACAATAAAAAATAGTGATTCAATCCCGTGCTAAGATAACAGAAAAGATCGGAAGATAAGCAACGCTTGGCTAGGTTATTTAGAGATGGGTGACGGTTTAGTGGCATTTCGAACTCAGTGTTTCCGTGCTTCGGAGGGGACGTAATAAGTCGGTCCCGGATAGCAGGCCTTCGCGAGGCTTGAAGAACTCTGACACCAGGTTGACCGATTACCATAGTATATAGGTACGATACGACGAAGTCAGAAAAGATAAATAGGTCTTAGATACTTAAGTATTAGAAGTTTTAAATCAATAGTCCTCCTGACAGAATTTTAGGCCACGGCGGCCAATCTCAATGGAGACTAACCATCTGTGCATTCATGTTATATTTCAGTGCAAAAGTGTGTGCGCAAGTACTGGTGCACTCTCTTTCTTCACTCTCACAGTCCGTGGGACGGCACTCCGACACGACCGAGGAGAGGTTTGGGAGAGGTTATGATAGGTAATAGATAGGTACCTATACGGCCGGAAATTATTTACTATACCCATGCAAAAGTATGCTTACACGTCGTCGATGTGGGCGACTAGGAATTTTTACTGAGCCCAGTAGGTAATTGGAGTGCGCTCCTCCCTGGACCCCTATAAATATTCATTGCTCTGATTTCCAAGGCCTCTGCCTGTTTTAAATTAAACCTTAAATACACTCCAGTGTATTTAGAGCTTCACTAATTGAGCTTGATGTCGTAGAGATAGTGTTCCCTTGGGATATAGAGTTTCCCGAGCCACGAGTCTCTTAACAATTGTCTAGTAAATTCTTGGCAGTCGATATGTTCTCGGCCATCTGTCAGCAGTCCTCTAGCTGACAACATGCCCGCCAAGAATTTGCGATTTACAATGTAGAATTCACGAAAATAATATTACAGACCAGTGGTTTCGCAATGGACAATTGTTAAGAGACTCGAAGCCCAGATTTGTGCCGTAAAAAGCGTACGGGCATTTTGTTTTGTACCTACTCAGTATTTAGTAGGGCTTTAGAAAGAGATTATGGGGTAGCTTCGGCTTTATGGAGTGTTATTTATGCGTGACAGAGACGACGCTCCACGAAACCTATTAGCGCTTTATAGAGCCCTATGTGTCATAGAAGAAGTGTAACTGAAAGATCGTCACTCTAAAAATATTTGAGAAACATTTGTTGATAAACCCAATAAGGCACATGGGCCCGAACGTTTTCAGATTTCTTTATAAGGGATTGTGTAGAAGGTTTTACTCATACTTATTTTACTAAAGGTCTCTCTCTCTCTTCCTGGACTATGTATCCCAGATGGTGGTGGGGTCAGCCTTCCTAATCTTACCCTTCCACTTCGCTCTATCCTCGACATCGTCTTCGGATACCTGACACTCTTTCATATCCTTTAGCACTACAGCTTTCCATCTTGTTTTGGGTCTACCTCTGGGTCTTGGACCGGGAATGGAAAGTTGTAGCGCTAAGTTGCCTACGTATTCAGGCGGCCTCCTTTTCATGTGACCATACCATCGCAGCCTACTCTCTATTTATTTTACTACAGGTAACATCGCTAAAACATAAAATAGGTAAAATATAGCCTTTTCAAAATTTGTGTTTTACTGGGTTGCAATAACTTAAAGTTTCCTAAAATATGGCCATCGTTAAAGTGAGTATACCTCATAACGTTGAAAAATTGCAAAAAGAAGGTTGCGAGTTCAAGGCAGCTAGCGATCATCGGAGTGTGCCCTGTCCTGCCCTCACATAAAAACCGACCCCTGACATTAGATACAGGCTGAAATTTATATTAGTGGAAACGTGGACAAATAAATATAAAAAGGACTACTTTAGAATGAAATTGCAAAATAAAATGTATTTAATTACACAATAATATGTTATTGTTAATACTAATTTATGCCTTTAGCATCAGAAAAATCGGGAGCCCATACATGTTTTCACCCCTTAGTTCACCCCCTTAGGTTTGGAATTTTTAAAATCCTTCCTTAGCTCTTCATCCACGTGTTTTTAACACCAGCGGTTTGGGCTGTCCACGTCTTGACAGACGGACAAACAGATAGACAGATAAACGGACAACAAAGTGAAAAGTGTCCTATAAGGGTCTCGTTTTTCTTTTTGAGGTATGGAACCCTAAATAATATCGCCCCTCTGTTATAAATCTTATAAAGACTCCTTGTATTGTTGACGCCTAGAGCACACAAAGCGATAAAATTAACGAGCTCTACCATTTTACGACAATACCAGTGCCCAGTCTAGTTCTAATTTGTCCAAGATAGAGGACACGTAATATTATGACAAATGTTCCGTGAAATAGTTTCGGTAAGACGCAAAGGCTGGCATCATTAGCCGGGCATTATAGCAATGAAGAGGGAATTACTCGCGAACCGTCACTAACCAGAAAGGCTTTTGTGCCGCCGTTTTGTACGACCGTGTACCAAGAAATATCTTTATTTATCTGAAAGACGTAGATTTTTTCCAATAACTATCCCACAAAAGCACAAACAGAGCAATAGCAATAAAATTTGACGACTTATAAAGATGTGTTAACATATAGAGCTCGCAGTAACTAGGTACCTAGTGCAGTACTATTGGTGGACGAAACCAAGCTAGCCGCCGGTCACTGCACGCAAGATGCAACCTTAAGGTGATCAACCGTCAAGTTTGTTGATTGTACCTATTGATGAGATAATTTATTTGGAATAGACGATTTCTAAACATTAATTGTGGAATCTGGTTAGGTCATACCCATGGACCAGTTACTAAGGGGACTGGCCCTAAGCAAGCATAAAGCATAAAACGAAGCGAGTAGTTCAACTATTTACCGGTAAATAGTAAAATGAAAATGAAAAAACAATGACCACGTTTTGTTTCGTACAAATATCTAATAATGTCACCTCTTTCTTTAGTCTTTACTCTGTGGGTCATACCCCATTTCCCTGGTCATACGCACCTTTATAGCAATCGTGTCATCTTGAAGGAAATACAGTAGTTTGTAATCGCTCAATTCACCAAACGGTGAATCGCGGTTGTCCCAAACCACATCAAATCTGAAACACAAAGTATCAATTAAATAAGAGAAAGATAATGTCCTGATAAAGTTTAGTCTGCACGAACGTGATGTTTTGACAGATATTCTGAAACAAACTGTCAAACCATCAAACCATTAAAACCCTATATCGTCGGCGACGAGTGGAAACCTCGTAAACTAATTTTCAATCTTTACGAGGTTTTCACTCGTAGCCGACGATATGGACATTGCGAAGCAATCTGTAAAGCTAAGTTAACAGTTGCTTTTAATATGGAGCAGCATTTTCTTCTCTTTTAAAACATGCGTCTGACTGAACAGATTTCGGCGATAATAAACGACTTCCAAAAAACTGTCAACACAGCCCATTACGTAATACTAACAACTGTATAATGAAGTATACCGTATAAAAATGTGAAAGTGTAAAGTGTGACAAGAAACGTCCCCGCAGCGAAACCTCAGTGATTTATTTACAAAGCTCCCGGGGACCGGGTCGTGTTTATTATTATGGCCGAGATAAATAGACATTAATAAGAATTGTACGTCGAAAAAGGGACACCCCGGTAGAAAGTAATTTCAGAGTACTATTGTATATGCTATCAGATGTAGACCGGGCTTAGGCAGCATTTTATCATTTCTTTTACAAAAAACGTTTACTGCATTAGTTTAAGTCTACAATGTCTTAAGTATAAACTACTTTTTGAACTATTTTGCTTTTTGAAGTCTACCTACTAGTATTTCATGAAACTGTTAGTTTGTCTCCAACACTTTACGCAATTTAAGTTTAACGTCACGTCTGCGCATAAAGTTATTTCAGACCATAGTACCTAGTCAGAAAACATTTGCCGTAGTGGACTGAAACGCTTTTCAGGCGGCAGATGGCAAATCCTTCTATTAGGCATAGAAATAAATAACAAAAAGTAATAAAACGATTAAAGCAACGTTCGCCACGAGTAACGGCAAAGTTGGCGGCAATAAACAAGGAACAGATGGAGTTAGCGCTAAGCGTGCCGCCCGGCGCCGCCCGCCCGCCGGCCGGCCTTTGCGGTCGACGCCTGCCCAACTCCGACACAAATGCGAAACTACATCTCAGCCATTTATAAGCCCACTCACTATCTAAGACTTTCTCAAAGTGTTTGGCTTATCCTTATACAAAAGTGATACAAAGTTCCCCCTTAACTTGGTTCGGAGTTATGTTCAAAGTAGGTGCCTTATGGAAAAAGTAGCGTGAGAGTCGATTGTTTGTCTTTGATTGTGTACTGATCGATCGCTAATTTCTGCAAACATTTTCTATACCACCATTATTATAAACCAGGGTTATTACGAAAAAATCATCTTGTTTTAAACACCATGTTTAAAACATGTTTTAAACATTAAAAAACAGTGTTTTTTTCTCCTCCTGTTTTAAATCAATGTTTTAAACATGTTTTAAACAGTTTTGATTCTAAATTTTGCTGTTTTTTTGCAACTCTGTTATAAACAACGAACTTACGGAATAAAAAGACAGGTACCTACGATAGCTATAAAGAGTAGGTACCTACTATGAGTCGTATGATAATAAGGCATGAAAAAGCCATTCTTTACGTACTTAGTACTATATTAAAATTCTCAAGTTTCAGTACCTTTATAAAATTTTGATTGTATGTAGACTAAGGACCAAGGAGATATATGGCCGGTATGCTATCCACATCTAGTAGCGTGAGGCATGCCAGAATTCCAATTCCACCGAGTAATATAGTAGTAAGCGAGGCGGAGAAAAGCCACTCATTTCGTGCTATACTGAAGCCTCCTTTACATCGATTTAGGTAAGTATTTAATTTTGACGAGGCTCTTTTGCTTGACACTTCTTGAAGATTTAAGTCAGTTATTTTAAGCTTATGTAGATGTTTATGTAGAAGATCGTATAGTAACACTAGAAGACTTGACTACAGATGATTGTAACAAAGCCAACGATTAATTATGACGACTGGGATGATAGGCGCGAGGAACTGGATGATTTTTTAATTATTTAACATCGGGAATACCTACCGAAAACAAATGAGCTATCTTCATCTACATACAATGATGATAAGCATCACAGTTCATTTTAGGGTTTTATTATGAAAAAAAAATAAGTAATTTATGACGCACTTAGAATAAAAATCTGTGGAGAAATGTAAGGTTCTTGTTTATGGGTCATAAAAGGCGACCGAGAGTAAGAACGAGTGTCGAGTCGAGGCCCGCGTTACTTATAATTCACGTCGTAATGATTCGTGCCCTGAATATTGATGGGAGGAAATTCGAAGGAAATGCGAAAAGTAATGTTGTGGCATATACTTAGGCACTGCAATATTCGATAACCGCAGCCATTATTGGGAGATAAGTTCACCCATAGTGTAACAATAACGCGTGTTCTTCGCATATATATTGAACGATTATGAAAAAAATAAAGACGATAACACGAAAACTATTTAGTAGTATTGAGTACCTACCTATTGCATTGAATTTTATTGGAAGTCTGAAAAAACTTGTCAGGGAACATCTGCGTATATTGATTGAATATACCTCCCCATCTCTGGTGGCCCTCGTATACGTACATAACAATTCCTACAGTAAGTTCCATTTGAAGGCAACATTCAGATTGCCCTTCAAACGAACGCCCTTTGGAGTTCGGACGATATGCCTAACAGATGACGACTGGTCACGTCACTAATAGCCGAGGGACAGTAAATTTGGTAACCAAATTAAAACCAGATCAAGACATTGCAAGATCGATAGCATTTTATCGTCCTTTTGCATCTGTTGGTGATAGATAAACTTCTAACTCTAAACTAAAGCTCTGATACACCACAATGTTGACAAAAATGGGATCAATTCAACTAGAACAGTCATAGGAGTTCCTTCCACAGGAGTTCCAGGAGTTCCGTAAACAGATAATATAATCGTTTGACTCAAACTCAAACTCATTTTTGTTTTATTCATGTAAGCTATATGTAAGTAGCGTTTATAAATCGTCAAATGAGCAAAAAAAAATTATCGTTACTACCGGTTCGTAATGTTGCTTCCATTGAGAAGAGCCGGCAAGAAACTCAATGGTTACTCTTTTCAAAAGAAAAAGAATAATTGTGACAAATATAGAAGCACGGAAACTCAAAACGTTAATTAACGGGAACCAAATAAAACCGCATGAACCAACAACATCATTTCATAATATCCTAATAACGTGTTTACTCGGCAGACTCCTTCAATAATCTCTGTTTGTAGAGTAAATAATTCCTAAAGTCTTCATTAAAATCACGATGGAATCTATTGTAATAAGGCCTTAAAGCCTCGCCCGGAACCTCGTTCGCAGCACTAGGCGAGGTATGTAATTAAAGCTTGCAATTAACAGAGGCGTAATTCTTGAGCGTCGGAGGGCGGGCGGAGACGACCGGGGCGGCGGGCGGCGGCGACTGACCCGCCAATGGTCACCAAATTATTATTTAATTTGTATTCTCTTGACCGCTTTGAATAAAGAACATGGTTTTAAGGCCATGGGAGGCGAGAAAGGAAGGTGTTTAAAACTCATTATTATTCAGTGCAATTTTGCACAGGGCTTTGTAATAATTATATTACCTATGTTTTTTGAACAATTATAGAGAGGGACCCACCACTCACCCCCGGAATTGTCAACCTCCAATATTATAAACCAAATGAATTGATCGATAATAGAAGAAGCCAACAAGACCTAACTCCCTGTCAGTCGAGAGTATATCTGTCATGAGTCATGGACCCTAACAATTAGCAATTCTCCGCAGACAAAGCGAATCCTTAATAAATTCGACACGTGTTTCGCCTCTAAACGAGGCATCCTCGGGAAAGCTGGACTACGACTGACCTGATGTTTTTTGTTTTTTTTTTCGCCTAAACACTTGTAGTAACACTTAGAAACTTACCATTGGTTACAGAATACTATATTGTAATCAGTTTAGTTTCTCATTATTTGAATGTAAACTGAAAGCTCATGGAGTTATACATTCTACAGTACCTAGGTACTTGGTGTACGTGGCCCGTACAAATAACGGTCTAGATATTCGAGAGTCAGGTCCCCAGAGTACGTAATCCAACTATTGCTGTCCCTTAATTAAGTAGAGGTAGAGGAGGATTGCAATAGGACAGCACAATTCTATTTCAGGTTCTCGATGGGCGGGCAGCAATTTTCTACTGTTTACTTTTGAGAGGGGACAGGCAGGCAACTAGGGGTGTGGGGCGGGCCGGTACGTGCCTCCGGTGTAATACTTCAATTCCAAAAATACTTGTGATAACAAATACCCCAAAAGTTTAACGCCTGTTTTCACAAATATTACTATGAGGTCTTTAGTGCGCCTGAACGCATAGCCCATTGAGAAATGTTAAACTTTCTATAGAGTTCGTCCTCTAGGGCCAAGTTTACCAACGTACTAACCTTACTTTACCAACGGACCGTTAGAGCGGTAACTGATTGTTTGATGTACTGGTAAGCAGACGTTTACTAATATTACGATCCGCTAGTGTTGTTGGTGAACTCCGCCCGTAAGAGGTGCTATACCATCCATAAATTAGAAAGTTAACAGTTGAGGGTCACTATTTAATTAAAATGGATGGATGTGCTTATGCAGAAACTAACAAGTTAAAATTATAATTATTAGGAACTAATTAATTTGCACCCGGCCGCAGCCGCCTAGCCGGTGCGCCGCGCACTCCCGCTATTGTTTCCAAGTTATACGTGCACAGGTAATCCGATAGAACGGCACTGACTGACACTTAGAGAAGACAAACCTGAGTTGTTCGCATGTCTCCCGGGAGCGCCGAGCGGTGCAGCCGCCGCTAGTTGGCAGTTTAAACCGAGTTCTGATTAGATTTCTAGAGCCACGTGCTATTTAATTGCCCATAGTTAGAATTGCAACTTCGGCTGCATGTTTGTCTGTAGAGTTAAACATTTTCTGGTACAAGCATGAAACATTGTTGTGTAATGCTTAATTGCGTTCCCGGTAATTATTCGACTCAAAATACCTACAAAATGTTACCTTCACTGTTAAGTCGTTGAACATACACATTTTTTCAAATCTGTAGGTTATAGATAAGTACCTAGCCTTTATTTAACAAATGCTGGTAAACATTGTGAAAAGTTATATCAACATTAATATTTAAATATTGCTTAGTTAAAGAAGATTATGGCTTTAATTCAAAATAAAACTCTGTAAGCGATTCGAAAAACTAAATATGTTCAACAATGTTGCTGACGTATCAACGCTCTAACAGTTGAAAAGTGTTAGCAACTTATATTTAACCAAGTTTTATTAAAATCATTGTGACCATATTCAATTCGCATTTTTTGTTTTGTAAGTAGACTGTCAATAGTACATCAACTAATGATTAGTAGATGCTGGTCGAGATGGCGCCATGCAAGGTTATGTATGAGCCTTGACGAAATATAATGAAGGGTATGACGAGTATAATGATGTCACCAGATACCCCTTTGTGCTATGTACTGTATACATATAAAAGGCACATAATGGAATTAGTTAAGTGATAGAAAAGGTCCCGTTGCCTGCATTATTATGTAACTACTGCACCGTAAGTTAGTAGCACCGACGAAATTCTCAAATCCGTTCAATTCCAAACGTAACAACCGATGGCAATCGATCATTTCCGCGTCACTCACTCACACGTCGCGCCATTGCCTCGTAGAGACGTACCTACCTTATGTATTGCAGGTATATCTCGGTAAAATATCATTGTAAAATGTTATATGTGCAATGCAAAATGCTTTTCACAATGCAACACCGGTACTTATTAGACTGTATAAAACCTCTTTGTAAAATATTTTTCGACATCTACAATAATATCTCAGTAGTGTCGGCTTCTGCTTTGTGTTAGTCTTATTATTGCATGCTACAAAGAAAACTATGTGATATTTACTTTTCATTAAATGTTAGGACCCGAGGACGTCACGAACTAAGATAACATCTAACCTAGTTTGTATCTTTTTGTGTTGCCTAGACAAATTGGTGAAATTTAGGTTTGTCAGACAGCAGCGTCAGTCGACATTTTATTGTCATGCAATTTTAAAACGCGAATGCTACCCAGTTTAATACCATAATAATTGTATATGTAACTAAAATAATAATAATATTAGCCTATTCCTATTCTACTATTCCTCAGGAAAATAATTTTCTCTGACAATCGTGCTATCCCTATTATCCCTTGCATGTGTAGCTAGTATGAAAATATAATTATGACTATCTTCTAAATATATAAGAATCAAAGTCCTGATTGACTGACTGACTGACTGACTGACTGACTGACTGACAGACAACGCACAGCCTAAACCGCTGATCGTAGAGACTTGAAATTTGGAGGGTGGGTTTGTCTTGATGTGTAGAGGTGTACTAAGAAAGGGTTTTTTGAAATTCAACCCCTAAGGGGGTAAAATAAGGGATGAAAGTTTGTATGGAAGTTCGTCATTTTTGAAGTTAGAATTATGAAAATTGCTGATTAGGTGTCTTTTGAAAAATAAAAAAATATGGGTTTCAGGGTTTTTGAAAATTCGACCCCTAAGGGGGTAAAATAGGGGATAAAAGTTTGTATGGAAGTTCCGTCATTTTTGAAGTTAGACTTACTTAAATTGGTGATTAGGTGTCTTTTAAAAAATAAAAAAGAGTAATTTCAGGGTTTTTGAAAATTCAACCCCTAAGGGGGTAAAATAGGGGAATGAAAGTTTGTGTTTAGATTTCTTTCGTGTTTTTGGAAATTCAACCCCTAAGGGGTGAAATGTGGAGTGAAAGTTTGTAAAGGGGTGGTCGAGTTTTGTTATTTTGACGGGAAAGGGGAAAACGGGGTCAAGGGATGTTTTAATAAGTCATCCATATCTCGATATTGGTTATGATTGCTTATTTGAATTGATCAGACTGGGGTTTCCGTATTTTTAATCATTTTGACGAGAAAGGGGAGAGCGGGGTCAGCGCATGTTTAGTCATCCATAACTCAAAATTGGTTATGATTGTTCATTTTAAATAATCAGACTGGGGTTTCAGCGTTTTTAATATTTTGAAGGAAAAGGGGAGAGCGGGGTCAGCGAATGTTTAGTCATCCATATCTCGAGATTGGTTATGATTGTTCATTTTAAATAATCAGACTGGGGTTTCAGCGTTTTTAATATTTTGAAGGAAAAGGGGAGAGCGGGGTCAGCGAATTTTTAGTCATCCATATCTCGAAATTGGTTATGATTGTTCATTTTAAATAATCAGACTGGAGTTTCAGCGTTTTTAATATTTTGAAGGAAAAGGGGAGAGCGGGGTCAGCGAATGTTTAGTCATCCATATCTCAAAATTGGTTATGATTGTTCATTTTAAATAATCAAACTGGGGTTTCGGCGTTTTTAATATTTTGAAGGAAAAGGGGAGAGCGGGGTCAGCGAATTTTTAGTCATCCATATCTCGAAATTGGTTATGATTGTTCATTTTAAATAATCAGACTGGGGTTTCAGCGTTTTTAATATTTTGAAGGAAAAGGGGAGAGCGGGGTCAGCGAATGTTTAGTCATCCATATCTCGAAATTGGTTATGATTGTTCATTTTAAATAATCAGACTGGGGTTTCAGCGTTTTTAATATTTTGAAGGAAAAGGGGAGAGCGGGGTCAGCGAATGTTTAGTCATCCATATCTCAAAATTGGTTATGATTGTTCATTTTAAATAATCAGACTGGGGTTTCAGCGTTTTTAATATTTTGAAGGAAAAGGGGAGAGCGGGGTCTGCGAATGTTTAGTCATCCATATCTCGAAATTGGTTATGATTGTTCATTTTAAATAATCAGACTGGGGTTTCAGCGTTTTTAATATTTTGAAGGAAAAGGGGAGAGCGGGGTCAGCGAATTTTTAGTCATCCATATCTCGAAATTGGTTATGATTGTTCATTTTAAATAATCAGACTGGGGTTTCAGCGTTTTTAATATTTTGAAGGAAAAGGGGAGAGCGGGGTCAGCGAATGTTTAGTCATCCATATCTCGAGATTGGTTATGATTATTCATTTTGAATAATTGGGGTATAAGCTGAGCTGAATATGGTAGGTACAACTTCAGTTTGATCCCATAAAAAATCATTTCGTAAATCAACACCCAAAAGGGGGAAACTAAAGGTAGAAAAGTACGGCAGAAAAATATGTTTGTACCCGATTGACTTGAAACTTAGTATGCATAGGGTAGGTGAGGGAGGAAGGGGAAGACGTAAGGGGAAGTGGAAGGGGGAGGGGAAAGGGTAAGGGAAATGGAGGGGGAGAGAGCAGAAGGAAGAGAGGGGAGGAAAAGGGGTGGTGAAGGGGAGGGGGATTTGGGATTTTGGCTCTATATACCTACCTACCAAAACACGCATTCACCGAATTAGGTACCGTGATAAAGTTTGTATGGCTCCAATAAAAATCGTGAAATAAAATTATTTTTATAAAAAAGCAAATACTGACTTAAAAAACCCTGGCGCACTAAAAAGTACTAAAAAGTCTTAAGTCACTTGCCCGGTTTTTTTTTATTTTGAAGTCTACGCGGACGAAGTCGCGGGCAAAAGCTAGTTAGTAATAAAAGCCTACTTACGATAGCACCTTTCCGTCGTACTGCAGGAACCGCAGCAGCGGGTCGTCGTGGATCTTCGTCCGCCGCGGAGGCGGCACCGACTTCCATCTCTCCTTCTGAGTATACGAGTCTATGGGCAAGTCTTCATCCTTCGATATTTCCATGCCTTGAGACTCCATCCATTCCTGAAACGAAGAATAGACTGATATTTTTTCGTAGTGTAGGTTAGGTACCTATGGAGTGACTTATTTTTTGTTTTGTAACACTGTTTCTTGGATGTGTCTACTTATTTGTGAATCTCAAATTGATAAAAAAATTGGTAAGTAGGTAGGTAAATAAATACAAGGTTACAACAGAACATACAAAATATTATGTGACAACATAGGAATTACATTATGCGGACATAAGATTAATTAAAGTAGGTAAGTTATAATTCCTTAGATTAGAGAGAGAGAATAAATAATACCTAATAGTGCTACTAATATGGGCGAAACTGCAGATTATGTATATTTACTTTAGGTACCTATATGGGGCCATCCATAAATTACGTCGCACGAATTTCATGATGTAAGACCCCTCCCCCCCCTTGTCACAGCTGGTCACATTTGCGATACTCCCCCCCCCCTCCATGTGTGACGTCACATATTTTTTACAATTTTCAGAAATTTTCCAAATTTTTCGCTTACAATTCAAATTTCGGTTTTAATACTTAGATATATTTGATTTTTAAATGTGACGTCACAAAACTTAGGACCCCTCCCACCCCCTTGTCACCCAATGTCACATTTCGTCGACGCCCTCCCCCCCTCTTTACGTGTGACGTAATGTATGAATGGCCCCTATGTAAAACACACATACAAAAATATAATAAGTAATTTCAACACGGGAGACATCTGCCTCCGTGGCGCAATTGGCTAGCGCGTTCGGCTGTTAACCGAAAGGTTGGTGGTTCGAGCCCACCCGGGGGCGTTTCTTTTGTCACCTAACCAAAAAAATCTCTCAACATGTGTATCTAAAATAAATAAATCTGTATATATAACCACAGAATAGATAAGGAGTAATATAACACTAAAATATAACCTCGGTGCTTGATTATAATAATTCTATAGTTAAATTATAGTATAAAAAATAATGTAGGTAGTAGTAATATCAATAGCTATTTTTTTTAAAGCTAGCATTATGTTTGACTTATACAAAATGTTAAAAAAACCCTGTTCGAGCCGAAACCGGTATTTAGGTTTCCCAATAACATTACCAAATAAAAAAAAATAAAAAAAATCATGATAGTAAACATATTACTGACAATTTAAAATGCCATATTTTTTTCCTTTTTCCCTCAAAATGTAGCAAATTTTAAAAATATGACAGCACCGTTACCGGAAGTAATTATGTTAGATCGTGTGGCGGCACCTCTGACCACAAAGTATTTGATGACGTCATTTTATGTTTTTTTTAATGTAAACGGGGTATTTCTTTTCCAAAAAAATATGGGAGGCCTTTGCCCAGCAGTGGGACACAAAAAAATGAAATAAATATGTTTTTTTTACAAAAATAGAATCTAATCTCGATAGACAACAATACGTTTTCGGGTCGGACAGGGTTTTCTTAACATATTGTATACCACAGTAATCAATAACAAAATTTTTCATACAAAAAAAATATCATCACTTTCGTTGTATAAGAATAACTTGATTAAGTAATTGGTAAGGCTAATTAGAAATTGTAGGGAAAGGGACCATCTACTAATAGCACATTAAGATTAAGTCACATTAACACAAATCTTCGGAAGTAGGTAAATGGGGCGAATGTAATAAAAGCACACAAAACGTGTGAGCGTTTGCCTGAGCCACATATCAAATTAGGAGAGGCGTTAAGAGATATAAGCATAATAAAAGGGCGACATAAGAAATTGGAACGAGTGATTTAGGTTCGGATTATGGAAAACGTACATTTTGGCACTTAGGCAAAAATAACTACATTGCACAAAAGTGATTTTCCCACTTTCCGTTCTACTTCCGAACATATTACTTATGAAAGTATGGTATTTGTTTTAGAAGGGTAATAAAAAAGATTATTCGAAACCATTACTGGTAAGATTGGTACCTACGTATTGCATGAAGTGCCTATCTCTATGAAAATGTAGGTATTTTCCGAACTAAAGTTTAAACCATATACTAGAAACTAGGTCATTATGCCTAGATAGAGACGTGGTAGAGATCCATCATGGGCTTATTTACACATAGACATACTTTCAGTATTAGTCGCTGTATTAAATATTTTGGACTTAAAATTGTTACCTACCTTTAGAGGTGACTGATAGGAAGACCTTTCTCTATAATTTTAATTCAAATATTTTACGTAGGTAGACTCTATGTCTTCCGTGCTCTACGGTCGCCTGTTATTTCACGAAGAGATCGCGTGCGGCGCTCACATTGCCAAGTTCAATCGAGCAGGCTCTCCGCAATCGGACAAACGTCCTTGCACGACAGTACATACTCATTCCATGCCTTGCACTCAGACGACAGTTACCGTGTAAATGGAGATCGTCTGCTGCTCGTTTTCAGTTTTATAGTGAACTTGCAACCGATTATACCAGCGGCCTTGGACCGAATGTCCACTAGGAGTTCTGATCGCAGGTATCTTTCATAGGTCTTCCGCAGTTATTATTCTAAGTGCTAGAAACTTATATTGCTCCCGGAATTGTTATTACCGACCAATTTAATTTGACTGTCTCTGCCTTTTTTCTAGAAAAATAAGAATTTACATTATGCAGCTCATGAATGTGAAGTAATGTAATATGCTAGCTTAACTTTTTTTTTGTAATAACACCGTAGGTGTCTACGCGCAGATTGTGCTAGGTACCCAGTAACAATATCCATCGCTTGCTACAAATCAGTGCATCTCTATAAAACTATATTTAATGAATTATTAAAATGCATGGCTACTGTAAACAGTCAATAAACTCGATAATGATCAATATTAGTCTACTGTGAAGTCGGTTGCAAAGCAACTTCACAGCACAGACGAGTTATTCGTGCGGCGACCAGCATACCGTGCGACCGTGTTTCTGCTCCGATAAAACAAACAACCAAAATGGTCGCGTTATCACTAGACAACCCCGTGGTTCAATCCTACATCGTATACTCCGCTATACTAGCTTTAAAACTGCTGGCTCTCGGGCCAATGACGGGGGCTATGCGCCTCATTCGAGGCGTGTTCGCAAATCCAGAAGATGCGAAAGCGATGAAAGGCAAAGTGAAATTCGACGACCCTGTTGTGGAGAGATTTCGGAGAGCGCATCTTAATGACTTGGAGAACATTCCTGCGTTCTGGGTACTCGGTGCCTTGTATGTGACCACTAGCCCTGTGGCAGCCTGGGCCACCCTGCTGTTCAGGATCTTCACCGTGTGCCGCATCATTCACACAGTCGTGTACGCGATAGTGCCCTTGCCCCAGCCGGCTCGTGGCATCGCCTTCATGATCCCGTCTATGATCTCCTGGTACATGGGTATTCAAGTAATCCTGTATTATATTACCGCTGTGTAGTGTTAAATACTGTTTGAGTGGATGGTTTAATTGTGATTGATTAAATATATTACAAATTTTGTGGGATTCTGTGTTTCATTTTATGAATAGTTCTACAAGTTCATAACAACTTTGCTGAGGGAACAGGCAATTAATTTAAGTGGCATAGTTGATTATCATATAAAAATAGTTGCCTATACCTACTTTAAAATGTTAAATTTATAATCTTTAAAGTAAGTATGTTAAGTAATTTTATTATTGATTAATAAAATGACAACCACCAATAAATCAATTGGCTGTTATTGTGGCCTGTTTCTTAATAAGCTAAGCATTGTCATCAGATATCTGTATACTAATAGGTAGGTACTTGAAGTATTTAGGTACATTTGAAGAAGAATCGTCCAAGTATTTTCGCCTAAATCATATTTAAAAGTTTGGAGCGACGAATCAAAACACAGTAAATGCCCTGAATAAATTACTTATTATGTAACATGCCGGCAAACAAACAGCCTTGTCATCGTGACAAGCCGGCATCGCACGATTAACTGTAGCATGCACTGTCTCGCTCTGCACATCATTCGCACGTTCTCTCTCGAGCGAGCACAACGTGCTAATACATTTTAACCATGGCGTCGATATTATCACTGACGGACCCGGCGGTACAATCCTACCTCTTCTACTCCGGAGTTCTGGCCCTCAAAATGATGGGTGTGACGTTTCGGACGTCGAGTGTGCGGTACCGGAAGAATGTGTTCGCGAACGAGGAGGACGCTAAAGCGAGGAAGGGGAAGATCAAGTTTGACGATCCGGACGTGGAGCGCGTGAGGCGCGCGCACCTCAACGACCTGGAGAACATTCCTGCCTTTTGGGTGGTGGGAGCGCTGTACCTGACGACTGGGCCCGTGGCCGCGTGGGCCATCAACCTGTTCAGGGCGTACACCGCGGGCCGAGTGCTCCACACCATCGTCTATGCAGTGAAGCCGTTGCCACAACCGGCCCGCGGCATTTCATTCGGAATCCCCTTCGCTATCACTATTTACATGAGCGTCAAAGTGGTCCAACACTATTTCAACGCATTGTAATTTTAATTCTGATCGTTTGTTTGTTATAAGAAATTAAGGTATGTCAGTCAGAGTAAGTAGAATCGTAATATTTTTGCATTGTGCAAAAATTAGTTAATAATAATCAAGGAAATGTAATGTAAGTAGTTAAGGTTAAATTCAATCTAAATAAATCATTATATGCTTTTAAGTGTTCACTTCGTTATTTATTTATTTACGTTTTGTTAACATACATGATAATGCCAAGTGTGCAGTATTGCTTGAATTGGTAATTAATTCTTTAGCTGTTATATGTCTTTATATTTTTTGTTAAAGTTCCTAAGTACTTATAGTAATTACCCACCTGCATCGAAATAAGTAGGTTACGTCCTTATTTTTGACCTTGTACCTAATCGTTAAAACAATTAGGTACAGTTCCTTCTAACGAGGTATTATACAGGCTTTATAAAGATAGTTATAGTAAATCGATGTTTAGAAGTTATTTTTTATTCGATGTTATCAGAAAGTGATAACGGTTCACTGATATTGATAGCTATCGTAATCGCTCTCAACGCATTTTTTTATATCGACAACGAGGCGTTACATAGATATATTTCCATAAATTTATCAAATTTAAAGATAATCATAATGTGTATTTAATTTATTTATAGGCTTTTTAATGGCCATGTAAGTATATAAATAATTGACTTTTGGTTTTCTATAATGTTAACCTTAATATTAGGTACCTACTTAAGTGCCTACGTCAATAGGTACTTATAATGACGTAGCTCGCATAAATTAAGATGAGAATGAATTAAACATTTTCTAACAATGTATCTTTATTGCTGTGTCTACCTATATTATAAAATTTATTCATAAAAACAATTACTTGCCCACTTTACAATTCAAATTTATAGCCAAGTTAAAAATACAAGGTGAAGATATTTGAGATGAAAGATCGCAGAGATCGTTAAGGCAATGTGTAGGTTTGATATCTAAAGTTAATCTTGGTGTGGGGTAGTTGGTAGGCCTAGTATAAGGCTCACCCCTTATTAACCGTTAGTTAATTCATCTGACATAGGTAACTTCGAGATGTGATGCTTAGATAGTCTGGAAAATGACCATAGAGATTATAAACAGAAGATATGTTCTTAGTAGATTTCTCTGGAAACAACGCGTGGAAATTTGCGCGGGTGGTGGGGGTTACGAAATGGGTGTAATTTAATAAGATACCGCCCCCCCCGATTATTTCTATCTACCGATCAATAGCAGAACTACTCGCTTCGTTTTATGTCGATGTTAGACGTCAACGTTCAACTTTTTCGCACTAGATGTCACTAAGTGTAGGATGGTAAAAGAGACGTACAAAGGAACGCCATCTAGTGTCGAGTAAAATTATATTTGGGATGCGAACGGTTGCAAGACGTCTGCACAGGACGAACGCCGACAGCACACTGACTTAAGCCACGCCTACTGTGATGACGTCATGGAATTAGTGGAGTGTTGGAGCCCGGGTGCTTAGACCCAGTCCTTTTAGTCTTAGGTCCGTGGGAAAGACTAACTGCATGGTATTGAGTCGAATTAGCTAGACCATCTTGTCATATTATCGAACGGGCTAACATGAAAATAAAGTCTGATACATATAAAACTAATTGAGCGCAAAGAACATAAAGGTGTGTTTCGGTTTATAAGCCAGCCGCGGGCCATAATAGGGACACCTCCATTGGCCGGCCATAAACACATTTCTTAAAACCCCACGACCTCCCTTGGCTTTATTCGGAAAGCCATTCGGCGGTTTTATGTCGGCCATTCGTTTCGCATTATTGCTCTGTTATTGCGAAAGAATCGCACTTTGAATTTTAAACGTATAGATAATTATATCCCCAATTATAAAGCGGTCGTAACTTTTGTGGGATATTCTTCTCTAAGACACAGGCAGTATACGGAAGTGTATTTCCTGATTGGGATTGATTAATCCTATCCTACTTCCTATTACCTATATATTATAAATGCGAAAGTAAATTTTAAGTTAATTTTAAATTTTAAAGTAAAGTTTAATTAAATTTGAAACGTAGATAGTGTAGGCTCTGGAATAAGACATAGGCTTATCTTACACATAAATTTCCACGCGGGCGAAGCCGCGAGGCACAGCTAGTACCTATATAAGTACTTATGATGACAATGACAGCCAAAAGTCGAATTTTCGTCGAAAAGCGGGTCCTCAATATCCTCAATATACCTACCTATCGGCTGTCGGAGCCTGTGATATTTAGAGAATGAGCGCGAAGTTTACTGGCTAATAGTGAAGTGATAATGGAAGGTTTCCCAGAAACGGATCTTACAGTGGCCAATCCAATTCCTCTCAAACCACACAATGCAACTGAAGGGCGATCGGTATTCATGAAACCGAGTACCTAACACTATTAGGAAACTACCTACAGATCATTCTTCAGTACAAATAATTCCAAGCTATTCAAATGATTGATTGATGGGACAGGTAGGTTTGACACAATGCTTCAGTAGCCGTCGAAATCCGTCAAATATAAATCCATCCCCAAATAAAAACGTCTCCATTTCATTCGATTGAAGTTTGAAGGTGATAGGTACCTATTTTGCCCAGAATAGGTAGTCAAATGTACCTAGGTACCTACCAATTGAATGATTATTGTGAGACGAGTAGGTAGTTATTACTGGTCACAAATCGTCCCATGTCTATTTGGGAAACAATGGTTGGTATATAATACTTATTAGTTTAGGCGAAAATTAATGGTGGAAAAAACAAATAAGTAGGTATTCAGTAATTTTGCTGCACAGAGCTTAACTAACTAGCTATTCAGATCCTTAACTACACTACCCACGGCTTACTGATATTTTTGCAGTGCAAAAATGTACTTAAACATCGGTAAAAATAAACAACAGCTGAACTTTGATCGTAGTTATTATCAACGAGCGAGAATCTCCCGCGCCGCGGCTGCCGGCTGACCTTGCGTGACAAGCACGGCACGACCACAACAAAATAACCTAAAATTAGTGAACGCGTCCGCGACGAGCCGGTTCTGTACTTACTGTGGGCTCACAACATTAATTTTAAGGTAAGATTATTCCCACTCGTATTTAATCCCATTATAATCATCGTTCTTATGATATTCTTATCTGTTAACACATTGAAAACTTGATAGTTATCCCGTTGTGAAAGATAACTAGGTTGTTAGAAAGGGACAGAGCGAGGTTGTTGACCGTGTCGTGTGCTACTGTTGTGTTATGTTATTTATGTTGTATTTATTCAATCGTACAGACACGGTCAGGTTCTGGCAGATATTAACATTTAAAAGTAATTCAAGTTCATATGTGGCCACCATTTTGTTTTTCTAAAGTGGATGATCATGTTTTTGTCTTTTGTTAATGCTATTTGGCAGTGGAGAAATAGATACCTATTAAACTTGGTGGACCATAGTTTTAAAGAAGACAGAAGTTCATAATGTTTGTCCGGAATTAAAGGCGTTACATGTGTAATTAGGGAATTAAACAACACGCACTCAGTTCCACGTTGGTTCCTATTGTGATGCCTATCAAAGATAATAATCTTCTTATCGTATGGTTAACGGCTAACCTGGTGTCAGAATTGTTCAAGCCGCAAGAAGGCCTCTTACAAAGCTTAACGACTGCTGTCTAGATGACATCAACCGATTCTAATTATATTTCTTATTAAAAATCCCTCCGGTTTAACGGTACCTTAGTGAAAAGGTCGCAGGAGACGGTGTGGAACACCTTCCCGTAGATGCAAATGTCCTTCCCGACGTCCATGTCCTTCCAGTGCCAGTACTCGCCCAGATCGTTCTTCGGTATCTTCCCCCTCTTCACCATCCTGCCTTGCCATAAGCCGGAGTTCTGTAATTAAAACTCTTTTTTCAAAAAATTTATTGCGTGCAAATGCAAGTAGACCTAATCTGCAAAAGGAACAAAATAAAACAAATACACATAGAAATCTACCTATTTTTAGCTCTTACCTACCTAGGTAACTATTTATCAAACATAATGTTTCTTCGCGTAATCTACTAATTGGAAAATTACCAAAATCACGATTTTAACACCGAATCTTTCAGACTAACTACAATAAGCCTTGGTGCGTCTAAATGCCGCGCATGCTTCGCCTGAGCACTCATGTTATGACATTATATTTATATGTTCTGACGTCAAAACTGAGTGCTCGTGTGCGGCATGCACCTAATATAGACGCAGTCAGTTACGTATAATCTAGTCCCAAACAGTTGAACTTACTCAACCCTGTTAGCCACACGCCCGCAAACCAACAATATTGTCCCAGTAAAAGCCGCATTTACCCCGTCTGTTTACTCATTATAGAACAAAAGTGTCCCGTGGTACGCAGCACGGCTCACGTTTGCCAAGATAAAGTGATTTTTGTGGGGATAATGGCGTGGGGGAACAAAGCGCACGAATGCAGCGCCCCGGTCCGTACTGCGGCGCATTCATATTGAGACAAATAGATGGAGGAGCAAAGACATTACCAAGAAAGTGGGAGATATGTGACTGGCCAAAATAGTATGTCCTACTAAACGGAGGGTAAAAATAATGCTGAGAACACGCGGTATTGCCAATACCTATAGTCGAATTGCTAATCAGACGGAGTAAACTGACAGGTGCTAATCTCACTTTTCGATATAAATAGAACAAATAGCTGTCAGTAGTGTCAGTTCAGCTGTCAGTTTACTCCGTCTGATTAGCAATTCGTCTATACGCTTTATCTTCTGGTGAGAAATATACATCAAAATGCCTTTAAGTTGATTGTCGAATTGCGAGTGCAAGTGTGAATTTCGCTGGATTTAGTGGTGTACTGAACACAAATCCAGTGATTGCAATGTTATGAGGTACCATATCTGCTAAAATAATACATCAATGCGATGGAGCTCGCAAATGTGCGCTCATTTGCTAGCTCACCATAATTGCTACACAGTATCTTGAAACCGATAAATGCTGTTGCTAATGTTTTAAAACACTCTCAGTTGAAGAAAGAGTTGATTGAAGTGTTGAAGAAAGAATACTTATCTATTAAGAATTTTCAATTGAAGTGGGGATGAAAATTTGTGTTTCTTTAGGAATCTGATGTAGATACAAGATGTAGTTAAATTACCTGACTCAGTCGTATGTAAAGATCCGACCCGGTTGTTAAGATCTTTGACTTAGGGATAGATGTAATATTTAAAACAATGTTGAGTTAACAGGAGGTAACATAAGTAAATGGTCATTCTTATAAAACACTTGAGGAGAATTTGTAGCGTATATGTACCTGCTAATGAATATGATAAACAGAACAGATAAAAAGGATTCCAATCCATTCCAAATTCGTTTGATAGGTAGGTACGTTTCTCGAATGAAAACAAGACAGAAAGAAACACGCACTTGATAAATATCTAATACACTAGCTGTCCCGGCGAACTTCGTACCGCCTCAGAATTAATGTTGTCCGAAAAAAAACTAACCCCCCCCGTTTCCCCGTTCGTCGTCTGTTCTTCTCCTTTCCCGCAAATAAAGGGTTCCGTACCACCGTAGAATAAAAACGTCAAAATTATCAAGTTTCTTGTATGGGGACCCCCTTTGTTTTCAATTTTTATTTTATTTTTAGTAAGTATTTGTTGTTGTAGCGGCAACAAAAATACACTTTCTGTGAAAATTTTAACTCTCTACCTATTACGGTTCGCCACACAGCCCGATGACAGACGGACGGACAGTGTAGGCTTAGTAATAGAGTCCCCCCTCCCCCTTAATTTTATATTTATTTTTTATTGTTAGTATTTGTTGTTGTAGCGCCAATAGAAATATACGTTCGGTGAAAATTTCAACTATAGCTATTACGGTTCGTGAGATACAGCCCGCTAACAGACATGGATGACGGATGGACAGCGTAGGCTTAGTAATAGAGTCCATCATGAAGGGCAACCTTCCACTGACCCATCGACATGTGTATCCTGCCCGTTCTTACCTACGGCGCCCAAACATGGTCAGTAATCGAGGCTCAGAAGTCCAAACTGAAGGTTTACCATAGAGCATTGGAGCGCAGCATTTTGGGTGTAAAACACACTGATAACCCTTATCCATAACCCTTATCGCGGATGTAGGAGCGAAAACAGCTACACTTAAGTGGACCTGGGCGGGTCACCTAAGCCGAATGTGCTCAGAAAGGTGGGCCAAAGCGATCACCGAGTGGGGTCTCAAAGCACGACCGTCATCGCCGACGTAGACCCAAAAACGGTGGCACGATGACCTCGTTGCTCATCTAGACGGGTGGTATGAAAGAGCCCATGACCGCGATGGATGGAAGAAGATGGAAGAGACCTTTGCCCAGCAGTGGGTAGGTTATTAAGAAAAAAATGGTCCAGCCGTTCTCGAGTTTTGCGCTTAGCAACAAATTTAGCGATTCATCCCTTTATTTTTCGACACTGAACTGTTAAGCCGGAAACCCACCTCGGTGCACGGAGAGGCCACGCATACGGCCACGGCTACGTTCTGCAAGAAAATGTATGGATGACGTCATTCTTCGTGCGCCGCGGTGGACATGGTGACATACATTTTTGTGCAAAGCGAAGCTTGACCCACGTGCGTAGCGTGTGCGTGGCCTCTCCGTGCGCCGCGCTGGGTTTTCGGCTTAATGTGCACAACGCGGATCTATTTCTTGTGATGAATTGCCCATGAAATAAATTTGCAAGAATTTATAGTCGCCATCCGCCATCTGACACCGGCGTTCATTACGCCATCTATTGAAAGTAATTTGAATCATACGTAAAATATGGGTTTTTAGCGCTTTCCGGGCAATTTTTCCATTTTTTTTAAATGTAGAACCTTCCTTGAACTTCACGGAATAATCTAAAAAAAAAATCATCTAAATTGGTCCAGCCGTTCTCGCGTCAAGTAATGACATGAAATAGGGATTCATTTTTATATATATAGATTACCGTCTGTAAATATTCAATCAGTCAGTAACCAAAACATTTTGAGTAAACAATGTTTAAAAATAACATCATGTAGCTATTTTGGGTTAATTTGCCCAAAACAAAACTTGCTACTTACATATTTATACACTACAGTGTTTTTCGTGGTCTGTACGTGGAATAAATTAAAATAGCATTATAACTTCTGTAAAGCAAAATAGAGTGGGGCAACTGTACGATCTAGACAAAGTTTTGGATGGCACGTGAACTTCGCTATAATAGGTCAAAGGGGGGATACAGGTATCCCCCATTCAGCGTGTGGAACTTAGTTATAACCTAAATACGAACTCGTATACAGATTTCATAGTTTCCTGTTTGTATCCGAACTACCGTCCTCTAAATATTGTGCGGAGGATTCTTTCGTAGAACCACATAGGTATCGCGTAAACCAAAGGTATTAAATAAAAATGTAGATAGGTTGTGCGTGTTCATTATGCCATCTCTCTCTATCATACACTTATTGACTTATAATACGGTACTCATTTCCTACATATGTATATGTACACCTGCGCTATGTCGCATACTTCGTCATCACCTCTCAAACGTCCCACTACCCCTTCCACTAGTAAACGCTACGCTAACCCGTTTCCGCTACGCTATCACACCACACCCGTCACCGAATCTCTGAGTGCAAACAACTCATTCAAATGTGATGCTCACTCATTTACTATGAATAATCCGCGGCGTGAAGCGCAGCGTAATTCCCGCCACTAGCGCCTCTAGCGTCGCACGTGCCATTAGCGACAATTTCGGAAAAGGCTTTTACATACAAAACGAGCGCAAATAGACACGCTAATGGGAACCCTATTATGTTCGTGTTCACGTTAATTTGTGGTTGAACACAGATTTTAGTATCTAAACGCAGATTTTCATAAAACTGCGTAACCAGTTTCCAGGTTATAATGATAACATATTACCACGATATTACCATAATAAATAATGCTCGGCAAAGGAAAAGTAATATCGTAATTATCATAAAAAGCTACACGAAAATATTTTGTGTGTAACACATAACATTCAAATGGAATATCCCAAAAAAGAATTCTGCTTCATTCACGAGGGCCGGGATATTACGGTACAGTGCCGAAATACTGTAAGTAGGGTCGGTGTCGGCACTGGGTTAGGCACGCTAAATATAGTATTGTGTTACAGAACACGTGGCGCCCGCAATAGCCGCATTGAATAACAAATTAGATAAGAAAATCGATACCCACACATAATGCTAAGCGGATACCTAGCATAAGCGAGGGCCTGTAGTTTGTAGCATTGAATTAGGTTTACTCTGTCTTTCGATATAACTGGCAAATCATGAAAACTATATAATAATATTATAAATACTTAATACAAATTGTATACCTGAACCCTCGGCTCCATAACAGTCAGGCTGTCGTCCTCGAGGAAGTACACCAGATTTACGATTCGCACCCTGAAGTTCTCGTCAGGGTTGTCGTAAACGGGTTGTTTGAAGAACGCGGTGAAGTTGAGGCAGCGCTTGTCGTAGTGAACGAAGTGTGGCACCACGGCAGGCAGCGCCGGCTGCTTCACGCGCCCGTACGTCAATGAGGGATCGTAGCTGTAAGGATGAAGTACACGTCCATACTCCAGGAATTCTGAATTAGGAAGCTTTAATCAGCTACAGGACTACAGGCATACTAAAAGTCCTCAGACACTTCTTAAGGCAAGACCATGACCAACATTGGGGTAATCGGGCCCCGCGCAGGTCACCCATGCGTAGGACTGACCTGATCAAACCGTGTGTGAGCGGACCCACACATGAATACACCAGAGCCAGGACCAACAGAGACAAATGGCGAGACATTATGAGATGAGCAACATTTACCCCTGACAGCTTCACATGCATGACGACCATGACATGGATACATGTCATGGATTTCTCTGTCAGGTTGCCTGTACTAATAATAATATATAATCTAACTAAACCAAGAAAGCTATATCCGTTGCATACCGCGTATTTTTAATGGCCTCAAAAATAAAATTTACGCTACTGATGAAACGGCCTTAGGAAGAGAGTCCTTCAATGAGACTTTCCGCTTCTCTGCTTTTGTAAACACTTATTACGTAATACAATAAAAATACATTCATAAGTGGGATAAGTTTATAGATATACATTTTAATTTACACGGTTTTAATAAACATCAAGCAATAAATTTCATTGTTCTCGAAACTGCAATGTTAATGGCCTCTTATTTTTATACTGTTAAAGCGAGTGTTTAAAATTCACATTAAGAGATAGATGAGAGCTCCGCCGATGGCAGGTCATCGACACAATCAACCCCGCCCGACATTCTAGAGGTCGACCTCGCGCGGAGTGACTTTCAATCCTTGATGGACTATTGCCAAATAATTATGTGCTATATAGAGGAATATTTCAGGCGGTTGTTTGCTGGCACCCAATAAAGGACTTTTCTCAGCGGAATTTTGGAACAACGCCTGGGTACCGTCTCGTTTCGTATCGTTGTGGGCGTGGTTTCTAAACATCTAGAGGCTTTTATCCCGAGGGATAAAAAGATAAGCGATTATATTATTCATCACGAGTTTCTTTGAGTTCGTAAGCAATTCTTTCTCTCCAAAGTCTTAGTTAGCAATGTTTACGCTCAGTTAGGATTTTCAACTAACATTTCAAAGAAGGTATTACTGAAACATTTATTCAGGCCTTGTTCGTGTTTTTCTTTAGGTATACCGATGATCCTCTCTGCGTAGGCTCGTGTTATTTTTAGATAGATACAGGTAACCCACAGTAGCTTTACCTTCCTAATACCAAACAAACACGCTCGCGTTTGTTATATTGGTGGGAAGCATTAATTATTCTGTGTTTAGCTAGCCCTGTTCTATTTCGAGTCTTAGCCTTGTCAAGTTTCTCATCAGTTTAATCATCCACATGTTTTGGAACTTTGTGTATCGAATCATGACATTAAGGTCACCCGCAGAGGAGGCGCTTAACTTTACCTTTGTTGATCTTAAGTAACAAAGCCCTGACGAGGTTTCTCTAGTACGTATGGAGTGAGCTTTATGTCTCCGAAATAAGGGTTACTCATTTCGGTCCGTTTGACGCATGGACCAATTACTAAGGGGACTGGCCCTAAGCAACTCGGCCGAGTGGTCGGCCTAGTACTAACATCGACATAAAACGAAGCAAGTAGTTCAACTATTTACCGGTAGATAGAACAATGAAAATGAAAAAACAATGACCACGTTTTTTTTCATACATATATCTAATAAGGGCACCTCTTTCTTAGGCTTTACTCTGTGGTTTGACGTCATTACAACGGTCAAAGACATACAGCCGTATCTGGTTTAAGTCGATTCGGCGTCGAAGTGCAACTTACTTGACAGAGTCTTCTGGTAGAGCGAACGCGTTGCTGTCGACATCGGTAGCCGTGCCTCCCGGTGCTCTGACTTCCGTGTCCGGGAACCTGTGTCCTTGGTAGAACCGCAAGGAACTCCTCATGTGATGCTGCGTCTTGGTTGGGTCCGAGAACGTGAGCCCGGGCAGCTTCGGAAGACCCCACGCCATTTTGGACTTTGAAAAACAACAATTAGATTTTATAATCCTAATAGGTTCCCATTGCAATCTAAGGCTATGTGTAATCTCAGAGTATATACAAAAAATCTACTTCACCTTTGTCTATCGTTGTCGTTTGTTTTTAGGAGTGTTCTATCGTCCTAAAGATAAGAATGAAAACGTTCAGTGGGTACATTCAAAGAACAAGCAAGTAAGCTACTAAAATTAAAATCGGAAGGCAAACTACTTTCCTATAATCAGAGGCACGTAGAACAACTTTTCTTTGCAATCTTGAGATCTTCCAACTGTGTCGAAAAAATGCTATAGCTCCGGAATAGGTACCTAAACTAGGCTTTTTCTCCATGGAAATAGCATTCTGTTGGCATGTGATATTCCTATAGGTAGAAAAATTCCGGCGAAGGCATTATCTTTTTAGGGTTCCGTACCCAAAGGGTGCCAACGGGATCCTATTACTAAGCCTACGCTGTCCGTCTTTCCGTCTGTTAGCGGTCTGTATCTCACGAACCGCAATAGGTAGACTTGAAATTTTCACAGAATGTGTATTTCTGTTGCCGCTGCAACAAAAAATCTCAACTCAAATTAAATAAAAATTAAAGGGGGTCCCCATACAATAAACTTGATATTTTTGAAGTTTTTATTCTACGGTGGTACAGAACCCTTTATGTGTGAGTCCGATACGCACTTGGCCGGTTTTTCAGATCTAGTTTAATTATGGGTAAAGTTGATAAAGCTTAGTCTGGTCGGTATCATTTGGTCTAAATATAACTACGGAAGCCAAGCGGTCAGCCTAGGTAGCAAAGCTTAGATTATTCTTTGTACAAGGTATGGTGGTATTCCAAATCCACTTACTCAATGCAGTCCTAAGCTACGGTTGTAAAAGCCCGTAAAAACCACAAATACGCAACAAGCCAAAAATAGACCCGTTACACCATCCGATCACGGTTTGAAATATTCATATTGTAGGTACCTAAATGGGGGTGAGGTAGCGAGTTACCGGTACCGATGCAGGAACACGCCGCGAGATAAGTGGGGTAGGTATTACGTGTGGCGCGTGAGATCGTTCCTCATTCACGCGTATCGTGTACCGAATCCCATAACCGCATGATGAAATGAGGTAACGCTACACGGTGTACACAGATAGCGACGCGTCAAAACTTCGTTACCGATATGTAACAACCGACAACTTGTGATCGGAAGTCGCGTATGTGCCCCTTCTGCGTTTTGTCAACAAGCATTTGTAATTGGGTGTTGCGTGCATGCAAGTCATGGTCGTTTGGTCCAGTTTATAGAAATGTACTCTGTGACCTGGGCCTCCAGTTTCTTAACAATTGGCCATTGCGAAACCATGGGTCTCTAAGTAATATTATTCGTGAATTCTTCGTTATAAATCGTACATTCTTGACGGTCAACATGTTTACCACCAAGAATTTGCCATTTACCTATAATCAAGAATTCACGAAGATATTATTAGTGACCACTGGTTTCGAAATTGACAATTGTTAAGAGACTCGAAGCCCTGGTCACCTTCCAACTGTATTCAACTATATCGAGTAAATGTGGCTTTTAGAACGTAGACTGCTAAATAATTAATGAAGTTTTGTACTGTATTTTTAATGTTTTTGAGTGTTAATAACGCATAGGCTACAAAATACATTTTCCTGTAACCGGCTGAGGCTGGCCATAAAAATAAATAAATTCTTACCGAATTGAAGACAGATGTTGAAAAGTTGATATGAATAAATAACAATTAATTATAAAATACGAACTAAAGAAAGAAGAAAACTAGCTATAAAATAAGCGAATATTAATGACAACCGAGCAGTGACAGTTCCGTTGTTAGGTAAACAATACAGACAGCTGGTGAAAACGTGTTCGTTGCTAGGTTACAACATTACGCTGATCCGGTGGTGGCAAGGTGGTGGGTAGGCAAATTAACTTTGAGGGAATCAATATTTCGGAGAAAGAAGGTCTCCTTTCTCATGTTGTGGGTGTTCCGTAGATCTGAAAAGTGATCTTGAAATAGTACCTATGAAGACAGTTCCCTGTCGAACTCTCTGGACCGGGAGCCCATGATGCAAACTGTGGATTTACTCCAGCGTCGCCCAAACCTATTAGATTCGGTAGATTCGATGATAGGAAGAATAAATGGTTCTAGATGTTTCCACTTTCAGCGGTCGGGGAAGCGTCTACATGATAATTACAAAATTGTAAAAAAGCAATGACATGGAAATACTCAAGCGTGTCAGTTATTGATATTTTTCATGTTCCAACATGATAAATTAAAAAAAAATAAAATTGCCCGATCGCGTCAGATTTTCAGTGAAACTTACAGATGCTCCCATTACTTAGACTGACGATCAAATTAGCAAAATTGACACTTTTGACACTTCTTAGCTAGTAATTTCTTTTCTTCTATTTTTTTTAGTTCCCCTGAGCGTACCCACCAATATTAAGGGCTCATACCTACCGGTTGGAGGTTCTTATCAATATGTAAGCTCTCCCCTTATCTTAATGACGCGCTGGACTAAATCCAGAAAACCCTTCTGCGGCTCCCCATCTACTCCTCGGCGATAAAAATCGTAATGTCCTCACCGCCGCCGATGCTGACCAACGCAAGTAGTTTAAGTCAAGTAGCTTACAGATGGCGCTGTGGTACCATTTCGATAGTTGCAAGACCAATATAACTTTTTCATTATAAAGATCAATATGTATACCAAAAAAAAAAAACACAAAACTGCCTAATTGGTACTCTTACCTGTGATGTATTTATTTATATACATACGTAGGACTTCGATTTAATCGTAATATATTGTAGATATATTTATTCACCAAAATACCCAATTGAATGCTGCTAAAACAGTGTGTTGATTAAATTCCAATACGATCATACAACTTATGAATTTAATATCGCCGAGTTCAATAGCTCTTCATTTCTTAGAGCAAAGTATTTTATTGTCTATTCTATTAATTTGAGTTTATTTCTATTATTTATACCTTATACCTATTTAGGTATCTTACATACTTTATTATGGAGTTAGAGTTCACGAAGAACATTAGAAAACATATTTTATTTGCTTAGTTTAAAAGTAAACATTTTATAGCTCGCAAATGTTTTGCTACTTACGTATTTTTTTAGTTTGTGCTTCTAAACTAATATTACCATTTACATTTTAACATTTTAGTCACTCTTTTTAAAAGTACCTAACCATGTAAAGCTAAACAATATCGAATATCTTTCACAGCACAGATTCAAATATCGATGTTACACAAACCTAATTCTAATGTAATGTAACGTCACGACTTTTATCCCCATTCGGGGGTAGTCAGAGGTTTGAGTGGCCATACACCACCACATTGTGGAGGTATTAACCAACTCAAAACCCAAGTTTCACCAGATAGTCAGAACCCAACGTGACAGGTGGTGAACCTTGACGCCGTGTATACAGGAACTGACTATTACCTAATCCCGAGGGATAGGTAGGTTTCCTCACGATGTTTTCCCTCACCGTCAGCGAACTGTAAATTATGCACATAGATGAAAATTCATCCACTAGTGCACGCCCCACCGGGGATCGAACCTGGGACCTTCTGATTGCTAGCCCAACTTGTTCACCCCTAGGCTACAGTCGAACCAAACACACAACCTAACAACAAACCTAATTCTGGTTATAATTATGTAAATAATCAACCACAACCATTGAAACCAATTTTGTATGGCACCACAAAATGTATATCGGTAGAAATAAATACCGATACATGGACCGGGAGCCCATCGTGCTAATTGTGGATTTACTCCGGCGTCGCCCAAACCTATTAGATTCGGTACTGATATTACTGATATTACTGATACTTCGATATTAGATGTTAGGAAGAATACATTGTTCTAGATGTTTCCACTTTCAGCGGTGGGGGAAGCGTCTAGATGATAATTTCAAAATTAAAAAAAAAGCAATGACATGGAAATACTCAAGCGTTTCAGATATTGATACTTTTCATGCTCCAACATGATAAATTGAAAAAAAAATACTCGCGCGCGTTAGATTTTGAAAGCATCTATAGGCTACGGTAACTGCTTAACATCAGGCGGGCCGTACGCTTTTTTGCCACCGCAGTCCTATAAAAAAAAACCTATTTCAGAGGGGGTGTTCAGTGAAACTTACAGATGCTCCCATTTCTTAGACTGACGATCAAATTAGCAATATTGACAGTTTTGACACTTCTTAGCTAGTAATGAATCCCCCTTATCTTATAGGGTTATTACACCTTCCTAAATTTAGTCACTAAATTATACCAATTATAAAATTCATGCATAAAAAAAAATGCATGCATTTAGCAAGTTAGAATCCTAAATAATCAGAAGCTTTCGAAATTAGGTTCTAAATTTAGTGACTAAATTTAGGAAGGTGTAATAAGCTCTTTATTAATCTGACGAGTTCGAGTATTTTAAGATGGTCTATTTTTATTTGTTCCTCTGAGAGTACGTATTTTACCAACTTAGGGGTAGTATTTTTTAAAGTCCTTATTAGTAGATGTCTGCGATAAAAAAGTTGAAATTTAAATGAAATGTAACGTCACGACTTTTATCCCCATTCGGGGGTAGTCAGAGGCTTGAGTGGCCATACACCACCACATTGTGTAGGTATTAACCAACTCAAAGCCCACGTTTCACCAGATAGTCAGAACCCAACGTGAAAAAAAAGTTCTACTGTAAAATTTCGAGTTTTTAACCCCAGCGGTTTACGCTGTGTTTAAAATCAGTCATACAGTATCTACTTATAGATTGTAAAATAAACGTCTATTAAGACTGTACATCGTAGCCGAATTTCACTGGTGACAGTGAGCACACGACAAACAGTACACTTCGGTGATTCCGAAGAAGTTTCTCCGCCAAGTTATCTCGTCCGGTTTCCTCTTAAATACCACTCGGTTTATTTTTAGCTACCTACCGATAATGAACTGAACTTCTGGGAAATATAAGGTGGGTGGTGCTCAAATCACTATTAATAGACTCCTATTTTAGGGACCCGGGGACTTAAGTAACACAAATACGAAATTGATTAAATTTTCCCCACTTAATAGGTAGAGTGTGAATTATTATTATTTGTAACTTCATGTTTTTGACAATGACCTTTAAATTATATAGACGGGTTACCTTCATACTAAATGGCGTTCAAATTGCGGCCGCCTAGACACCTGTCAAAGGCGCTGTTAACGCTTTCATCGGTGACCCGAGACTGAGATCGTGTTTGTCAGTTAGGCAAATTTTAACGTTCCATTTTGAGAACGTGTAAAACGTATCTACACTAATTATTAAATGGAATATAATTAGGTAATAATTAATAGTTGAGTTGTCCACAATCTGACAGCTGAATATCTTAACTGGCTCCCAAGTTGCTTAGCCACTGAACTGCCACTATAGCGTTTTGCTATTGGGACCGACTCTCATATTTGTCGGTCAGAAATCAGAATCAACCGACTAATCACAGGGTCGGTCACAACAGTAAAATGCTACAGTGGTAGTTGAATGGCTAAGCGACTCGGGGGCCTGATCATAGACTCAATGTTATGCACTTTCAGTTATGTTTTCTTACTAAACATGAATTAATCAGCTGAAAATTTATTTCAGGCAAATCAAGATGGCGTACCTAGCGAAGTACGTATCGAGAGGTTCACGGTTCCGTGCGCTTTATCAGAGGGGGTACAGTGCGACAACCTCCCCCTTACTTTTTTCTGAAGAGGTCCGTCTCGCGAAGTCTGAGGGCAAACCGATTGTCGCTCTCGAATCGACTATTATTACTCATGGAATGCCTTACCCGCAAAACTTGGAGACCGCCTTACAAGTTGAAAATATCATTAGAGCGCGGGTGAGTCGAGAAAATATTTCGTATTTCGACGATATACTACACATATAGCTCCGGTCTAAGGCTGTTTGCATACCTGAAGACTTTGTGCCGCTATATCGCAAAGTGAAGGTTTGATTATCGCAAGCAAGCCTTTCAGAGTTTAGCCCAGCTTCATAATGTGGTCGTACTAAAGCGCTTTTAGTTGCGAACATTTTGTCACATAAGTCTATTAAGTTTACTAGCATCTTGATACTTGACATTGTGCATAGTACAGTGGTTTCCATAGGCTGCATTGTAGCGGAATCTTACGTGCGTTCTGCATGTGAAGTAGTGTAAGTGCGAGTGAGACGAGAAGATCTCCACGCAGTCGCACCCAGCCCGTTGATCAGTTAAAACGCTCGCAAACCGCTGCTAGTGAGATAAGACTCTTAGTTAAGACATTTGCAGACAAATCTCTCTCTAGAGACTGTGTGCGCACAACCTAATAGCGCTACGAGCTACGTAGCGTACGTAGTAGAATGTTATATTCAGGTGCTACGCTTTCGTAGACGATTCTTAGCACACGTAGCGAAAACTAATGTATTCTAAATTTAACAATTTTCAGACTTTAATTTCTAAACTTGTTTGCTGGCTGGCTTTTATACACATCCAAAAAAACAATGAAGAAGATAGAGTCGTAGTAGTATGATATGAACACAACCGTATGATGTGGTAATATAATTTCTCTGTCAGCACGGATTTAGTGCTGTCACTTAGTTATAATACCTTGCGACAGCGCGAATCTTCGCAGCCACAGGTGCGTGTTAGTTCATAGAATAGCACGACTTTGAGTGAAATTGTCATGCTAAGTTATAATGGAACCACAAATGAAACATCGGAAGACTACATTTAGACCGCTACGAATTCTTAAAGGTTTACCGTGAATGGTAATTGGCTGAACATTATGTATGGATCCATTCAGCAGCATGGTGATTTTTCGTTTAGAACAAAATCGTGTGTAAATATCAGATCAGATCAGATAGAAATGAGGTTTCATTCTAAGGTTACGACTTTTACGATCAATTGTAGTATAAACCACAGAAGAGTGTTTAATCTCCCGACATCCATATACCAATTTAAACTTCATAATCGATCAACTACTATTAATCTTATACGACCCTAAATTTATCATAATCAAAACAGTCTACGGAACCCTCCAATTTTTTTTTCCTAATAACGTCGTTTCCCTAACAGGGTGCTACACCGGCGACTATAGCTATACTGAAAGGACAGCTAACCGTAGGGTTGTCCAAAGACCAGCTCAACTACCTGGCGCAAGCGAAGGGCGTGGTGAAGGCTTCAAGACGCGACCTGGCGCCCATCACCGCGGCCAAGCTGGACGGAGCTACTACGGTCGCAGGCACCATCATAGCTGCAGAACTCGCTGATATACCTGTGTTTGTTACTGGTGGCATTGGTGAGTGAAACCCTTGTTGTATTATAACACTTTTACTAGTGTTAGAGTTGTAAATAGGCCATAGGTACTACTCCACCAAGCCAACTAGGAATTCGGATGGAATGCGGCTTCCCCGCCCGCATATCGCCCGCACATCCGCCACCGCCTGCGGCTTCCCGCCCGCCACACCTCCCTCACACCACCACCACCTTTCGTGCGGGTGACGTCACATTTGACAGGTTCCTAGTTGGCTTGGAGGAGTTGTATAGGCTGTGGCCTAGGGGCGGCAGCGATCTAGGGACGGCAAATTTCAGAGGGCATTTTGCTTTGTAATAACCACAGAGTACGGACTAAAGAAAGAGGTGCCCCTATTAGATATATGTATGAAAAAAAACGTGGTCATTGTTTTTTCATTTTCATTGTTCTATCTACCGGTAAATAGTTGAACTACTCGCTTCGTTTTATGCCGATGTTAGTACTAGGCCGACCACTCGGCCGAGTTGCTTAGGGCCAGTCTCCTTAGTAATTGGTCCATGGTAATAACTATCTAATCTTCGCACAACGTACAGTAATTGAATGGGACCAGTCACTTACGCATGTATCCTATTCGAGTGCCCCCTATCAACCGCGCAAGTAACCCAGTATACTTGTGGATACCTGCAACTCGTTGTCATTTGTGTGTTGCTTACTCTGCGTCAATAATGTGCAATGGCAAGTATATTATAACAATTAACCCGCTCAATTACCGTCACAAAACTTTCTATTGTTATTTTGCTACAAATATTCGTAACCTTTCGTATATAACCTCAAAGATTTTAGAATCTACATCAAAATTTACGATCTCAGCTAAACTCGTACAGAGGCAAGAGTGTAGTAAGAAATGCAAGAACGCAGTTACGCTGGAGATGCAAGAGAGCAGTAATGCCGTGGTTGCAGCCACTTGTTTGTTGAAAGCTTTCTTGCGTAATAGCGGCTTCCATTACGCGTCGCGAAACTCAGAACGCGACAGTGAAGAAAGCAAATATGCACAAACATTTTGTAAAAAAATATAAACCTGGTTTGTTCGTTTAAAAAAATCTAATAATTGTTAATGTTCATAGAACCAGTCAATGTTTGGTCTGTGCTAATGGTTATGTTCTCAGTCCCGCGAGTCCAAATAAAGCTGGAGAGACCGATTTGTTTTATTTTATTAAAAGTAAAAGCTGAATTGAAGTTGCCTTACAGGTAATATTGAAATGAAATACTTAAGCATTTATTTGGTGGAATAACATTCTCACGATACCTATATTTAATTATACCCATTACTTTTTATTTTATCCCTGACAAACAGACGCTTCATTTATAAGGTATGTTGCGTACTTACATAAATGTAGTTTGCAATGTAAATGTGTTTGCACTGCTTTCATATCATTTGAATGCACTTGCTGTAACGAGTTGTTTTGCCATCCGCACAAAATGTTTGCGCAGAATATTACATGCCGTAACTTCAAATATCATGAAATACGTGTTATGACGATAAATATGTGTATTCCGTATATATTTATCTATGTTACCGTATTTCATCACATTATTTTGATACGTGACATACAATATCGCAGTTTTATTTTCACACTGACTTTGGAACTTTTCCGAATGGGTAGAGGTCGGTAGGTACTACTACTAAATAATTATACTGTTCTTGATGTATTATTTTATGAGATCCTAGCTGACCTAAGGACCAGACAGACGTTGTCCTGTCTTAACTATGAATATTCAATTCTAACTGGAATAAATAATAATAAAAAATATTATTTCAAAAACATAGTGTTTATTGTAATGCTTTTTGATACACGACATTGTAAGTTTTGTTTTCTGGCGCGAAAATAAATAATGTCAATAGTTTTTCGACACGGGAACAGGCGACATACAATTGGCCATGAGAAAAACATGGATTTTCAAGATTGCGATTTATTTGCAAATGCAAGCCGCAATGGAAATTGTAACCGTTAAAAGTCAGGAGTCGTTCGGAATCATAGGAATGCGTCGAATCAAAACGACTTCCCATGTTTTAAACATTTAAAAACAATTTTTTTTTCCTCCTGTTCAGTGTAATTGAAATGGTTTAAAAGGACTGCAAACAAGATTATGATTTCGCTACAAGGGTGCTAGGGGTGCTTAGTCACGGTTGTAGCTGTTGTGAACATAGATAACTCAATTAACGGGTATTGGGATTAAAAGTACTCGGTGCAGGGAAACAAACAGTCTGCTACGTTCCTTTAATTATATTGTATCTACCAATCTACAAGTTGTTTCAAAAGATGAGATAAGCTTGGAGATGTTTGTGATTTTGTCCTAATTCCTGCTTCTGCTATTCTCATTACTCTGACAACAATTTTCAATACATTTTAATTGCAAAATAATCCAAAGCTATCAATTATTTCATTATTTCTAGAATTGTTTTCATATTAAAATATTTAGTTTAATAAAGTGAAAGTACAGTTTTAGTTCCAATTCCTATAGTTTTCAAAGTACCTACTTAGGTACTTATTTCATTAAATTAAAAAGTTATCTAACTCTAGAGTATTCGCGATTTTATTCGCAGGATCTATAAATATTTCATACAAGTTTAGTCGAATCCGCCCAAATTAGGTACTCATCATTTAGGTATGTGCAGACGCTAGTCTCTGAAAAATTAAAACAATCCTTATCTCTTTCTAAACAAGTACGTGCCGTTGCCCTCTACAAATGAATTTCAAAGATACAGCCGGTTCGTTCCAACGCATTCATTACTGCCAGTCGCATCGCAGCCGTGCCGAACTGGCGACGTAATTAACAACGAATTCCGTGAAACAGGGCTTCATTTATCACCTTCAGATAACCGTTTGTAGTACTCGCTAGGTTATCGTTAGCGGGTCATTCTGTTTCCAACGGGGTAAATTTATGTTGTACGTTTCGGTATCTCAGCTAAGTATGCAAGGGTTTGCGGTGCCAAACGGAATAATTTGTGACGTCCTTAGTTGGTCAGATAGCTTAATAACGTAAGTAATTTAGTTAAGTGAACGATTTGGAATGGACAAAAGTACAAATAGTAAGTTAAGTAATAGTTAAGCTATAGTAAGTTAAGATATTTTTAGATGCATCATTAATTTACGGCCGTATTTACAAACAACACTTGCCTAAAATAAAGGAATCTTGATATAAAATACGTCATTTTTCAATGAGCTGTGCATTCGCGTGCACTGTGAGACCTCATAGTAGGTACCTAAGCATTAGGTATTTGTGCATATGGACCTAAGATGTTTTACATTCTAATCAGGCTTAGGTACGGAATAGTGCATTTCGCGTTCAGATTCTGTAGTCAAAGAAGGAATCTTTATAGTTTTTAATAATTGATACACTTTATAGTGACAAAAAATGTTACCGAGCTCATTGCTTCTTTCTCTCTCATCATTCAACAGCAATTTGGTTGCATCTATATCAAACATGCAAGGATTCCGCTGAGCTGCATATCCATCGACAATCGAATTAGCATTTGTAAGGACGAAGTTTCAAGGCAAATAGCGAGCGGATGGCGACCGCATGATACCGTAGATACAAAGGATTACGGAATATCGCCGCTGCCAACAAGGGTCGCTAAAGGGATCCGTATATGTCGAATTATAGAACCACAGAGCAATCCAGTCTCTGTTTAATATCATATACGGATAAGCATTAACATCCCCTTTTATCTAGTAGCAAATACAGTGGAATAGTCGGATCGGTACATAAAAAAACATTTCAATATTATTACACTTGTGGCCCTTCGGTCTACCCACGTCGTTTCTTCCTCCTCCATCCTCTTTTTCCATTTTATGTTCATTTGAACTGAATAATTTTCTCGTCCCTGACTACGCAGAAAAGACAAACGCTTGCACTTTATTAATAACATCTTAACTTAAAATTGTTCGAGGATTGTTTGAATAGAAACATTCGAGTCAGCTCACGGCGCTGTAATTGCTTTCCTCAGACGTTATTATTAAAAATAAAAAGTACAACAAAACGTCTTTTACTTTAATAAGACGCCGCTTTTCTTCTTTCTTTTCTCATGTCTACATGTTAGCATTTTGTTGAGGAAGTATTCTTTATCTATTTGGCAAATAATGTGTGTTAGGTTAAAGTAGGTATTACATAAAGTTAATCTGAGGAAGAGATACATCATCAGTGATGTGCCGAGTACGCTATTTTTGGTACTCGAGTATTCTGGTACTCGTTAAAAAAAGAATCGAGTAAGTACTCGAGTACTCTGGTACTCGGACAGGTACTCGAATACTTTTATGAGTACTCGAGTACTTAATAGTACTCGATTACTTACTGGAAAAAAATTAAAATTTTCCTAGAAGGCGTCTGTAATTTGGGTTCAGTTGTTGGGAATATTTTCGAAAACCTTCATTTTCAACTATAGAAAGTGGCTGCACCCACGCAAATCATATTTATTAACTTTTTGTCGACACTCTTCGAGTTAATCTTTATAGCATCTTTTGACATAAAGGTCATTTGTAACTGTCTTTTCTTAAATGTCTTTAATATTCCTTCATCATCCTTGTCACTGTCGTCATTTGTTTGTGATTGACTAGTAGAATCAGATGCCATCGAAAACGATTCCAAATCACTAATGTCCAAGATGTCACTTTCATTTTCGTTGCTGTTTGTTTTCTATGGAACTTGTGTAAATTAAAGGATGGATTTTTTTAAAATGTTTTAACAAATTCGTTGTATTTCCATAATCGATAAATGTTTTTTTTCATTCCCTACACTCTACTTTTTTAGTATTCTCCAATTTGCGGTAAAATTTATCTAACTTCACAATAAATAACCTTTCGCTGTCGCTGTGGTTGGGTAAAAATAGACTTTAATTTTGAAGTCATAAGGTAGCGATTTGAGTACCCGCTTAGGATTCGAAAACCATGAAGTACTCGGAACCCGTACTCGAGTACCCAGTACTCGAGTACTGGGTACTCGAGTCCTATAATATGAGTACTCGAGTACTCGAGTACTTACTAAGTACTCGAGTAAGTACTCGAGTAAGGCTGTACTCGGCACATCTCTATACATCATATTTGGTCGTCTTCTTGTAAGCATGAAATACAATCTTTCATGAATCAAAGTTCTCAAATACAATACCTACAAATAAATCAGACATCCTAAAACGAATTATGCTGTACACTTTTAGAATAATTCATCATTTGAAATGAAATATGAGACTGAATTCAGTAGGTAGGTACAATTTTGTGAATTAGCTACGCGCCAGAGTTCTGGGTGCCGGCAGTCAATTCTGAGCGAACTGTGTGATGTAATAATTTCATTTCCCAGGCCAAAATACTTTCCCGACGTTTTATTACGCTCGCACAATCGAACACATTTGTAATTTTAACTTTTTACCGTTTTCTTCAGTAAGTATCGAATTGTATTACTTAAGTATATCGAAAACTTTTGTTTTTACTGCGGTCCCACCAACCAGCAGGCTCTTAAATCAATCAAAGACAAACATCTTTGATCGATGGCGCTCCTATTACGCAATTTTATTCAGAAACTTTCTGTTCAATTTTAATTTCAAATTGTTTTCTTTGGAACTGCCTAATTGATTTTGACTTTGATACTGCTCGACGTTCTGAGTACCTCGTAGGAATGTGGTCCAGAATAATTTATTTTATAAGTAGAATCGTTTGAATTTGGATTATTTTTTTATGATTTTTCAACATAAACGACGAATGAATTTAAAAATAATAGATAAAGAAATTGTATTATTAATTAATAAATATATATCGTCTGAATAACTGTGCCCAAACCAACTAAGCAAATAGGTATTATGGGTACCTTACAATGGACACCCAGACCAAAAACATTTCTTAAAACTTTCCCCTCTCACCTGATGCCACCTAATGCCAAGCCAAGCCAAGCGATGGTGAATAGCTCGAACCACGGCGCCAAGCGGTCGTAAATAAATACATTCCATTTATGCTTCAAGAAAAATACTGGTTCTAAATAGAGCAATTTGTGTGCAGGTGGAGTGCACCGCCAAGGCGAGGACACACTGGACGTGTCGGCGGATCTCAACGAGCTGGGACGCAGCACCACATGTGTCGTGTGCAGTGGAGTCAAGTCCATCTTGGACATCGGGAGAACCCTTGAATATTTGGTAGATATACTATTTTGAAGATAGATAGATAAGATAGGATGTTATACCTACTGCTTCTGGACTTTATAGATTAAGGACCAATAGAAATGTTATTATATTTAGTCTATACAGTGTTGTAAGTATAGCTCTACAGGCTATACCTCACTATTAAACAACTATTTATGTTTGTATGGGCACTCGGTAGACTAAACAAAAATAAATGTTATACTGTCCCCTGTCCTGTCCCTGTCTGTTGTCCCCTTCAGGTCGGCAATGTGCGAGCAATACCTTTGGTATTGTAAGCATCTATAGGCTACGGTAACTGCTTAACATCAGGCGGGCCGTACGCTTTTTTGCCACCGCAGTCCTATAAAAAAAAAAAAAAAAAACTATTTTCGCAAACACAATTCACTGCAGTGAAGTGTTCGCATCTTCGAAATACATTGAAATTATTTTATTACAAGAAATTTCAATGCGGTTCTGACTCTATTTTCCAACGAATGCTTGCTTATGCTGTACCTTTTTCCAACTTTTCAATACAGATTTTGTATTTACATTCTACATTATCCTTTGTGGTAGGTACTTTAAATAATACTACCTTCAAAGAAATGTTTACACACTTACATAGCAGAGGTTCAGGACTCTACTTGACTGCCTTTGTCAGCTGTTTCCTTACATCCTTTGATGTCTCGTTCAATAAGGACACAATACGATTACTCCGCATTGATTTTGAAAGGAAGAATAATATTGACTAAATACTTTTCATTTCGTTGTGTTTACTATGAGTGATTTTATGTTTACTGAGTTTTCTACGAGAGGTAGAGACGACCAATAGCCCGCCCGTAGTAAAGCGATTTCAACTACTTATAATCCCTCCCTAGCCAGTTCTCAGATTGTAGTATCTACCAGTCTAGATACACACAAGACAATTAAGTGTTTGTAGTAACATTGGTAGTACTAAATTTGGCTGATAATGATATTTACACTCTAGCCGAACGTCCTCGTCCGGGCGGGCTGGCTGGGGAAGCTGGCTCGCTCATTTGGACCAATAGGATCGCTTTATTTTAATGAGCTAAATCAATTTAAGCCACCCTATTGGCTGAACCGGCCGGGCCAGATACCCCAGCTAGAGTTGGCCTAAGCGACTGTCATAACGAATGGCTGCGACATAGACAGTTGAAAACAATCCATACAATATCTTTTATAGGAAACCCAAGGTGTATGTGTATGTTCATTCGGCGATTCATCAGAGTTCCCAGCATTCTACACGCGACGGTCGGGTCACAGCGCGCCACACCGCGTGCCGGACGCGCAGCACGCAGCGCGCGTCCTGCACGCGGCGCGGGCGATGCGCCTGAAATCAGGCACTCTGGTCGCTGTGGCCATACCTGAAGTATACGCTATGGATGGTGAGCAAGTTTTATTTTGGTAAAACTGTATGAATTTGGATACTCCGTCGTTTCGCAATTTTATGAATTTGCGCCTTTATCATAGGTATAGGGCAGTTTTCGGACCATGAATTTGGCTCGAAAAGAAGTACTCGGTAATTCTGACACTTTTATTTTGTAAGAAATTATAGATTACTTTTACCCACTTGGTATATTACCAAGCCCACCTAGTCGTCTAGTAGACTGAGGGAATTCAAGTCAGCCTTATAAGACAGGTAAGGTACATAAATTGAGATACACATGAGTATTCAAATGGATCTGAAATATGAAAAAATATGGCACCAAAAATATACCTTTCCACTTAGGCAAATCAGGAAAAAACCTAATTATACTTTAGCATACCATTTTAACATTTAACTACTACAGAAACCCCTTAGGACCCAAATAAATGAATTAAGTTTTAGAACAAAAGTTTAAACTAGTGTGCTTTTATGGTTAAAGTTTTTATCTATGTTGACCATATTATAGCGGAGAACCAAACCCTCGCGATATCTACATCTTAAAACTTTTTAAATCTTAAGAGTATACCTAAGTATTATCTTCAATCCGTTTATAGTTCACTCGCAATCAGCATAATAAAGTAGGTATTTTCATTAGCGCCTAATATTCTGCAGTCGATGCAATTTCAGCAATTCAATTTCTGAATCTGATTTGTGGAATTTAACAGATATTTATCAATGGTGTTCGCTAATTGAACAATGCATACAATTTCGTCATAAATCACAGACGAGTGTCTAATTGCCAATTCCACATCACATAACTGATCATTTACCATCGAAGGAGAATGATGAGGAGAAATATCACAGATGTATGTACGTAATTCGGTACCTACTTATATGTATATTATCGTATTATTCAATTTATCGCGTCATCTTCTACATCACCCACCCCTATTCTGGAAAAAATGTAGTAACTACTTCTACTCCATAACTTTTTCTTAATCTCATTATTTATGTTACAATTATATGTATAATCTAAAAGATTTATTGCCATAACTACATAGAAAACCCATCCTCCTTTTTAGGAGCTTCGTCTACCTATTTCTTGAATTTCACCGAAACATACTTTAGTACGTTACCTGTACATTCAATGTATCCGTTCTGTATTATATTTTATAGAGAAACTAATCGAAGAGGCCATTCGCCAGGCGCTGAAAGAAGCTGAAAATAAAGGCATCACTGGTAAAGAAGTGACGCCGTTCATTCTGTCTGCGGTCTCTGAAGCGACCGGGGGCGCTTCTCTCGCCGCCAGTATCCTTTTCAATAACATACCTATAATATGTACCTATTTGGAAATGAACACGTTCTATCCTTTTTATGGTCGAATCAATCTAGATGTAGGTAGTAACTATCTAATTTAATCACATGACTTGAATTCTATCGAAACTATTATTGGCCTTACTCCTAATTTTGCTTATTTTTCTTTTGTAAGTACATATCATTATATGTTTACTTTAGCGGTAAACTTTAAAAAAAAATGTTTTTTTGTAATTTTTATATTCTTCTTAGGTACTTGTTAATAAATCTAGCATTTCTTTTAAAAAGTACAATTTTGGTAGAGAGCAATTAAGATGAGGGTTCGAAATTTGGTTGATTTTCTATTCTACTTTTTCTTTAAGTAAGTATGTGGACTAGGAATCTTATATTTAGATGTATGATTTTTGACTATATTATCATGAGTATCTTTAAATCCAAATCACGATTTGATGAAATTTTCTCGATAAAAAAAAAATATGAAATGAGCTCTAATTATTTACAATTTTCCTTGCTACCACGATGTTTTTACGATTTAGATCACGAAATTATTTCTAAAACATAGCAAATAATGATATCTAAACTACCCTTCAACCATATTTTAATTCATGAAGTAGTTTTTTTTTAATTCAAGAAAATGTGGTTTGGCGCTTACGTTGTTTATTTCCGAGCGCGCGCACAATATCGCCATCTCACATTTTAAGTACTTGAACTAACCATGTCTCTCTCTAACTTTGTATTGTCAGTGTCCAGTCGGACTTGTTCGACGTCGGACCTGTGAAGGATTTTTTAAAAAATATTACGAAAAAATATTACGGTCGTGCCACATTACAGGTACAGTACAGTATTTACAGTCCGCCGACGCCTATGATAAATAAATAAATATCCATGGAAATTATTTTACACATGACTACCTGATCCCAAACTAAGCAGAGCTTGTACTATGGAAACCAGATAACTGATATTACTACATATACTACTTTTTGTTTGTAAATACAAACTAAATATACACTTAATTACACCTAGACTCGGGACATGCGGACATGTTCATGCACACAAATGCATGTCCTGGGCAGGAATCGAACCTACGACCTGCACTGCAGCGTGATTTTCGTTTGCTTTTCCTTGTCTTGTGTAATTTCTTTTCATCTCTTGTCATTTTGTGTCATCTCTTGTCATTTTGTGTCATCTCTTGTCATTTCATAGTTATTCGTGTCATTTCTGTAAAAACTCCCTATTTCGCTTACTGTTATATACTTGCAGCATGGTCTTGGGCCGACAGTGGGAATACATTGCTTGTCAAAACAATGGAGTCGCTTTATTGCGTTTGTTGTAGGTATGGATGGGCAAGTAATAAATATATCATACATCAATAAATTATCGTAAAAAATAACATTACAGATATGGATAAGAAAATGTTTGTCCGTCCTATTCAATCTATTATATTATAAACGAAAGTAACTCTGTCTGTTACCTTTTCACGGCTAAACCGCTGAACCAATGTTGATGAATTTTGGTATGGAGATAGACTGGGTCTTGGCGGAGAACATAGGCTACTTTTTAGGGTTCCAAAGGGTGCTAACGGGACCCTATTACTAGGCCTACGCTGTCCGTCTGTCTGTCTGTCCGTCTGTCAGCGCGGGCTGTATCTCACGAACCGTAACAGGTAGAGAGTTGAAATTTTCACTGAATGTGTATTTCTGTTGCCGGTGCAGAACAAATACTAAAAATATAATAACATTTAAAAATAAATATCAAGTCTCAAACTTGATATTTTTGATGTGTTTATTCTACGGTGGTACGGAACCCTTTATGTGCGAGTCCGACGCCTTCAGATCTTATGAATGTTTTCTTGAAATAAATATAGTGTATTTTAACTAATTAACTGGCCAACCCTCAGGTCCTACCTACCATGTTAGGATCTTTTTCGTTCTAGCGGGTGTAAACCGTGATTTAACGAGTTAATGTGATAATTTTTGTATTTAAATTATTCAATTCAATGTATTTGTTTCAGACATAGTCCAATATTGATTATTAAAATTATTATAATTTCACAATAAATATAAAACAATAAATAAAAGTAAAATTAAATTAAAAATATATATATATTTATTTTTATTTTTCATGTTTTATCATTAAAATACAATATAATATAACATAAATTAAAATAAAATACAATAAAATAAAAACCTACCCCTAATTAAACAAATACCGTCCGCGTGGGATACTGGCTGCATGTCCTCCCTGTATTCAAGCTGTTCCTGTTGTCAAGCTAATTTTTTGAGCAAGGAAAGAGCCTGCCCTCTTGTCACCTGTGGCGGTAACCAGTCTAAGGGTGATTTTGATAGATAAAAAAATAAAGATAAAAAGATAAACAAAAAATAAATGCATGGTTAAATCAATAAAATTAATAAAAACTGAAAATTAAATTTAAAAAAATATTAAATATGGTAAAAAAAAATATTATGACACCGCTGATGACTTCATGATCGGCATCGAAGTTAAGTACCAAAGTATTCCTTTGCCTACGAAACATGAAAAAGATACTCATATCCGGCAGTCAGTCACTGACACAGAGTATGTACATTTTTACCCGACTACGGTGGGCGGAGGGGTATGATTTTGACCGATATGTATGTATGTTCATCTGCTCCCGTATAACGTCCAAACTATTTTTATCATAATAATTTGACTAATGAGATATCGTTGGACGCGTCTGGATCGTCCGCTGGTTATAGGCTATTATACGATCGAAATATTGTTATACGTATCTATCAGCATATTATAGGTATCGTTTGTCTTCTTTTGACTTACTTTGTCTTCAGCAATAAAAACAACATAGAAATTAAATTATTTTTTTCAAATACACTCGACATAAACATCCCATATAAAACGAAAAAAATATATTTGAATATTTTCATCCATTTCATCTATTTTAAAAGGTGCACTGGGACATATTATTTTAATTGTACGAATTAAACAATATTGTTCCTTCAAAAAATAACTATACTATAGTCTACTCCATAGCTGTTCTGTCCTAGCTAAGCGAGAGGGATATATCCTTCGGCAGCTCACGCGACGCTAGCCACACCCCGAAACTAAAATTCATTTTTTTCTTGTATCGTCTTAATATGACTAATATCAAAAACTAGCTGGCAAGCTTTTTATCTTTCGCCGACTAATTACGAGGCCATTTAACACTATAGACCTTGGCCGTTACGTAATACAGTCGTAAATTCAATGTATAGGGACGCTAACGGTCTATAAATGATAGTTGCTCCGCTAATTGCTACAATTTTTTTTCTTTAACGTCTCTCAGACATCGCTCTTATAAAGAACAATGCTAAAGTCGGCGCTGATATTGCCGTCGAATTTAAAAAACTCCAGAATGTTGGCAATTCGGAGAGCTTTAATATCGGAGTTGGAAAGGGTGTCGGGAAATGTTCGTCGAATTCCGTGAGACATTTCCACACCTCGTACAGTAGGCGCGTATGGGAGGCGGGGGCGGGCGCCGAAGACGAGTCGCCCTTATTCGGCGGACAGAATAACGACGGCGATGTGTTGGTGATCGGCGGTGCTAATGTGGACCGCACATACAGGTTGAAAGAAGACCAGGCTCAGGTGAGTGTAGATTAGAACATTACTAATTAGATACAGGATGTAACGGAAAGGGTATATCGTCAATCCATAAGCGGTGAAGTGTACATTTAGCATAGAGTATGTATGTACAATTTCAGCCCAAAATAATTTTCCAAAAAATTATAGGTACTCAATTTTCAGTGTCGTAAGTTTATTAAATTCGAATCATAATAAACGTGTCACAGAACTACGCGTGTCGCTATCTAGTCACGTCACTTACTTATCCTGCCTCTGAACCACCTTGCTAATTATAATATGGTGTTCGTGTAATATCCTTTCAGTTTCTCCATGTAGTTAAGAGTTCATTTGTTTCCTATGCATTGTTATGCAACCGTACAATGTTATTTTGATTTATTTCTTTGTGGGATCTGAACAAATAAAAAATCACAACATTTTAACAAACTCTTTATTTAATGCATTTATTATGATAATATTAGCTCTCAGTCGCCTAGTGCGTACCTTCGGAAAGTTGTAACAACTCTACTATATTAATGAAACACACGTAACAAGTAAAACATTAAAATATAGTTACAGTAGAGAATTCAAAAGATTACGTACAATGTACCATTCAATTTAATAAGTTATGTTTACATCGGAGCATTTTCACGCGTCACATCAAATTGTAAAGTTCGGTTAATTCGTCATATAAATAAAGTATGTAAGTAATCACATTGAAATCGTGTACAAAGTAGACAATAATAATAAACTCAGTGCACCATGAAGATAAACAAGGAAAACTATTGTTTACACGTAGTGATCCCGTCCGGTTAATTACATAGGTAGTCGGTTGTAAACGAGTGTGTATAGATACAAAGTTAGGTATACTGTCGGAAGTGTAGGCAGCACATCAGAGACGAGTTCCGTGAATCATTTTATTTATATCGATTAATTTATAATAAACACAACGTCAGTTATACGATTATAAGCCAAGGCACATGTCATTTTACCGTTTTTTTTGGAAGAAATGCAGGATTAGATTGGATCCTAGCTACAAATTATTCAACTTTCCGAATATAGGTACAAATTTTTATAAGATTGGTACATTCATGTGACAACAATATTAAAAAACTATTTTTCTGCATAAATTCATAAAATATTATACCTACTCTAAGCGAACATAACTTCGTACTCGTCGTTACAATATATCTATAAAGTTAGTTCGTTAGTACAAATATGTATGAATGTATGTATTTAGTTAGATCACCGAAACCTGATGCGATGGCAGGGCGCGGGCGGCTCGCGGCGGGCGGCGGGCGCGCGCCCGCCCTGGCTCGCGGCGGCGTCGCGTCGCATCGTATCGACGGGCTACTCGCGGCATGGATAGGTCACACCTATATCTGACACAGCCATTAATAAATTTATCTAATTTCTTAAACCACGACATTATCGTAATGTTTAACATGCGCAGTCTACATTCGTAGTACTCTTTAAATATTAAGCAGCTTCAGAATTTTTTCGAGATTATGTTAAAATGTAGTACGAAACGTTTTAAATTCCTCTGACATGAAATCAAAAGTTTTTAATAATGTAGTTGTTTCGCTTTATACTGTTACAAGCATATAATTGTAGGCACTACGTCGTTTAAGCTCATATCAGTACTATTTTTGTCAATCTGTCCATGCACATTACTCGCATACTACACATGTACAAATTATGATAATTATTTACATATACTGACAACATTAGGTATGATAATGAGATCTAGAATAAAAAAGGAACGAGCAGCGTATGTGGCTCACGTCCGCTGGACTCATGTAAGGAAATCTGTCAAAACAAACTCGGTGCGAAGCTAAGGTTGGTTTCATTAGTGCTATATCGCACGAGGAAACAGCGGTATCGCAACCAGTCACTCCAACGACAAAATGTATAGAGCTGTATGGAGGGAATCGCACCTGGTGTCCGCTTGGTAGCGCAACCAATTCGGTGTCAGCTATCCAATCACCCGCTGGTGGCGCAACCATGGTTGCCTCGTGCGATATCGCACTTGATTGAAGCATTGTGATACAGAGGGGTTGTGTCTAGTCTACAGAAAATCTGATTAAGATACTCGTGCAGGATATAAAAGGTACAAAGTTAACTAAATGATGACTATGATAGGAATGTAGAGACTTGGTCGTAACTGAAAATAAAAGGTTAAACATGGCCTTACGTGAGCGAAGTTATTCGCTGTAATGGATCCAACACTGAATTTCATATTATCCAGAGCCAGTAATTTTTGTCCAGTCATCTGTCACATTGGGTTCTGACTATCTGGTGAAACGTGGACTTTGAGTTGACCTAATACCTCCACAATGTGGTGGTGTATAGCCACTCAAGCCTCTGACTACCCCCGATTGCGGATAAAAGTCGTGACGTCATATTTATTTATTTTATTAATAGTAATTTTTGTCACAGTGATTACCACCGAAAGACTTTATATTGTTAACACACTTATATCATAGTGTTTTATCTGGACAAAAATCACTGCGTAAGATGGTGAATTGATTGACAATATTTAATATATGATATTAATTGAATAAAATGACGTGAAAAATTGTAAAATACATGTTTACAATAATTATGTCCGTACATCTATTGGTATACAATCAAAAACTGTTATATCTTACGGCTAAACGATCGTTATAATCAATCTTAATATTTCTTGATTCCCGTTGTTTAGTTCTATTTAGTATTAAGTCGTAGCTGGGTATGTAGATATAAATGCAGGATGGATTATATGCTGTCCTAATAGCCACGAGTTGGTTTCTTTGTCTGTCGACTGCATTTCCTCACATGCTTTCATGATACCTATCAGTATCGATTTTGCCTATAGACTGTAAATCAAAACGTACTTTACGTGTCCTATGCACCTACAAAATCAACAAATTGCCAATTTAGGAACTAAACACAAGCTTTGCTCGTAAAATCGATTTCACATTGTCTAAATTACACATATTATGTATGTCGTCCGATGCACGTTCGTGTTCACATCTCACCGTTCAACATTGTACATGTAACACTCTAAACACCGATTTTAATCGCTGGTACTGTTTTTACTGGGCTACCACTACAGTTAGTCCTACTGAAATGAATTCAGTACTCGCAATTGACAACGGCAAACGGTGGTCGCGCTGGAGGCCGCGGGGGTCATTAGGTCGCAGCTTCTTTAGAGTTCGTATTCGGAGCGGGTTTGGCGGCGGTGGTCGAGCCGTACGCGTGCGCCGGCGCGTCGCACGCACGCGGGCGGGCCACGGCCCAGTGGCGGCTCCATCTCGCAGCCGGCGGCAGGGAAAGAGCGCCAACGCCGCCCGAACAACCGCTCCAGGTAACATCTTAGTCAGATTCTGGTCGCCGCACTGTCCGCCGCGAGGGGCCTATAGTCGCCGCGAGCGAGCTCGCGCATCTCACAGTTGTTATTACCGTTGATTGTTTTGGGGCCTAAGGGCTCCTCGTGCGTGCTGCGCCGCGTACACGGCTCCGACGCTCGACCGAGAAGCGCATCGCGTTCTCCCGCGCGTTCAGGGCTGCCGCCATGCGTGCGGACCCCTCCGTTGGCGTTCACCGCGTTCACTATCACTGTCTGCGATAGAGGCCCGCCGTGAATCGGACTGCCGTCGAGGAGCTCGCCCGCCCCGAGCTCGCTTCGTAATATCCTAATTTTCTGAATCATCTCCTTTATTTCGTATCGGAGAATTCCAAGGAAGCACAATTTTAAAAATGCTATGACGCAATATCCTAATACGAACAACGCGTCCGCAGTTCGACGAAGCCAAACGAGCAGTCTCTCGGCGCAAGCCGCCGTGTGGGGCGCGCAATGTACGGGTGTGAAGGGCGCGGGTGACGTGGCGGACGTCACGGCCAACAGAGCCGGCGTCACGGCGGTCGTGTGCGCCGGGATTCGGCAGCAACTCGCGGGAAGCGTGGTTCTGTTAAAAGCGGCAAAATCTGCGGGACCCGTCACGCCGCAGCAGCGCTGTTCTCTCTGGAGGCGATCCCAGGCTTGCGCGAATTCGACGTCCGAGTCGTAATCCTTCGCGAGCCGAAGTCGTAACTGAGGCCTCAGCTCGCGACAGACGCGCTCGAACCTGAAGGCCCAGTATACGCCGATGGCGGCGTCGCCGACGAGCAAGGCGAGCAGGGCCAACCAGTAGGCGTTGAGCATGCGTTCAGAGAGACGCAGGGCTGCGAGGCAGCCCAGGAGCTGCAGAAGGCCGGCCTGCGCCGGCAGGGCCGCGTATCCGTAGAGGAAGCCGGGCTGCGCCACGCCCAGGCCGGGCACCAGCGCGCGTCTGTAGTCGGCGAGCGCTCGGCCCGCTGCCGCGCAGAAAGCGAGCGCCCCAAGCAACAGCGCGCCGTTGCACGCGTAGATCCAGATGCGGTAATAGCGCATGGCGCGGTGCGCGGCGGGGTGCGCGGGGCGCGCGGGCGGCGGCAGCGTCATGGTGGCGGGCGCCGCGTCATGGCGCCGCCCGCGCCCGCGCCGCCGCCACGCGCCGCGCCCCACGCCTCTGAAACACCAGACAACAAAACAAATCATCAGTTTCAGGTTTTCAAATGCAATACCTAGTTAAACTTCAGCAAATCTGTTCTGAGTACCTAGAATCATGAAAAATATGTAAGGCGTCTACTGAATTACAATTTGCAAGTTAACTCAATGTTTTTTAATAACTTTTAGAAACCAAATAGGTACGTTCAAACGTACCTATTTGGTTTCTTTCGCCTTACATACTAATAGTATGCTATTGAAGGGAGACAAGCCACTATTTTGAATAGCAGACACCGATGACGAATTATTATTAAAATCTTTGTCATCTCATAACAGCTAATGTCTAAGCTAAAAATTGATATAACATGAGCAACAAAGGAGTAAATCGTAAAGAATTTGTGCTCAGAGAAGAACCCTCAAACATCCAATTAGACTGTGTATTCACTGATATATCGAATTGAAGTGGCATGTTTCCTAGTTTCCGAATATTTCCAGCGAACTTCGCTCCAAGTGGATCTCGGAGGAATTTATCGGATTGACCTGAGCAGGCATATTAAATAGGTATATAATCTACCTACATTGCATGAGAATCAGACAGAACTTTAATTCAATTTCATTTATATTGCATTATACAGATCTATATCATTCATCAAATGTAGTTCTTAACTAATAAACGTACCTAGTAAATTTTGCAAAAACTAGACATATTACTTCTTTTATTGAAATAGAAATAACTTTTCCAAGTGACTAAGCTATTTTCAATAAAATATTTTATGAGCTGTAAAATATGTAGTGTAGCTAAACCTAGACTAGATATAACAAGGTATATCTATACCGTATAGCGATGTACCAAATTTAATTTAATTAACACACACATAGATATGCTACATTTTAAGGTGGAAGGCTACGCGGGTAGAAATAGTATAATATACTGTATAGCCTGTTTACGAAGAAGTGAAGTTCTAAATGCATGCATGCTTACAATCCGCCGCCCGTGCCGTTGGCGAGTGCTCTGGCTAGTCACAGGAGGGGGCGCGCGACCCTGAGCAGCGCGCCTACCACGCCGGTGCGGGGCCTGGAACAACCACAACCACGGTTCACAACAACCCTTACCACAGATTCAACACACCGCGAAGACATTTTAATAAATAGCGACTCTAGCACGACGCAATATAGCGCTGCGTGCCTAAAATTTTATTCGCCTACAAGGGTATCTCTTGCGTAACTTTTATATTTTCTGACGCGCAATCACCCATTGAGTCGACCTGCCAAGGCGATTACATGTAGCTTCTTCGTACGGTCAGCAACGAAAGTCGCTGAACATTCTCAGTTTTTCAAATAGCTCGCACACTTTTGTTTTGCATCAAATCCATAATTTTTCTTTATCGAAATAAAATGTAGACATGTTGCTAATGTTTGGTTTTATAAAGGTTTACCAACGTTTGTAGAATAAAGAGTATAACCGAATGAATTACCGTAACGAATTTAGTTGAAACTGCAGATTTATAGAGCTAAGGATTCTATAACATACAGCTCAATAATTTTTGGTCTACGACAAAAATTAACGAAGATACGACTAATTTCCTAACGAAGTTTCCTGACCGGGCAGCGCCGGCCGCCGCACTCGCTGTGACGTCACGCGGGCTGATACGCGCTCGGCTAGCGCTAGGGTTCGGTTGTATTGTTCGCGCGCAGCGTGTTTTAAGCCTCAAAATGAGTTTACAGGAAAGTTTTCAACAAGCTAAGTCGGATAACCTGCCAAAACTGCCAAAAGTCGATACTTTTATGGTATTCGACTACTTAAACAATAATTTAAAATACACCAGCGCCGAGACACGTGGTTGGAAACGGAAAAGGTACACTTAGGTACCTTTTCACTTACCTTTTCTGTTGTGAATACTATTTATACAAAGAAACCTATTATTACTTATTTACCACTAGGTTAAGCATGGAAAGGTTCGGTGTACCTACCCAAAGTACTATAAGATATATGAGATACCTAGGAAGGTAGGTAGTATCCTGTCATAAGTAGGTAGATTAGGTGTTTATCCTATTGAGTACTATTTTTATTCCTGTTTATTTTTGACGACCGCTTGGCGCTATAGTTTGAGCGTTGGCCGCTTGGCTCACTGCATCGGGTGGTTGTGGGTACGATTCCCGCCAGAGGCAAATTTCGGAAATGGCCTTTTCGTAATCTACTCTGGTCTGGTTGTCACTGAGATCGCCCCCAGTCCATTGTATGGTAGCCAAGTATCAGCGGTGCTTAGGGGGCGTCCATAAATTACGTGAGGCATTTAGAGGGGGGGGGGGGGGTCGAGCCAAAACTCACCAAATCTCACGTGGGGGAGAATAGGGTGCGTTTCCATTGAAGCGGAGCTGGGCGGAGCGGACCGTGAACTGGCCAATCACAGTGCTCGAAATCTCCACTCCGCATCAGTGGAAACATTGTAAGCGGAGCGGAGCGGAGTTGAGTGGACTTTCGAATAAAACAAATGAACACGCGGCCCCGAGCCGGACAGAACGGAGTCGAGCAGGCTGTGGTGCCGAGTGGAGGGCACGAAGCGGAGCGGAGTGGAGCGGAGCGGAGCGGAGCGGAGCGGACCGGAGCTGAGTGGAGCGGAGCTGAGTGGAGCTGAGCGGATCTGACCGAAGCTGAGCGGAGCTGAGCGAAGCTGAGCGGAGCTGAGCGGAACTGAGCGGATCTAACCGAAGCTGAGCGGAGCTGAGCTGAGCGGACTTTCGAATACAGTATATGAAGACGCGGCGGATAGCTTCCGAATTTTCATCTTCTAGTAGAGAAAGATGTAAAAGCGCTGTTCTTTTCTTAACCGATAACATGACGTATGATCACTCCATGAGATTCAATTTGACTCAAATTTGACTGATCGGAACACGGCTCAATGCAGCTCAGCTTGACTCCGCCCCGCTCCGCTCCGCTCCGCTCCGAGAAAACTGGGTTAAATTAAGTAAAACATGTTTCTCCACTAGAATATGGCTTTTGAAAAATCTCACCTAAAATTAGAGGGGGAGGGAGGGGGTCGAGCAAAATCTCACAACATCTTACTAAGGGGGATGGGGGAGGCAAAAATTCACAAAAATCACCTCACGTAATTTATGGACGCCCCCTTAGTTTGGGACCATACAGATGGCGTGTAAGTCTGGCGATATTTATTATTATTATTTATTATTCCTTTATAATCTATTATTAACATAATATTATATTAGCCATCACCCTACCTAAGGATTCACTATCACTACATACCTAGTATAAAACAAAGTCGCTTCCCGCTTTCTGGCTGTCTGTCTCTATGTATGCTTAGATCTTTAAAACTACGCAGCGGATTTTGATGCGGTTTTTTTTAATAGATAGTGATTCAAGAGGAATGTTTATTATGTATAATACATGCTTAATATAGTAGAGAAACACTGATAATTTTAGAGGTTTCTAATGTGATGTCGTAAATAAATACATTTTTTTGCGCTTACATTGCAAACGCTGGCTGAATCCTACGAGATAGATCAAAATAATGTACTACAGTATTGTACACCATAAAAAAGTATACAAAAAGTCCGCGATGGTATTTATGTCTATCTCTTAGGGATAACCCACAATAACCATTTTTTATCCTTTACTTTTTACGAGAAATAATGGCTTATTTACGAAGCGATTTTAAGCAATACAGCATTAATCCTTATCCAATTAAGTACCTTAAATACATTGTGCATTTAATATAGATCAATATGGCCCTTTACAGCATGTAATTTAAATGAATAACACCTAAAATAGTGAATGGCGGCGCAAGCGGGAAACCGGGCACAGCGCGAAATCAACGAGGCGAGCTCGGTGACGTCACGCGCGCTGGCCGCACTTACCGCCCGTCGATAAATTTTGGATACATAAAATGTGTTAGGAAATCGCAACCGATGGACCGATTTCGATGATTTAAAAACTATATTGATAAGAAAGCTTAGTTTTAACTGTTAGTGTTGGTTATGAGTTGATTTGTTGACCTATTACTGATCCTCATTGAAAAATTCTGAATGTTCAGCGACTTTCGTTGCTGACTGTACCTAAGGAGTGAGCAATGCGGCCCTCACGTAACATGTCGAAGACAAACATAGCTGAGTAGTAGACAAGTAGCTTATGCTACAATAATAAGTATTAAGTATACGTTAAATAAAATCAAGCATAAATACGAGAGTTGTAGGAAAACTTTGTATCAGAATGTTTGCAATGAATATGCAACACAATGAATGGCTTTGCGCTAGTTACCGGGAGCGACAACTTGTTTGAAAACTTGTTGCAACGTATAGCATACGATTTCGACGTTGCTCAGGCTAGATTCACACGGCACCCGAATAGGTACCTATATGAAACATTTTTACTAGAAAACTTTACGATTCATAGAAATAATTATTCCTTTACAGTATAACTAGTAGGCGACGCCATCAGCTTTTCATGATACGTGGTTGATAGAGTATATGGGTAGTGCATATTGTTGGCACTGTACAAGTTGTACTGCGGTCTGGCCACATGCCGGGAACATGTTGCAATGCAACTTATGTATAACATACACGTCCTAAACTTACTCCAATCTGGATTTATAGGTACCTTAACACAACACTATTTCTGAATAGGTACTATATTTAGTTTGGCGAGTGCAGCGTTCAAGCGATAAAATATACAAATAATAAAATGTTCGTAGTTAAGTTAATCGTTATTCCCCTGAGTTTTAACAGCAGTTAGACAACGTGCTTGAGACGTTTCAGAGCGTCTGCCGTGATTGCTCCCAAACGATTATTTTTATTCCGTCTGCGTACATTCTGTTATATGGCTCCTCAGTCTTCTTGATGTTCAGGTCGTTAGGAAATCCACTCGACGAGAAAATTGTCAGATGAAATAGGATGGCCGTCTGTCAGCCGAGCGACACAAGTAATGAAACGGAAACATTATCATCATCAAAATATGACAGACAGGGGCACTGACCTACGATAGGTCCTACGAGAATACTCCACAATGTTTCGTACAAAGCTTTTATCAAAAATATATGAAAGTTGAGATATTATTTTACTTATCCATCATATTACGAAGACGGCGAAGTATAGGTACTAAGTGCCTCCTACTATATTGCTCTTCAATGATATAAAAAATAGTAATAACAATCCAATGTTATTGGTTGGGAATATTTTAATCATTCCGATAATAAAAGAAAAATACATCTAATAAAATTATTTTTGTAAAACAATAACATTTTATTTACGTAGTTAAGAGACACGTAGCGGTAACTCTCCCAACAGACCGTATTTGCTCGAGATAATGTAAGCCAGTTGTTCACGTCCCTAGAACGCAATAAACACCAGTTTGTAGTTCTTAATTAATTACAACCTCCTTGTTCGTGCATACTCGTCTCGTACCTTAGTGACCCTTATCCAGCGTCGATCACATGGGCTTTGACCGCAAGGAATGCCCAAACCACTCCAGGGATGGATGCCTTGAAATATCAACCCCGATATACACCCCATAGCCATAGCAAGTCTATACACTTGACATTTCCCTCGTCACAGCCAATGTAACACCCAGACCAACGCGCTGACCAGCGCTGAAATTAACCTTTAAAGGTTGTTAAAGGTTGAAATGTACCTGAAGCTCAAATAATTTGACTTTTTCCAACAATTAGCATAATTTATAATACGCTACGTAACGAAAATAATCGTTCATACCGCTGTCGTCGTTATGATGAGGAACATTCTACTTAACTGTCGTTGTTTTACGCTAATTTAATGCTGCAATCAGTTTGCAATTAGTACTTATCGCAAATTCCTGAAGGAACGCATAACTTTGGTATACTATTATGCTTTAATAATTATATAATGCTAAAACTATTTCTTTGGATTCGAAAGCTAGTTATTTTGTAATCAATTTGAGAGTAAGTATATTGAGTGAGAAATCTATATCACAATGCAGGGCACATTCCATTCATCTAATGAGCTCAATAGAACAGGACGTGTACACTACTGATGAGAATCGGTAAATAAAGTTCACTTTTGATTTTTGTTACTAGAAATACCTACATTGAGGACCTGGAAAATAAATGGTTTGATTGGATTTTGAACTTCCATGCTATTTTATATTGATATACCGTTTACAATAAAAAAATAACAATGTATTTGTGCTTAGTAGGTTAGGTACGTGGATTCCAAATCCAACTTTATTGTACTTGCTAGTAAGATACGCGCCATAACTGATATTTCTCCTCCCTAGCCTATTTAAATTTGTTAATATCAAATCTACGAACTTGTAAACTCTGTATTGTTTACCGTCGAAAACCTCTTTGATGTCCTATAAATTTCTAATAAGTACTCTAATTCGATTCGCAAGTCTTGAAAAGCGGCTTCAAATGCCGACAGCCCGCGACCCGCGTGAACTCTGTCTCTTGGTAGAGACGCATTTCTCGCCGTTTCCCCAACTTTCGTATCGATTGGTGACATTAGATTTCACTTGAAGAGGCTGCGAGGACATGATGATAAATCGTTTTTATATGTTCTGTATGTTTTCAATTTCATTTTGTTTATAAATACTCAAGGTTGATACAGTTAATAAAAAAAAACAATTATTAATACTTTTGAATAGAGCTATAGCTAAAACTGGCGTGTAAAAACAATTAGCTAATTCGTATTACGATATTCGATTTCAAAGGGCAGGTTAAAAAGTGATTTCGGGTATTGTAATGAATAATTCATGCGGTGACGTGGCCTGAATTGTCCAGCGTTCAATTTACGATTGCTGAGCTGTTCGTTTTGTGACCCGTGTCAGCGTCAGCTAAGAAATAGAGGTTCCTTCATAACCCTGTTCTCTACCTCGCTAACATTTCATGCTTCTTTCATGCTCTATGTGACTTTACGTCAATTGGTATGTACTCGATACTCTTTAATTATTTTTTACGCTAAATTAGGTATAACAAGTGTAAGTAGATAAACAGTACGTTAGCGCTCCTGAAACACTGAAATGCGAGATTCGGACGACCATATTTAGCCAACTTTTCACTACTAATGCACAACGAACATGAGTGTTCTCATCTCACTTTGTTTAATTATAAATTCTACAAAGACATTTACTGTATGACTAAGTACCTACATTACATAGACACACACATAGTATATACTCATTAACATTATACATGTTACACAAGACGTCCCCTTCTTTTTACCCGACTACGGCGGAGGGTTATGATTTTGACCGGTATGTATGTATGTATGTATGTATATATGTATGTATGTATGTATGTATGTATGTATGTATGTATGTATGTATGTATGTATGTATGTATGTATGTATGTGCATCTGTTCCCACCTAACTTCCAAACGACTTGTCGTAATTTGACAAATGAGGTATCGTTAGAAGCGGCTTAATGGCGCGCTGGTTATAGGCTATGTGACGTCACATAAAATTGCATATGGCGCCCTCTAGAGAACATAATGTCATGAACTTAAAAAAAAACATTTTTTAATGAAACCGTGTGGGGTATCAAATGAAAGAGCTTGATGAGCACATTTCAAAAATATATATATTGTTACCTATAACTCCAAAATAATTAAATAAAAAGTAAGTTTAAAAACTAAAACCCGACTACTGAAAAATCGCGCTCTAAAAAGTATGAAACAAGAAAATATTCTCATCTAGAGGATAGCCGTGGTCCGTGTTCATATGCCATTTGGCCCTAAAGGACCTACACGGACCACGGCTATCCTCTAGATGAGAATATTTTCTTGTTTCATACTTTTTAGAGCGCGATTTTTCAGTAGTCGGGTTTTAGTTTTTAAACTTACTTTTTCACTTAAAATGCCATATATGACAAGTAGACAGCTCTACTTATTAGGTCTTTGTTTCAATCCCATTGTAAGACATTAGGCGGTATATTTATTGAACGCGGCAATAGATAGGTGTGTTATGTTCCCGGACTATGTATTACATAGTGGAGTTTGTTTCTTCATATATCTACATTGACCCACAGCAATGCCTGACCTATTCACGATACCGACAGTCGTAATTTACGAACGATCGCCCAGCTAGAACCAATAACCTATTTTTGCGTTGAAAAAATAACTTTTTTTATCCAGAGTCTTTTCACGAACGGCATACAGAGATAATTAATCTGTCAACGCGCAGGCAGAGGGCGAAATGACACTCGAATAGTGAAGTGATCGTAAATCGATTTTGCCGATTCATAATGGCTATGGATGAAGGAAAGGTAATAATATTCTGAGAAATGGAGGCATACAATTTACATTACTTACATACTACCAACGTAATTTACTTGCCAGCATGTAAAATCGCGCTTATATATGCAGTAGCAAATTTCAATCAAAACTGTGTCGTATGATCACAGTAACAACAGTCTTAGCGTGCCTTTCTATAAAACATAAAATTAAAACATAAAATATACTAAAGTAAATTTAGTTCCTACTGTAAAAGACAATAATCAAAGTACCTATCCCTATTTGACTTTGGAACGGAGCAAAAATATAGGAGGCAATATCAGCAAAATAATAAAGACCGATATTAAATATCTTTGGATCGGCGCATCACTATCACTGAAGCAGGCACATCGTGCAGTGTACATTTGGCCAATACACGTCCGCTTTGTTTTCTCACCCGTTCCAACTTTTGATCCCACTGTTGTCATTGTTCGTTTGTTTTTGATCCACTCGCCCCGAACTCGATTGGTGTTTGCATATTTGAAACTATGTTTGTATGTTTCAAACTGTTTTCAAATGTTTCAGCGTACAAACATAAGTACCGATGGGCAACTTTTCGCCTTTGTTTTATTTTTTTATTGATAGACTGACACAATTAAAATTATGTGTAACATTAGTGACGTATTTGATATACTGTATATACCTATATATCTATAAGTAGGTACGTAGATACTGTACAGTTTACTAATTTGCATTGTACACGCAATATTATGTCAAAGCAATCATTCTCTAATGGTGGTTCGTAACACAATCCTGACATTACGCTCGTTTGTTATCACGGCTTTGAGACGGATCCTATTTGTTGACGTACCAAACACATATTGCTACAGTCCCCAAATAGAGCGTAGTCTCACACGACGATACAAGACTCTCAAAATATGACAGTTCTTTATTTGAAAATTGAAACATCGGTTTTTCGCCACTGGGCCAGATAAGGTTATATATGGCACTGTAATGCAAAAAATATCCACATTTAAAATGTAATCAGATACATTCCACTCCACAAGGCGTTTGGCCTAAAGGAATACCTCTATTACACGTTTGTAAGAACATGTTATTTTCTTACGACCCTTATTGATCGCGACCTCAACTGGATAAACCCGGCTTTATTTCGTTTTTTTTATTCTAAGTTATCTATAATACCTAATTGAGGAAACCTACAATGTTACAACATCATTAAATATAAGCAATCGCTGTACACAATACAAAATGCGATAAGGCGAGCAACATTCTCGTATCTTTTTAATTTCATCAAAAAATAATTATTTTTCCGTTCCGCCGCCCGCGCTATCTCACATCATATTTTTCTTAAAGTATTTTTATTATAACTTCATTTTGTTCCTCCAGTGGGCTCGTGAAAGTATTTTAATCTTGTTCCCCGTATGTATTCGCCTCCATATAGCTACTAGATCTTAAGAGCAGTAATTTTAAAATACCTATCCTACGAACTATGTATGTCGATGAAGAATCACCAAAACCTTTACTAAACTAGAAATATCATCATCATCATCAGCCATTGCTGTCCACTGCTGGCCATAGGCCTCCCCCAGTGCACGCCACTGAGCTCGGTCTTCAGCTCTTTGGCCATCCATCTTCCGCAGGTCGTCACTCCCCTGGCCGCATGGCGCCCGCTACGCTTGCCTTCTAGTGGTCTCCACGAGTTTAAACTGCCACGGGCATCTTTAAACCACCACTACGACCTTAACATATTCATGTATAACGTATTGTTGTTACCTATAAAACAGAATTCCTATATGTTGTATGAGGATAGGGTAGTTTACCGAAGGGTGTTCACCCTACGCTTCCCTCGAAATTGAGTTAACTACTTTAGAAAGATTAAGCAGCTCCTTCATTCCTTTAAATGCTGTGAAACGTGTTCTGAATTCTCGCAAAGAGATTAGAGATTAGGGTAGATGTTTGGTAGACGTCAGATACACACACACTCTCGTACCTACGCCTAACATTATAAATTATAGTGTGTGTAAGATCAACTTAAACTTAGATTTAAGTTTAGTGTTTATTTCAGTCGGGTATCATGGAGGGATTATTCTTGAATATTATTTTGTCCTAAGACATCAAAAGATATGTGAAATTCACCAACCCACACTGGGCCAGCAGCGTGGTGGATTATGGCCTGAATCCCCCTCGCATTGAGGGGAGGCCCGTGCCCAGGAGTGGGACTTAAAAAGAGCTAATATTATTATTATTTTTTATTATTTTGTTACTTGTTTACTGACAGAGGATAGGTATACTACACCACCAAGCCAACGTCATATTTGACAGGCGCCTACTTGGCTTGGTGGAGTATAAAAAAAAATGTAACGTCACGACTTTTATCCCCATTCGGGGGTAGTCAGAGGCTTGCGTGGCCATACACCACCACATTGTGGAGGTATTAACCAACTCAAAGCCCACGTTTCACCAGATAGTCAGAACCCAACGTGACAGGTGGTCAACCTTGTCGCCGTAAGTAACAACAAAAATCGTTAAATATACCTTGACCGGCTTTTGGGTAATCCCAATAGTATTGGCTGAAAAGCCCCAATCAATTCGCCTGATAGGGAATAATCCCTCCTATCGAATTCAGTATATTTTTTATTGATACCTATTCTTTTTTGACATATTGTGAAATATTTTTTCAAATTAAAAAATATAACACGGTTAAACACTCTTATTACGTCATACGTGTGTAGTTAGCACATTTTTCGAAACTTTAAACTGTTGTATTTTTACCAGTTTTGAAGTTATTTTGAAAATTGTTTCACTGTTAGTAATCGTAAGATATACTTTATCTTATATTATATCATACAATAAATATTATTTTCTCTTATTCAAGCTTAGGGTATAAACGTATTTAGACTATGTAAATTAGAAAACGAAACACTAGTCCGTACAACCACACCGCATTTGCAATAAACGTTATAGCAGTTCATAGAATGGGTTTAATTTACAATATGGCTGGGTAAATGGGATACAAATCCTATAAAGCGGCGATTGAAATAATACTTATCTGTTTATTGTAATGGAACGGAATGTAGGAAACCAGTGCATTGCGACGAACAGTTATTTTCCAATCCGTTTCATTTACATTGCAAATAACAAATTTGGATAAAACTTGAATGGATCAGTTAATTTTACGGTAAGAAAGTGTTACAATGTGTGGAACACAATGATATAATGTACCTATGGTGGACCAGCTGATGCTGGCGTGATGCCAGGACTTGTAAACAGACTAAAACCAGCCATTGCCTGCGCCGTTATAATGGCGAGCAATGTAACCTATCACTCATAGTACCTTACCGACATCTATGGAATCTAAATACACGTCAGTATTTGCTGAAGTAGTTTTTATCCGAAAAGGACTAACAGGGTTATCATTAACGTTATTTAACTCTTATGCAACACTTTACATAGAAAACTAAGAATTGTTTTACTTCTTCTATTAAACTTTCACAAACCTTTCAGTACTATTGACGCCATTAAAGGTGAAACATATTTTCCTAAAATATTTTAAATATTTTCCAATTTTAATTAGATAAACATGCATAGTCTATTACTCGAATTGATTTTTCAATCAGAACTGTTTTTGAAAAATGGACAAAGTCCAAAGAAGAGGTCCAGAGAACTGAATGCATATTTATATTAAGAAAACATACAATATTTATTTTCCTGAGAACATTATCCACTCGGCTCAGAAAATATTGAGTGGTTTGCAATTATCAAATAATACCGCAGTCATTTATAGAAAGGACGTAATCAATAAGGTATAAGAGCTTATACAATATGTATTGTGTCTACTGCGAAAGGAGGAAAAAGGTAGACAATGATTCATTGTGCTCAACTAACAAGATAAACGAGTGTTCAGGTTGCGCTGATAAAAATAATCTGTGATTTTTGATGTAGTACGTGTGTTCAGTCGAAGGAAATACTCATTCCAAATTTATACTTGTGCAATACAGTCCATTACTTTTACCGTCTATGTATAGAATATACATTAAAATTTATTACTTGGCCATTGACATAAGATTCACATTATGAAGACGACAACACATTATACGGTATACGGGTGCCGAATGCGGCCATTATCTGTCATAAATGATGCTGAATAGTTTAGTTATTACTTGCTTTAATACAAAATTATCAGATATTAGGGTCACATTTCTGTAAATTCTATGCTTCTTTGTAGGATTCAGTCTCTGTTAATGATTTTTATTGTTACATTTGGGCAGAACTCGCATGTGTTGTCTAGGCCTGTGCCTGGGGCGGGGTAGCGGCAGGGCGGGCGGCGCGCTCGCTGGGCGACTATAAAATTCTTGTTATTTCAGTAAAAGCATTTCATCGCGGCCGCTCGCATCGTGGAACGTACTCCGCTATTTATACGCAAATTATTTTAACAAAATGTTTCATTTCCCTCAAAAATATTTCAGTTAGTTTGTTCTGTCCTACATTTGAACTACATGCATGAATTATGTTAGTGAATATTTTCAAATGTAAGCTTTTATTTAATTTAAGTTGCTTGGTACCAGGTGACCCTGGTCTACTTAAAAAAAAAATATCATCAGGTATCTACATCAAAAACCGGAATCTATCCAGTTTTTAAGAAATAAGAAATATAAAAAGCTAAAATAATATATAAAATTTAATATTATTTTAGAAAATAATCATTGCGATTATTCATCCTTTATAAATTCCCTCTCGCATCATAATTTATCAAGGAAACAAATTGTATTAACCTGTCTTAAAATTTGATTAAACGGGCGTCACCGTCCATCGGATTTACGGACGTGAAATCATGATTAATGGCGGGGCTTCCCACTGATTAACTTTAGCTAAATATACGTTTACAAATAACAAGAAACTTGTTCTTTGATCTTACTATTTCCCCCCCTGTTTCCCCCCACAAGTTGTCTGGGACACTGATCCACTGAAAACATTGATCGAATACGAGTCTCTCGCAAAATTAGACAAAAGGATCAGCAAAAAGTTTATTTTTCGAGTCGACGAGCACTTACTAGCTTTATGTAGGTCTTGTAGTGAGTGTGGTCGAGCTATTCATCACAGCGAGATGTTTGTATGGATAAACATGCCGGCTATTAACGATATCATTTAGCAGAGTATTGTTTCTTATTTATCGAAGTTCTGATTCATTTGCATTTAAGTGTAATCTTGTATTTCATGTAGATGTAAATTATCTTAAAATATACCCGTAAGGCCGTAGCCGCACCAGTAAGGCGATTCCGATTTGCGAAGCGACAGCGATTTCTATATACAAAGGAGACCGGCACGGTTTCATACAATCTTGGGCCAAGATTGTAAAAGGATGAAAGTGGTGTCAATTGTTAGCTAACACTGAAAATTGTACGGATACTTAAAATCTGAGAGCCGAGTTATGTTTCATTTTAACCTAAGTAAAAATGAGGTTATGTATAAAAACCTTTGTAAACTGCTGATTTTTATGTGCGAAAGGTCCGATTTATGTTTCAAACACAATACACACACCCTTCACAAAATGGGCAAGATAAGTCGAGGAAATATCAATAAAATGGGAAAAACACTCAAAATGCGTAAGCAATAACAAACGATACGTTTTTTTTAAATTGCTTTACGGCCCTGGGTACAAGCCCTTTGGAGCCTAACGAACAATACTAAACGAGCAGTGTGTAATCGTTAGACGATTTTAAGATTTATCTTTATTATGTATATGTTTATTATTTGGAACTATTATTTTAGTATGATAGTTCTAATGTTTTTAAGTACTTAGATTGAAGTAATCGTCTGGTTCTAACGTTTTTATATGATTTATTTCATGAACTCATTCGATTAGTTACGAATAGTTTTAATCGATATTCAGTTTATTTGGGAACATTACTTATTTTTTAGATATCTCATTTTCTAGCTTTTGAATTGGGGCGATATTTTTACACTTTGAAGTAGAACATTTTAGCAATTTTTTAAGCCATATCTCAATTCATTACAAATTTGGCCCAGGAATGCCCATCTCCTTTTCGCTTATGTGTGTTTTATAGTATAGGGGGTACTGTTGCGTCCCTATCACATCGCGGTTGCCTTACCAGTGCAGCTCGGGGCTAAGGATTGCTAAAGCTCAGCAATCAGTAGTTGCTGATTTAACGTCACAAATTAGAAATTTGGACCAATACCGTCGGCGAAGGCCATTCCAATTAATATCAACTGCGAAACTCATCTCGGACAATTATTAACATGCAATTCTGCATATTCCAATAATGAATTTACTCCAACACGTTTGGCTTGGTTCCAGGGACCACTATACCTCGGATAATAGAACCTGATTCATTTTGTACTGCAGACATACTTAATAGACAAGCTTTAAATCCCTCAGTCGTTTGGATGTAAGAAAGAATGTGGTTATATGTTATGTCAGTTCGTGGGAAATTTGTGCCATACGTACAATTCAATCCTGAGAAGGCTAGTGACTGTTTTGCCATGCATTGTCCTTTTTAGTGAGGTTAGGGACGTACTGGAACAGATGGTGCATGTGGCCTGTGGACGCATGTCGAACTTGTTCTTTAAATCAATTAGAGACTAGATTTATGTATCGATGATTTAGGTAGGTAAGGTAAGCCGTTATAAAGCAAGTAGTGCTGATTTCAATGCGCATGTCGGCAATAAGAAGCCTATAATAACATAACAGCTACACAAGTTGAGTTATACAATCGAATTAGTAACAAGCGGGGGCGAGAAAAGGCTTCATCTACACCTAGTTGGGTAGCTTGGCGCTTGTGATTTTCTTTTCTCACTGGAAAACATGTAGCAAACAAGAACAAGGCCGTTCGACATAACATGTTCACACTTGTCACGTGGATGTGAACAGAATTTGTAGATAAAATTGCGTAAATACCCAACAACTGCACAATTTATGCCCAAAACATAGTGACTACGTAGAACTACGATTATTTTTCTTCATTACGAACCTACTTGAAGCTAATGTTGAGGATAAACGTCGAATCAAAATACCTGATCAATACAAAAGACTCAATATGTAGATACTCCAAACTTTTTCAACAGTAACCGAGACTTAGGTGTCGTATAACTGTCGTCATTATGCTAAGCGAATTCCCGTAATCTGCCATCAGCCGTTGCGTATCCACGTGGAATTTTTATTTTTTACAACAAATGCATTCTGGTCACGTCGCCAAGTCCTTCGGCCAGAAATAACCGCGGCAATTAATTAGCCCACCACTGAAGCGGCGGGGTGGCGCCACCGTGCTAACTTCCACTGTGAATTGATGGGCTTTGCGATAAGCCTTATCGATTGTGCCAATTATATTATTCTAAGGAACACCACCAAGTTATCACGAAAATTTGAATATGCTGATCGCTATGACACGGAGCTTATTGCCTACAAGTGTCCCTACAGAGTACACCTTCGTTTAAGGCCAAATATAACAAGGGTTGAAACTGTTGCAAGGGTCGTAAGCGAAGAGGTGCGATAAAAAATTGCTCACATTTTTCATAATCTTTCTGGGTTGTTAGCTATTCGTTATATACTTCCCTGCTTTGTTCAAAATGCAACCCTGTTATCGCACGCTATATTATCCGACACGCTTCTTAAAAGAAAATTTGAGGGCTGAGGACCATAATAAATTGAGTCCTCTATTTGATGAACGGCGGGCGGAAAAACTATAGCTTAACCATTGTTACACGCCACGCTCTCGTAAATGTCGCGACACTCGCACTTTTTGCGTGATATTAACACACTGAGGCTTGTAATTAACTTAAACACGCTGCCGCTGAGCCTCCCAACATTTTAATAACACCAACAATAGTTGCGAAAATCTGCACAAAGTTCCATATTCTCAAATGCCGCCCTTTCAAGTGACGTGGGTTGATATCAAAGTAATATTAATTAAGCCACGTATCTAATTACACAGAGCCTTTGCTCTGGGTTAAGGTAAAGGGGTAGGCAGCGAGCTTAGAACGGGATTGCTGTTGTGTTGGGGTAGCAACAGGGCCCGCATATTTTTAGTTCGAGCTTTTAGTACTGAGCGGAGCGATTTAGCGAGTAACCCTCATTGTGAGGCGACAGAGATCCAACCTCTATATCGATGAACGCATCACATAAGCGAAAATATGTATAGAAATCGCTGGCGTGTATCAGTCGCTTTACCGGTGCAGGTACAGCCTTACTGTCCGTCTACTTTTTACAGACTAACGGCCGAATACTCAAGGCTACTCAAATGTTTTAGATGGGGAGGCGAGCGTGCAATTCGTGGATTTGCACGAGCGTCGTAAACCTAGTAGATTCGGTAGATGACATGATAGGAAGAATACATTGTTCTAGATGTTTCCACTTTCAGCGGTGGGGGAAGCGTATACATGACAATTTTAATTATCTATACTAATATATAAAGAGGGAAATGCTGACTGACTGACTGACTGACTGACTGACTGACTGACTCATCAACGCCGAGCCGAAACTACTGAAGTTAGAGGCATGAAATTTGGATAGTATATATATTTTGTGACGTAGGCAAGCAATAAGAAGCGATTTTGGAAAATTCAACCCCTAAGGGGGTTAAATAGGGGATGAAAGTTTGTATGCAAGTTCGTCATTTTTCAAGTTAGAATTATGAAAATTTGTGTGAAGGTGTCTTTTAAAAAACAAAAAATATGGTTTTCGGCGTTTTTGAATATTCAACCCCTAAGGTGGTAAAAAAGGGGATGAAAGTTAGTTGGGAAGTTTGTATAGATGTTCGTCATTTTTGAAGTTAGAATTATGAAAATTGGTGTTTAGGTTCCTTTTTAAAAATAAAAAACTTGAATTGCTGCATTTTTGAAAATTCAACCCCTAAGGGGGTAAAATAGGGGACAAAAGTTTGTATGAAAGTTCGTCATTTCTGAGGTAAGCATAATGAAAATTTGTGTTTAGGTTTCTTTTTACGTATTAAAAATAATAATTTCAGCTTTTCTGAAAATGTAAACCCTAAGGGGTTAAAATAGGGGTTGAAAGTTTGTATGGAAGTTAGTAATTTTTTGAAGTTGGAATTATTAAAATTGGTGTTTAGGTTCCTTTTTAAAAATAACAAACTTGAATTGCTGCGTTTTTGAAAATTCAACCCCTAAGGGGGTAAAATAGGGGACGAAAGTTTGTATGGAAGTTCGTCATTTCTGAGGTAAGCATAAGGAAAATTTGTGTTTAGGTTACTTTTTTCGTACTAAAAATAATAATTTAAGCTTTACTGAAAATTTTAACCCTTAGGGGTTAAAATAGGGGTTCGTCGGAAGTTCGTCATTTTTTGAAGTTGGAATTATAAAAATTGGTGAATAGGTGACTTTTAAAAGATCAACAATATTAATTGCAGGGTTTTTCAAAATACATCCCCTAAGGGGGTAAAATAGGGGATGAAAGTTAGTTGGGAAGTTTGTATAGATGTTCGTCATTTTTGAAGTTAGAATTATGAAAATTGGTGAATAGGAGTAAGAAAAAAAATTGCGTTTTTGAAAATTATACGGGGTATGGGATACGGGATACCCGATACGGGATACGGGATGTGGGATGCTATATACGGGATACGGATACGGATACGGGATACGGGATACGGATACGAATACGGGATACAGGATACGGGATACGGGGTACGCGATACGAGATACGGGATGTGGGATACAGGATACGGGATGCGGGATGTGGGATGCGTGATACGGGATACGGATGCGTGATACGGGATACGGATACTGATACGGGATACGGGATACGGCATACTGGATACGGGATACAGGATAAGGGATACAGGATACGGAATATGGGATACAGAATCAGGGATATATGGATACGGGATTTGGGTTCCAGCAAACGGAAACGGATTTATGGGATACGGAATATGGGATACAGAATCAGGGATATATAGATACGGGATTTGGGTTCCAGCAAACGGAAACGGATTTTTTTAAATTTATATACTGCGCGGGCGAAGTCGCGGGCAAAAGCTATCAGTAATATAAGTACTCTTTATGGCCGGCGCACATAGAGCATGGCAGAGCATGGCATTTTAATTTTTATCAATCGAATTCAATACTTATCCAATTTTAATAAGGTCCATATTTCAATGCTCGGTGGTCGACATCGGAGCAAGAGAAAATGCTCAGATGTCAATCACCGACCATTGCAATATGAGCCTTATTTCAATTGGATAAGTATTGAATTCGATTGATAAAAATTAATATGCCATGCCGTGCCGTCCTCTATGTGCGCCGGCCATTATTTTGTAAACGAGCGTGAACTGCCAAAAATAAACATTAGAAACCTAATTTAAATAGATTAGATCAAGAAATAATTGATGCTAAACAACAGGGTACAAGTGATTTATAAAACTCTATATACATAGATAGTTTATTACCGGGATTAACACATAGGATACATATTAGCCCGGAAACATTTTAGGTTCCTATGGTTTTTTATAGCACTGAGGTGGCAAACAAACATACGACCCGCCTGATGTTAAGCAGTTACCGTAGCCTATAGATGCTTGCAATACCAAGGCATTGCTCACACGTTGCCGACCTGAATGGGAGTGGGACGGAGGGGAAGGGAGGGGATTGGGCTTTCGGCTCTGTCATCGTACGAAACGCAGCTGTAATAGCTGCTTTACGCCGATCTTCTGCGAGATGGATTCAAAACTCAACGCGGACAAAGTCGCGGGTAGAAGCTAGTTTATTTATAAAAAGCAATGACATAAAAATACTGCGTGTCAGATATTGATACTTTTCATGCTCCAACATGATAAATTGAAAAAAATAATTACTCGAGCGCGCCAGATTTTGTAAGCATCTATAGGCTACGGTTACTGCTTAAAAACAGGCGGGCCGTACGTTTTTTTGCCACCGCGGTCCTATATTCAAAAAAAAACTGAGGGGGTGAAAAAGTGAAACTTCCAGATGCTCCCATTTCTTAGACTGACGATCAAATTAGCAAAATTGACACTTTTGACACTTCTTAGCTAGTAATGAATTCCCCTTATCTTAATCTGACGAGTTCGAGTATTTTAAGATGGTCTATTTTTTTTTTGGTTCCCCTGAGCGAACCCACCAATATTAAAACCTCATAATTTTTTGAAGTTCTTATCAATATGTAAGCTATCTCCCTTATCTTAATCTGACGCGCTCGTGTAAATCCAGAAACCCCTTCTACGGCTCCCCATCTATTTAAGTCAACTTAGCAGTTTGAGACGTCCTTATGTGTAATTTATTGTATGGCGCGTCAAAGTTAAGCATCACTTAAATTTGAGTTGCGTACGAGTATGCGGATATCTATTTTGCACTACTGCTAACATTAGGTTCCTTTTTTACTACGCATTGAAGACGGAACAAAGGCTAGTATTTTCGTAGCATGTTACAAAACTAAATTACAACAAAAAAAAAACAGTTACTTCAATACGCTACGCGGTAGTGAGAGCATGCCCGAACCCTGTTTACCTTCGACACGCCATTTGTCACGTCGGCTCAAAAATTGAAATAAACGAAACGAGAATTCCTCGTTGCCTCATTTGTTTTGAAGTCCTTCGGAATAAATTAGGAACGTTTGAAAATGGAGCCCCTCGCTTGTTCTCATTTTATAAAACATCGATGTTTTGTACGTATTTATACATTATTGAAATTCTAGAATCAATATACGAGTTCTACCTTAGCCGCCAGAATAATGACCCAGAAAAAATATGGTTCCATATGATTTCTATTTGGGTGTTGAGAACCAAGGAATTTGCACTCAAGATTCGAATATATTGAATAAAACGATGGAGACAGAAGGCGTATCCTGGGAACTATAAATATTGCAAGTTAATGATAGCTCCAAAATAAGCTGGTAATATTTTTCATAACAATGTATCTATTGTATCCGTTTAGCGTTACCCTGGCGATATGCCAGTCCGGTTTTTAGCCGCGGTGACCGGCTGTCGTGTGACGTCATCTGGCGGCTATTTATTTGTCCATACCAGAACCTAAATGTATTACTTTAAACATTATTTTTTTTCATTGTATTCGACTTCTTGTTAAAAAAGATACAGGTCAAATCGAGGACCTTTTCCGTTTTGGAAGCAACTAAACATATTTTATTGATTTTTAATCCTTCATCCACTGCTGTTAGATCTAAGTATAATAAATATAATCACCTTACTGAAGCTTATTTTATCAATACATAGGTTGAACAATTACCAAGTAAGCACATAAAATCTCTATCTGTATCTCCATACATTATTTTTTTATAAGCTTACCTAGTTACCTACATCATCGTACTTTACAACAACTCTAAACCCGAACAAAAGCCAAACCTTTTCACAATAAGCGATGGTCGCACCACAACACAAATGGTACCTTATTGTATTACATTTAATTAAAACAAAATGAGTACAAAGTTTATTTATGTTTCGGCGTGTTGCTGTGAAAAAAACAGAACGGAATTTACAAAGCTTTTCAAAGTTTGACGGTACCTTGTTTGTTACTGTTGATATTGAATAATACATTTAATAACATTATTTGAGGGCCAAATGTTTTCATTTTAAAAAACGGAGTAAACACCAAATGATTTCACGTGGCTCCCTGTCTTTCCTAGGATTCTATAAAAGTCGGTGTGCTAGTCTGGCGATTTATTATTGACGGGCCCGTTAGCGTGGTTGGCGTGATGGCGCCTTTCACGCTGCAGGTCGTAGGTTCGATTCCTACCCGGGACATGCATTTGTGTGCATGAACATGTCTGTATGTATATTAAGTATGTATTTACAAATAAAAAGTAGTAAATGTAGTAATATCAGTTATCTCGTTTCCATAGTACAAGCGCTGCTTAGTTTGGGATCAGATAGCCCTGTGTAAAAAATGTCCCAGGATATTATTATTATTTTCATGAATCGGATCGATATTCAAATTTTGAAAATAAAAAAATGTTCTCAGCATAAAATTATTTTTTATAGGTCTGTGGTGGCAAAAAAACGTACTGCCCGCCTGATGTTAAGCAGTTACCGTAGCCTATAGATGCTTGCAATACCAAAGGTATTGCTCGCACATTGCTGACCTGAAGCGGAGTGGTATGGAGGGAGGGGAACGGGGGTTTCGGCTTTCGGCTCTCTCACTCATCGTACGAAACACAACTGTAATAGCTGCTTTACGCCGATTTTCTGTGAGGGGGTGGTACTAACCCGGTCAAGCCAGCCCGTATATGAGCTGCAGTCAATTGGCTACAACTTGGCTCTACCACCTTGAGTCAATATTTTTGATTGGTCCACACAAATTAAAAAGTGAAAACCTGGAATGGAGATAGTAAAAATCAATCACGGTACGGCGGCCTTCATCAGCACACGTCGGCCCGGCGATTGCTTTGTGCCGCAGGAAATTAGTTTGGAAGTTGCTGTGTCTACCACCCACCTACGCTACAGCCTTTGAGCCAACTGTGACGTGTTCGATACACTGAAATAAGGACTCTATTTCCTAGTACTAGCGTTCCGTTCGATTGAAATCGATTACTAATTCAACAAAGTCGGCATTTGTTTCACAACTACTTGCTTACAAAGTATTCTTACTGCAAATTAGTAGGTCCCCCAGCTATTTTGTACGCGGTTAGATTATCACGGATTAATCCGAGCGTTAATGGTTGTAGCTATTTACTACGGTGCTACGTAGCTTGCTACGGCGTAGCAAACCGCAAGAGGATAAGTTAATTGTGTCCGTGTTCTGGTGTGCCTCTATTCCCGAGAGGATTTACACATTTCATTCAATACAATATAATTTAACTCAAAATTAGAGCATTAATACATTAGGTATACGATTTTTGGATTTTTGAAGTTATTAATGTAGTACGTAAGTAATAGGTACAAAAGGTTTACTACTGGCGTCATTTTAAAATGTAGTCAGCTGCTAAAGACATCGATATAACGACATTTTGTCTAATTTTAGACTCAGTTTATTGATTGCAGCGATATATCGACAGCGGATTGCAACAAGTTAGGTAGCCATAATAACTTGATTGATCCAGTAGAAAGGAGTTTATGAAATGCACGTACATTTCATTCTTGGCTCCCTAGGTATTATTTTGTCGTCTTTACGAAGATTCAAAATAAAATGCATGTCGGATGCACGACGTTTTAGGAGCTTTTAACATTCGAAGTGAAATAATACACAGCGTTACAGTATCAACTGTTGCGAATTTGTACCAAGCACGGCTTTGCACCATCACCCACTTATGCCCTTAGCCCTTAGCCCTAGTACCATCATGAAAACGAAGATAAACTTCCCCATGACAAATACATCCACTATTAAAACTATGAAGTAGTTATAGTGCCCATAAAATGTTGGTATGATAGGAGTGTTCAAAACATCAAATATTCGGGTCGTTACATTAATGAAGTTATCGTGTTGGAATTAATTTATCTGTTCATCTACACAACGCTAAAGTTTTGTATAGTCCGATTGCGTGTGCACAAACAAAATATTGTTTATACTTAATTAATTAGAATATTAATTCGATTGTAAAAACCCATGTCTTAAAAGCCCGAAATAATAATTTTCGTATATATACGGGTGCACATAAAGTTGGCGAGAAAAATAATTAAAAAGTGTTCCAATTTCGATTAAATGTTTATACCACCTAATTCCGTTCCAGAAACTAGTGTAAACGCCAAGTATTATTTCGGACTATTAAGATATCTATACAGATATACAGGAAATTTGCGCCCCAGTCTCTTTACAGTTCAATTGTGAAAATTCATGTTACTACTCTTCCGGACTTCCCTAGCTCCTTCTTAATGATTTTGCTGATACAGTAGCGTCCGTTCAGAGCCCTTGTCTGTCCTCATTTAGATAAAGAGACAATTAATTTTGATCGTGATAAAGTCCGTTCCATTTTGTCAAGACATATTTTTCCTTCCATTCCTTCATTGTATTTGATAAGGAAATAACATCGTTCCAACATTTATAAAAGGTTTTATAAAATTACAATTTACTATCGTTTTCAAAGACGCAACGAACGGAAAGGCCGCACACGTAAGCCGAGAGACCAGTTTGTTCAGGCCGATTAATAGTGCCAATAAATCCTACTAGATATCTCGGGCTGCGGTGCCCCAACCATTACCATCGCACATTTTTAACATTTGCCAAAACGAGGTCGAAAAGTTAAATGTTAGGTGATAAAAGTTGCAGGACGGCTAATGATCGGAGACACGGAACACTATTTTCAGAGCCAACATTGGCCATATTTTCAAAAGGTTAACGAGGTCAACGCACTGACAGTTCTATTTAGTTCTAGGAAATATTTTTACATTAATATAAAACGGTGCACGTTGTTATGCGCTTTGCCAAATTGCCTCTTATATTTTGAAAGCATATAGGGCATACTTGGTTAGCCGTTATTCGTTAATGTGTTTCCTACCCGCACGGAGCCAGTGTGGTGGATTATGGCAAGAATCCTCCTCGCATTGAAACCCGTGTGCCCAGGAATGAGACGTTAAAAGGGCTATTTTTCGTACCATTATATAACCTTGTACCTTCAATGTTTATTTATCCGATGATTTGAGATTTTTTTATGTTTCGGTACCTACTTTATAACTAACCTGTCTTATAACCATGAATAAATAATACAAGCTTCGAATTTTATTAATATCCCAACTTGTTTTTACTGAAATTATTACAAAGAAAAATTACTGCCCATTTTGCGACTTGAGTTTCGGTCGTAAATTTAACCTAGTTATTTATATTTAACAAAGATTTAGTACTTATTTTCTCATTATTCTTTTTATCTTTACAGGTACAAACAGACACCAATATACATAGTTAAATAGTAGAACACTTTCATTTGAAAATATCTACGGACAAGATGACGTTCCCTTGAAACCAGACTTGTTACTAAAGAAAGTTAAATTATATTGGTTTCTACATAATAATACATATTGAATTCAGAAAGTATTTGAGTTACAAGTGCGTCTCAAAATATGTTATAAGGGATTTAAGCTCTTATATTCAAAAGCCAAGCGTAGTGGTACTTCAGTTACATTATTGCATATTATAAGCGTGTGCTCGCAACACAAAATTTATTTAATTAATTATTTTTAAAGCTGCTAAAACATTGTGCTTACTTAGGTGGCATGACGTCGAACTCCTACACCTTGGAAAATTCCTGTAACGAAAGAAAACCCGATTACCTGCAATTCTGTTTAAGCGAGTTCAATTCAAAACAATTGTGTACCATTCATTTCAATTACTGTGTTTTGCGTCACGAACTTACTATTATAATAATGATTTGATTAAAAGAAAGCAGATGATGATGACATTCAGCTGTTTGATATATTCGCATTAAGGCCGTAGCCGCACCGATGAGGCGCTAGCGACGCGACAGCGATCGAAACCGTACAACATGACGAAGGCCGTCTCACATAAGCGATTTGCATAGAAATTTCGCATCGCAGTCACATTACCAGTGCGGCCACGGATTTAGGCTGATTTTATAGTGATACGGTCCGCGCGTGTGGTAATTACCGCTCAAATTGTAAGCACTGACAGCGGGTCAGACGCGTACAAAACGGAAGTAGATACTACTATGCTACATACATTGGGGCCCGCGCCGGCTACCGCCGTTACCTTACCATAAAACCAGCCCATTAGGTATCAGAACAACAGAATTATTGTAAAGCTGAATTTACAACATCAAGCTTTATGAATATAAGAGCGCATTCGGGTGAGCTAGGCGGCGATATAATGGGCCATTCTATGCTATACAGCCCGTCATCGGCGTTGGCGTACGTCGATGACGCACGGCTCGTTTATGTAACGCTCTCGTCACAACCTTGCTGAAATACAGCTACAATACAACCGGCTATCTGTCATTTCCAGCGGTTCCACGAAGCCGAACAATTTCGCACCGAACGAATAGGTAATGTACGATTGCAGTGTCCTATTTTAAATAGCAGTCAGTAGGCTACAATTATATCATCTAACAAAAGCGCTAGTGAAGGGTAAATAGGGGTGATAAACGTAATTCAAAATGTCATTGTCATGAAGCCCTTTCCTTTAGGTTGTCGTTTGACGTTACTTCCCAGATTTTGATCCCTAGAACTAGACTATTCGCCAGAATGTGGTTATTTTTACATAGGTAATCAACCGGATTTATTTTCAGCCAGGGAAATCTGTTTTACAAAAATCTAATGATGTAGTTTTGGTGTTCATCAAAATAGGCCCCAAGACTCCTTTGATCATATTTTGCTATTCCACGTAGTTTCAGATTAGGCCACTATGCACCTTTGACAAATTCACGCTGAGACTTTTTTTGCCCTCCCGTGGCCAAAACAAAAGCAGGCATCTTAATTACAAAACTCGAGGTCGCGTTGTCATCAAAAATCCTTATCTTTGCCAACCTTTCATCATTTTCGTAATAATTTGCTTCATATCGTAATCGAATCTCAGGCTTAAATTCAAAACTTAATATAAATGTTTGCACTCCGAAGGTCAGGTCAGGTCATGATTACTAGAACGGTAACAAAATAATAGCCCTAACAAGGATGATTATGTTTACAAATTATAAGTCCGCCCACACACAAACCTAAGTGCTGACGTCAAAGAGATCAGATTTTTCCACTGGTTGCCGACACAATGCATAATGTAGCCATCACCACATTGCGCCACAGTGCTTTCCACCGGTTATTACTTATTATGAATCGAAGTGAAGAATTTGAATTACTATTACCAATATTACATAACGTTGTTGGTTGTAAACTACCTCTTGCAGTAAAACAAGACCAAAGTCTTTAAATCATTTGTGGTTGTCCCCACCCGTCCTAAAATAAGCGTCGCAATATAAACGGTAAATTTGTAATGGCATCCCCCAAGCAGATGGCAATTAAGAAAATTAATTCAGCAGGGCCACGTAAAGCGCAGTTTAAAGCTGCGTTTTCATTGAAGCAAATGGGAACGTAGAGTTTTTATGAGAGGATAGCGAACGTTCCTGCAATCTACGTCTTCGTTCCGCTGACTGCACGGGTAACAAATTGTGTATAAAAACTTATAGGTAAGCGCCCGAGGACCAACATACCGTAGTTTCATTCCAAACTAATCAACACTTGTAGGTATTATGGGTACAAAATGGACCCACACTAGAGCAAATTGCAAATCGATAATTCCCAAAATTTCCCTCACTAATCACCAGCCAGTTTTTTAAAATGAAAACCCTCGGAAGGCACGAAACAGCACTTTCCTTATTACAATATCAACAATCCTATCGTAACTTGCAGCAATCTAACAAAGGCCCACCCTATTCTATCTCTGATGGGAAATTCCCGACACTCCATCATTTCCTCCCCGCTCATGCCCGCTTTGGAAACGCGGCCTTACACAGGCGCCTCATTTCCTTCAAGGTCACGCACTCATAAATCCCTGGCACTCATACAGATTGTTTGCGTAGGCACTCATAAAAGATGCAGCTCCCCACTTATTAATGTACGAGCATCTCGCCAGGTAAGACGTATCACCTCGCACACCAAGAAGGACCAGAGATCTAACACCAATATTTTATTGCAGAAAAAATATGGCTTTAGTTAGGCGAATGAATAATCGATCTGACCGTCATTAAATGAAAACCAAAGATATGCTAATCTTAATGCTTATTACTTAGTAATGTACATACTAATTACATACTAAATTATGTAAGTTGTGGCTCTACCATAGAGTATTTGCTCGCTAGTCCCTAGCGCCTTCGTAGAATATATTTATGGCTTTGCAGCGTTCCTATTGATCACCCGAGGAACTAGGAATTTGGCCAACAAGTATTTTTACGTAGACACTAGTGATTACTGATGTAACGCAACGTTTAAACTCACGGTAGAGCAAGAAAAATTATACCAGTAGAGCTACTGTTGTTCGATTTAAGATAACCAACTGTGCTCGCGACTTCTTTCCCGCGGATTTTCGTTGACTCTGTATCCATTAGGGTTAAACTGACGTATAACACGTGACGCTCAACAAGAACGGCAACGTTGCACAACAACGCGCGACGTTACCGATTAACATGATGAGCAACATGTCGCGATCTAAATGTTGCCTAGTGGATACTAAGCTATAACGTCCAAAATGGAGAAACAAGGTTTTTAAATTATTTATTACAAACAAATAGGGTGCCAATCAAACCTAAGCTAACAATGTGGTTTAGAATGCGGTATCTACGAGATAGATGGATCGACGGTGTTATTAATTGGCCCGTGTACCGTTATGTTTCAATGTCGGGTGTCGCGTGTTCACGCTAACAAGCCCTTGAATGCCCTATCAGGTACAATACTATTAATTTCACCTCTGAGAACTTGCATGTTAATGATTGATAGCATGGGACATTACATAAATAAGGAATAAGGTCACATTGGTCCATACATAAATATAAATATCGCCAGACTTACACACCAACTGTATGGTTCCAAACTAAGTGAAGCATGTACTATGGCTACCATACAATGAACTGCGGACGATCCCAGTGACACCCAGACCAGGGCAGGAAATTATGACAGGGCGGTTCCAAAATTTGCCTCTGGAGGGAATAGAACCTGCAACTACCCGATGCAGTGAGTCGAGTGGCCTACGCTCAAACTATTGTACTAAGCGGTCGTCAAACATGTATCTAGGTAGTATCTACACTTTTCATTACAATATTTTTCCTTGACATGGAATAGAAAAGATAGTAATATCACTTTTTATTCAAATTCATTAATATAAATAATGCATCACATATATGCCACTTTCCACTAGTACAGTGGCCTGCATGTCTATGGTAACATAAGCTGAGCTCCCTTGATTACATGTGGGGCTAATAAAGACAGCTCATTTTATGTAGGAAATATTACCATTGCCGTGCAGATGACCTACACTGGAAAGATTCCAGCACCGAATTATCAAGAAATAAAAAAATGGTGCTGCAGGTATACCGCCAAATTTAAAGATATTTCCAGCCAGCTTACTATGGTTTTACAAAGCATTTTTGGGAATAAAACTGATTAGTAATGCTAGTGTAAGTCCATTATAACTGCCTATAAATTTGGGGGCAAGTGTTTAATGCGTAAACCGTATAACACCCCCTTTTCATAGAAAAAAGGGTTAATCAAAAATCCTTCTTCAAAAACCAATTTCGGTCATTCTAAATTCGCCGCATGGAGCCGCAAGGAAACGCCATTGAGCTATAAACCACCAACCAGGGTTCATATAGCAATGATCGATAGTCGTATAACATTATTACTCGAGTCAAGCAGATACTTAGCAGCTTCACAAACTCCAACTTCACTCACTCCACATCGCCGTCTTTAAGCTATAAAAAAGCTTATAAAACATTCGTTATCTATTGCAATTCTTCGAGCACTAATCTTTGCCCAATATATATGTGTATGGAGGAATCAATTCGTAATCATAATAGGTTAATTTTCCTGTGAAATTTGCGACGGAATTAGGTACTTAGACCCGTATTAATAAATCGATCTCAAGATTGAGATCAAAATCGAACTTGAAATACTGTTTTTGACAGATGTTCCATACATTAAACTTTGAGATGCATTTATTAATACGGGCCGTTTGTTATGTACAAATAATTCACTGGAGTAACTGCACTAATAGACCCAATAGACCCATCGCTGTCTATTATATTATGAGTTTTTCGAACATTTTGCTGTGTTTTACATACCGATTTTGACATAGACATATTTTTTTATTCTTAATGGATTTTACACTGGTTGGATTTGACTTTATTATCATAAAATTATCTTATAATAACTTAAAACTAAACGTCTTCTCCTAACAAATTACTCTATCATAACTGATTGGGAAACTTAGTAACGATGATTTCTAGTTGCGAAAAAAGAAGTAAAACTCTTCTTTCGCAACTATTTGCGGAAATAAATGTTATGCTATATCCTCCATCGCAACTGGTTGCGATGGCGGACCTCAGCGCACTTCCAACAACTATTACATAATATCATCCATTACAAACGGTGTAAAACCCCTCTGGTGGTCATAATGATCCGTCGCTTTGCACGTTTTTAACAAATTAATTAATATAGTCCCGGAGCCAAGTCCGCCGGGCACCCGCCCGCCCGCGCCGCCCGCCGCCCGCCGCCCGCCGCCCGCCGCTGGGAGCTGAGCCGGAATAAACATAAACCGGCTAATTACATTCCTGCCCACATGCACAAATTGCACATGCTATGCAAGTGCATGCAATACTAATCGTCACGATACTAAAAATACATCTCATAATTGTATAAATGTACGATTTAATTAGAGATATTGCTGTATATTTTTATGTATTAATAATTCACTGAAGTAACTGCACTAATTTTTTATTCTGCATGTAAAATAGGTCAATACTATGGTATCTTATGATTGATCAATGAAAATGTGGCTTTCGCTTTGCTGCATAGACTGTTTTTTACTTAGGAAAAAAACAACAAAAACAACTTTCACGCATATTTTTACTTTATCTGGGGGGTTACTCCGAAATACGTCGCTGACGGATCGTCCGAAGTACGGATTCGATTTACGATCAAAACAATGTCAAATCGTAGAGAAAAACGAAAGAAGAAATGTCAAATCACGACAATCCGTCAGCCGAAACGTTAGGTTCGTATTTCGGAGTAGGCCAGCTGTTACGTAAAAAAATGCGTGAATAGATCCATCGCTGATAACTTATATATTATGAGTTTTTCGAACGTTTATGCTGTTACGCATTAAACATGAGTCCCCAAGGCACAGCCCAAGAGTTAATATTACTTAAATTTTTCTAAATAATTTTAATTAAGGAGTATAACATACATTAACAATATATTTTTAGAACGTTTTCAGTTATTTCTTCACGAAATTGATTCTACATTATAACAAAGTCTAAATTACTATATTTATTCAACTAAAATTCATTTTTACAGTGTACAATGTGAAAACTCGGCGTTTAGATCGAATTGTTTATCGAGTGGTGACTCGATACCTACAGCATATAAATAACACAGAGAATCGATCACGGAGCACTCTGTTTAATTGAATTAGGAGCTTAATTTACACTGGAAACAGACTAGTTGATGTAGTGGAGAAATAAAATATTGAAGGGACTGTTTAAGAATCGTCAGATAACTTTTATGCACCAAATAGAGAAGTCTTGATAGTTTTTCCATAGAATATCTGTCGAAACGTCATATTAATTTGGTGGATAAAAGTTATCTAACGATTCAGAAAAAGACCCTAAAACAAATTTGTTTTCACACAATCCAATTCAAATTTTGTTTTCTGATTCCGTTACCGTTACCGACCGTTAGCCGATAATTTTGCAAACGACAAGTTAAGTAATGTAAGATATAATCGTTTAAAACTACAATTAAGTAACCAGGGGGCTTACCACAAGCTCCCACTGCGACTCAATTACAGGAACGTATTAACGTTTCAGCGACTTTTTGTGCAATGACGTACCTTATTGTCATGACAATAAGAAACGTCATTAAAACGTCGTTAAAACGTTCCTATAATTGAATCGCAACAAGAGCTTGTGGTAAGCCCCCAGTACTCAATAAATATGAGCATACTGAAAAAAAATCCTTATTAACGGTTTTATTTTCTTTTATATGAACAATAAAATTAAGCTTCAGTAATACTTAGGTAAGTACTCGCCAAATTGATTATTTAAAAGTGGTTTTTAAAATTTTAATGCATTCTAGCACTATTGTAATTATGCTATCAAAAATTCTTTCAGTAAATGAACGAGGGAAATTTAATCCATTTGGCTCTCTCTCAGCAAGCAAGTTTGATAACAGGGTCAACCCGCATAATATCGATATGAAACAAACTGGTAAATGGCCATAAACCCGAATATCTGAACTAAAAGGACCCAAAAGTTTAGCTGTTCTGAGGATTACTGAAACAATGAGAGGTGTCACATTAATAGTAGTCTCATTAGTCCCTCTAACTGAGCTAACTGCTTGTACATACTAGGAGTGGTCTCACGTTAATCTTCTTTAAGGACACTCTTTTACTTACCTATGTATTTATTTATTTTTTAAGAAGTGCTATTTTTAGAAACCGTCAGTCTCATCAAAGTTCCTCAATTTTATCGATAAATAATTAATTATCTCAAAAAGTAACAAAAGTGACGTAATATCCACTGTATGTAGTACACTCTCGTGTTATGAGTATGACAGCACTAAAGTACTAGTACTATAATAGAGTTGTCGAATCACTGGGATTTCGCGTTGAAAGCTATTCTCGGTGAATTGTCTATTCTAATATGAAACAAAATATCCTTCCGTGTTTATTGCCTTTGAGGATGGACTTTGATTTCAGGGATCAAGCCATTCAAGCTTTGAGGTTGATTGTAGCAAACACGCGATAATTAATTAAAAGTTAAATAATAAATTTATTCTATGAATGTTTAAATTGGTGGATAACACTTCTTGATCCGGTACACGAATTCCACACACTATTTAGCCAAGTAACTAGAAAAATAACGTATCAAACTTCAAAGGGAAACATACAAAATTGCTGAAGGAAAAATCCGGTGAGACTCAATAAACGCGTTTAAGTTAAAAATAGATCGTCCGTTTGTGTGGCCTTCCAAGCAGTAGCTGCCCGACCCCGGGGGACGTGGGCGACGGGGCGCAGCGGTGGGGGGCAGCCCACACCCCACACACCCCATAGATATGATTTATTCCCATGAAGATCGTTTTCACAAGAAAATATTTAATAAGGTCGGTGTAGGTATATCATAAACATATACATCCCCTCGATAATATCAAGTTTCTCAGCGTGAACTTATGACCTTATGTGGATCCTTTTTATGGAGTATCGGATCCTCTTCTCGATACAACTACAATCTCACTTGGGTACTTTATCTTTCACGGTCATCTTATTATACAGGATGTAACGAAAAGATATTTTGTATACATACATATCATGTGTTCGGCTTCTTTAGACGATATTTAGCAAGCTCAGAGAGGAAGGATAAGCAAATAATGTTAATAGACAATGACACCCGTAGAGCGAGGACATACGTTTATTATGATTTGAATTCAATAAACCGGAAATTGGCTATAAGTAATTTAAATTATTTTGAGCTGAAATTAAATTATGCATACAGACTCTATGCCAGATGTACACTACACCCCTTTTGGATAGATATACCCATTCCGTTACATCCTGTATGTATTGACATATTCAATCAATCTGTCCAATATTCTCAGTCACTATCACAGAGTAAAGACTAAAGAAAGAGGTGCCCTTATTAGATATATGTATGAAAAAAACGTGGTCATTGTTTTTTCATTTTCATTGTTCTATCTACCGGTAAATAGTTGAACTACTCGCTTCGTTTTATGTCGATGTTAGTACTAGGCCGACCACTCGGCCGAGTTGCTTAGGGCCAGTCCCCTTAGTAATTGGTCCATGGTCACTATATATCGCAATCTGACGTTATCCTAGCATACCTATTCACATTCCTTAACCCAAGTGCTCTTCACTCACATGCTCTAACGAACAATTTCAATTTAACCGATGATCTAGCGCTTGACCTAGTGGTTCGCACTTTGCACACGCTTCTCAGGAGCCAGCCACAAGGATAGAATAGATATATATTCGATATAGATAGATATAAGTTTGCTAGTGATTCTGTTGGTACACAAACTATATTTGACTAGACAATATATATTCCTATCCTGCGCTTAGTCGTAACGTAAGAGCTAGGTAGTAGGTAGGTACATATAGTTAAGTTGATATTTGACGATATCAGAATTGGTACCGTTGTTTAAACAAAATAGTTGTTTAAAATAATATACAATACTAGCTTTTGCCCACGACTTCGTCCGCGCAAAATACCAATTTTCATCATTCTATCTTCAAAAATGGCGACCTTCCATACAAACTTTCATCCGCTATATAACGTCCTTAGGAGTTAGGGGTTAGGGCCACCCTTAGGGGCCCAAAAAATCTTAGTACACCTTGACCCATTAAGACAAATAGACCCTCTAAATTTCAAGTCTCTACGACCAGCGGTTTAGGCTGTGCATTGTCCGTTAGTCAGTCAGGACTTTGATTCTTATATATATATATTTTACACCCTCAGGGGATGAATTTTCCAAAACGCTAAATTAATCTTTTTTATTTGTAAAAATAAACCTAAACACCAATTTTCATCATTCTAACTTCAAAAATGTCGAATTTCAATACAAACTTTCATCCCTATTTCACCCCCTTAGGGGTTAAATTTTCAAAATCCATAAAATTTATCTGTTTCATTATTAAAACACACCTAATCAGCAATTTTCATAATTCTAACTTCAAAAATGACGAACTTCCATTCAAACTTTCATACCCTTATTTTACCCCCTTAGGGGTTGAATTTTCAAAAACCCTGAAATTACTCTTTTTATTTTTAAAAAGACACCTAATCACTAATTTAAATAATTATAACTTCAAAAATGACGCAACTTTTATACATACTTTTATCCCCTATTTTACCCCCTTAGGGGTTGAATTTTCAAAAACCCTGAAATTCATTTTTTTTTATATTTTTTAAAAGACACCTTATCAGCAAAATTCATAATTCCAACTTCAAAAATGACGAACTTCCATACAAACTTTCATCCCCTATTTTACCCCCTTAGGGGTTGAATTTCAAAAAACCCTTTCTTAGTACACCTCTACACATCAAGACAAACCCACCCTCCAAATTTCAAGTCTCTACGATCAGCGTTTTAGGCTGTGCGTTGTCTGTCAGTCAGTCAGGACTTTGATTCTTATATATTTAGATATACCTACTTACCTAATGAATCTGTTTTTTAGCAATGACTTGTTACCATTCCTTTGTATTTATCACGAATCTTACAACCCTCAATGCCCTCATACATAAGAAAATAATAAAGGCAATATAATTTCACAGTAGTCAATATCATATCGTATTTAATACGCCATAATCGTCTAACTTACATAACGTAATGTTTTATAGCACGATATTTACGCATGAACGTAAAATTTATACACTCATGAATGGCTATTTCATTACTAAAACTATTCAAGTGATGCGAACCGTTTTGGCAACTAAACTATTTTTAATTTGCCCAACATTTGGAAGGTCGTCTATTGTGCCTAAATTGTTGGTATATCGTGGCTTAGTTGGGGCAGTTTATAGCCCAGGCTAGCGATAGACGGCTAAATGGATCCTAAATTATTTCCTAATATTTCAGCACCTACTTAAGTTCATAAAATTACAGTGTCTTCCAAAGGCATTACCAAGAAAGAAGGAGACATGTAACTGTCGAACATAGTAATATGTCCTACTAAACGGAGTCAATGCACAGTCAGTCGTTTACGGAAAATAATATTGAAAACATGTCGGTATTGCCTATACGGCTCATGCTCTGGTGAATAACACGCATCAAAATCAATTTAAGTTGGTTGTCGAATTTCGATTATGATAAGATGTGTGAGTTTCGCCGCATGTAGTGGTGCGCTGAGCACAAGTCTAGTGATTGCAATGTTAGGACGTACCATATCTGCTTAAATAATACACCTTCATGATTTTCGGATACCAAAACGCTACGTACGACTTACATCTATTGTGGGTTCCATAGAATGAACCATAAGATTAAGAACTGGAGTTTTTAATGAAATTTGAACTCTCTGTTGAACTTTCACTGTTAAATGTGTCTGTAAAATGTCCATATTTTATGTTCATCTGGTTTGTTAGAAAAATTGGTAACTGTCCGTCCGTATCTATAATTCTTGACGCCTTGAAGCTATTCAGATACTTCACACTTTAAGATCTCAAACTTTCGAACTTTCTCAATAAAAATCTCTCAAAGACACGTGAAGAAAATACTCGAATCGCTAAGCGCAAAGTTTTGGGTGTCCCTTCAAACCCTTAAGCTATTTTTAGCAACGATCTTATGATCGTTGATTTTTAGAGCCTCGTCCACTACAGCAATAGGTGAAACCCAAAGGAATGTAATATTAACACCTCCTTTAGTGAATCCCGAGGGATTATGTCCCACCCAAGTGAGAAAAATACTATATCCCGACAAACTGCGAAACGGTTGACTGTGCGCTGCTAAAAATAGCACTTATCCAATTAGTACCGCTCCTCGGGTATCTGCGGCCAGTTAGAGCTAGTTAAATATGCAATTGAGAACTGACTCGCAACACTATAACATAATATGATACTTATTCTGTTTACACTTATTTTTTGTTACACTGCAGGATGACGTGGTGACGATTGACAAAAGTAGTTAGGATGGTGTATCAATGTGAAGTGGATGGGTTAAACTCGACTAGCCACGTCCAGATGTCTAAAATGCCGCGCGAGGCAAATTGCCTCACGAAGTTTGACTTGCCTCGCGCGAGGCAAATGCGCGTCCTGCCTCACCTGAGCGCTGTCATTTGCCTCGCCTAATTTGACATAGTCATGAGACAGAACGTGTCAAACGTGTCAAACTGATTGCTCGGGTATACCCTTCTCTGTCTAGCTAGACTGTCAGTTGCCTCGCCATTTGTCTCGCGCGGCATGCGACTGAGGCAAACGTCGTGCTTCGCGAGGCATGTAGGTGAGCAGCCTCGCGCGGCATGTGCATGTTGTAGACACGCCTAATGATGTAATATGTATACAGAGCGAATGTGAATGGAAATTTCTGAAGAGGGCCCCCAAACGACCAGATTAATAGTCCACTTTAGAAAGGTCAAGTCCATAGCCCTACAACGCACCTACAATGCATGAGAAGATTAATGAATGTAGATGAAGCAAAAGATCGTATCATGTGGCAATCGGTAGTCTTTGCCTACCCCCGTGGGATACAGGTGCGAGTATATGTATGTACTTTCTAGAATTTAAACAATTAAAGCAAGCAATTAGGCTTTGCACTAAGTGTGCTCGGTTTATTATTGTTCGCTCGCCGTGAGTACCCGAACTGAACCCTCAAATTACATCCGATGTTTGTATCACCAGGAAAGGTTTCGACTCATAAACATGCTTATTACAAAGAGAACAAAGGCTGGTAAAAGGTGTCCATTTTCCGCCTAAATAACTTGAGGTCGGGACCCCAACATTGGTTTTTTATACGCACGCCGCCTTATGGCGTGACATATTTTTATTGGTAATACCCCTTTTCCTCTTGAATATTAAGGGATATGGAACCGCATTAAGGTGTCATGCATTTACATTTTTTGTTGAGAACCGTTTGTATATTTTCCTTATTTGTCTTTTTGCGACAAATAACTAAATGTCACCTTTTGAGTGCTACTGTGTTCTGCTAATAGAGAGGTTCGACCCTATTAGGTACTCCAAATTCTTTGGGCACGACCCTCTTGGTTTAGCTGATCCAGGTTTTTCCGCCTTTTCCGATCTAGGGCAGCTTCTTTCACCAACTTATAAAGTAGATCTGAGCAATCTAACTAAATTTCAACCAAGCGTGTGGTTGTTAATAAGGAGTTCTAAAAGGCTCTCTAACTTTAGCACAAAGAGGACGAAAAGTTCCGTCGTGACGTCCCATTGTGAGTTTCACAATACACCCCCATATAAAAAATATTTTGTCTAGGACCCGAGAGAGAAAGAATAGGCTTATCTGTAATCACATTTTCCTAACTCTATTTGAAGAGTTGCTGCATATACATATAGGTACAAGGCGTTAGGTATTATCTAAACAAACATAGCTCATATATTCGTTAGTGGAGTGATTAGATGTGTCCATATGGCGCGCATGCCTCACCCGAGCACTCACTTTTGACGTCGGAACGCATAGACGTAATGTCATAATATGAGTGCTCGGGTGAGGCATGCGCGCCATATGGACACATCTAATGAATAATTCGGTAGTAGAGATAGCAAGTTGTTAAAGTAATTGATGGACATACAACTTGGCGAACAGTCACGTAACCGAGGCCCAAGCTTGTATTAAACACAATTACAAAGAACCTACTTAAAATCCAATTACATACACACAAATAAACTTATACATAAAATACGCATGTGAAAGGGATTTAATTAATCTTCGGTAGAACAACTTTTCCATTTTATGAACAAGAGACAATTTCAGTAAAAATATTTGATAATAAACGGTTGGGTCCAAGTCATTATATGCGGAGGATGGCTATAAAATAGCGATACCTGCACTAATAAAATGTATTTATTACTCAATTAACAACGTGGATCCACCGGCGGAATTGACTTCGACAAGTACTTATCCTGAGATTGGGTAAAAGTTAACCTTCTGTCATAAATAAAAGAGAACATAAAATACTGTGGATATGAGTGAAATTTAACAATAAAATAAATACAATACTAGACATGAGATAGTATTTGCGATAGAGGCCCAGAGCCTAGTGCAAAGGCCGCTGTATAAACATTTGTGAATCTGTATTTTGAAAAATAAATGATTTGATTTACATTTAATCACGTCACGTCACGTCACGTTGGGTTCTGACTATCTGGTGAAACATGGGCTTTGAGTTAGTTAATACCTCCACAATGTAGTGGTGTATGGCCACTCAAGCCTCTCGACTACCCCCGAATGGGAATAAAAGTCGTGACGTTACATTTTTTTTTTACCATTTCATAGTCTACAATATCTTCAAAATCAAGTAATCAAAGGGTGAACTACATAGAGGTGTCATCAAAGTCTCGTTACACATGGGAGTGAAACGGCCGTCCGTCCGTCCATAATAACTAGTCTCATTAGCCTCTTATAACTATACAACATCCAGTCTGTATCATAATTACGAGAAGAACATTATATTTTGCTCTAGGGAGTGTGAAAAATATAATTTGATTGGCAAAAGTTTGAGCAAGATTACGTATGGGCTGTAATTGATACTCTTCAAATTATTGAGTTGGCTGTACAAGAGTACACAAATGACTTCACTATTTAAACAAAACGTTTTAATGTTACGGTATTAGCCAAGTATCTATTGTAGCATTCTCTACACCTAATTTTAACTACACAATGAGGGCGTGAACTAATCGAGCACTCTCAAAAACTTTGCCGAAGCAGACGGCACACTACAACCCTCAAAACTTCAACGCAGCACATCGCTAGCGTTAATTATTTTGGCTCACTCATTCTACTATCATCAGACTTGCCTAACCTTATCTCGGCCGTATTATTCGGAGTTTACCTAATACAATAAAACTCGAATCCACTGACGACCTATTAACATTTACTATTATAATATCCTCTTTGGAAGGAGTGCCGACTTTTACGATATTTACAACCTAATGGCGGCGTCTTCATCAGGCGCATGCCTCGCGCGAGCACTCAGTTTTGACGTCGGAACGCATAGACGTAATGTCATAATATGAGTGCTCGGGTGAGGCATGCGCGCCATATGGACACATCTAATTGCGGCGTCTAATAGATGTGTCCATATGGCGCGCATGCCTCACCCGAGCACTCATATTATGACATTACGTCTATGCGTTGCGACGTCAAAAGTGAGTGCTCACGCGAGGCATGCGCCTGATGAAGACGCCGCCATTGACTAATGCAATTAGATGTGTCCATATAGCGCGCATGCCTCACCCGAGCACTCATATTATGACGTTACGTCCATGCGTTCCGACGTCAAAAGTGAGTGCTCGCGCGAGGCATGCGCCTGATGAAGACGCTGCCATTGACATATTGTTGACCCCAAGAAAACGAGGAAACTAGTAGCCACAAATCATAATCATCTATCAATCTAGCTTGCCAATATAGCTAACGATTTGCCCACTGCCAACTTCACTATGACCTCAAGAGTTCCATTTCTAGGTCAGAATAAAAGCGCTTTCGCACCAGTTGAAATAACTACAAACGCTCAAGTGTCTATGCCAGACTTTGCTAGAAACGCCCGGTCATTGGACGATTTAAATGCTTCACATTTGCGAACCTTCTCAGCAAGTGGTGAAGTACTTACACAGCCTACGTCAACTTAGATTCTAAGGGTAGAAGAAAAGGTACTTATGTAAAGGGTTTGGGATAACTCCCACTAGAGACAAGATAACTGACAAGTACGTAGCAATGACCTAAAATACCTTACCAGTCTAGTTTTCAATGGTAGAAGGTATTACCACAGTGGATTGTGGTATTACTCTTAGTTTAGATAACATGGTTTCAATTAATAACTACTCCGTACATCGTTTCGTTGGAGTGTTTTGTATCTAACCTAACTTATAGTCTACAAATTAATACAATATCAAGACAGTCAGGTAATAGATGTTCGTATTGCAAGACTATTCTTTAAGAGGAGGGTTCGAAATTTGGTTGATTTTTCTATTCTACTTTTTCTTTAAGTAAGTATGTGGACTAGGAATCTTATATTTAGATGTATGATTTTTGACTATATTATCTTGAGTATCTTTAAATCCAAATCACGATTTGATGAAATTTTCTCGATAAAAAAAATTTATGAAATGAGCTCTAATTATTTACAATTTTCCTTGCTACCACGATGTTTTTACGATTTAGATCACGAAATTATTTCTAAAACATAGCAAATAATGATATCTAAACTACCCTTCAACCATATTTTAATTCATGAAGTAGTTTTTTTTTAATTCAAGTAAATGTGGTTTGGCGCTTACGTTGTTTATTTCCGAGCGCGCGCACAATATCGCCATCTCACATTTTAAGTACTTGAACTAACCATGTCTCTCTCTAACTTTGTATTGTCAGTGTCCGCTCGGACTTGTTCGACGTCGGACCTGTGAAGGATTTTTTAAAAAATATTACGAAAAAATATTACGGTCGTGCCACATTACAGGTACAGTACAGTATTTACAGTCCGCCGACGCCTATGATAAATAAATAAATATCCTTGGAAATTCTTTTACACATGACTACCTGATCCCAAACTAAGCAGAGCTTGTACTATGGAAACCAGATAACTGATATTACTACATATACTACTTTTTGTTTGTAAATACAAACTAAATATACACTTAATTACACCTAGACTCGGGACATGCGGACATGTTCATGCACACAAATGCATGTCCTGGGCAGGAATCGAACCTACGACCTGCACTGCAGCGTGATTTTCGTTTGCTTTTCCTTGTCTTGTGTAATTTCTTTTCATCTCTTGTCATTTTGTGTCATCTCTTGTCATTTCATAGTTATTCGTGTCATTTCTGTAAAAACTCCCTATTTCGCTTACTGTTATATACTTGCAGCATGGTCTTGGGCCGACAGTGGGAATACATTGCTTGTCAAAACAATGGAGTCGCTTTATTGCGTTTGTTGTAGGTGTGGATGGGCAAGTAATAAATATATCATACATCAATAAATTATCGTAAAAAATAACATTACAGATATGGATAGGAAAATGTTTGTCCGTCCTATTCAATCTATTATATTATAAACGAAAGTAACTCTGTCTGTTACCTTTTCACGGCTAAACCGCTGAACCAATGTTGATGAATTTTGGTATGGAGATAGACTGGGTCTTGGCGGAGAACATAGGCTACTTTTTAGGGTTCCAAAGGGTGCTAACGGGACCCTATTACTAGGCCTACGCTGTCCGTCTGTCTGTCTGTCCGTCTGTCAGCGCGGGCTGTATCTCACGAACCGTAACAGGTAGAGAGTTGACATTTTCACTGAATGTGTATTTCTGTTGCCGGTGCAGAACAAATACTAAAAATATAATAACATTTAAAAATAAATATCAAGTCTCAAACTTCATATTTTTGATGTGTTTATTCTACGGTGGTACGGAACCCTTTATGTGCGAGTCCGACGCCTTCAGATCTTATGAATGTTTTCTTGAAATAAATAATTATAGTGTATTTTAAGTAATTAACTGGCCAACCCTCAGGTTCTACCTACCATGTTAGGATCTTTTTCGTTCTAGCGGGTGTAAACCGTGATTTAACGAGTTAATGTGATAATTTTTGTATTTAAATTATTCAATTCAATGTATTTGTTTCAGACATAGTCCAATATTGATTATTAAAATTATTATAATTTCACAATAAATATAAAACAATAAATAAAAGTAAAATTATTAAAAAATAAAATAAAAAAATATTTTTTATTTTTCATGTTTTATCATTAAAATACAATATAATATAACATAAATTAAAATAAAATACAATAAAATAAAAACCTACCCCTAATTAAACAAATACCGTCCGCGTGGGATACTGGCTGCATGTCCTCCCTGTATTCAAGCTGTTCCTGTTGTCAAGCGAATTTTTTGAGCAAGGAAAGAGCCAGCCCTCTTGTCACCTGTGGCGGTAACCAGTCTAAGGGTGATTTTGATAGATAAAAAAATAAAGATAAAAAGATAAACAATAAATAAATGCATGGTTAAATCAATAAAATTAATAAAAACTGAAAATTAAATTAAAAAATAAATTAAATATGGTAAAAATAAATATTATGACACCGCTGATGACTTCATGATCGGCATCGAAGTTAAGTACCAAAGTATTCCTTTGCCTACGAAACATGAAAAAGATACTCATATCCGGCAGTCAGTCACTGACACAGAGTATGTACATTTTTACCCGACTACGGTGGGCGGAGGGTTATGATTTTGACCGATATGTATGTATGTTCATCTGCTCCCGTATAACGTCCAAACTATTTTTATCATAATAATTTGACTAATGAGATATCGTTGGACGCGTCTGGATCGTCCGCTGGTTATAGGCTATTATACGATCGAAATATTGTTATACGTATCTATCAGCATATTGTAGGTATCGTTTGTCTTCTTTTGACTTACTTTGTCTTCAGCAATAAAAACAACATAGAAATTAAATTATTTTTTTCAAATACACTCGACATAAAAATCCCATATAAAACGAAAAAAATATATTTGAATATTTTCATCCATTTCATCTATTTTAAAAGGTGCACTGGGACATATTATTTTAATTGTACGAATTAAACAATATTGTTCCTTCAAAAAATAACTATACTATAGTCTACTCCATAGCTGTTCTGTCCTAGCTAAGCGAGAGGGATATATCCTTCGGCAGCTCACGCGACGCTAGCCACACCCCGAAACTAAAATTCATTTTTTTCATGTATCGTCTTAATCTGTTGTGCAAGCTACAGCAGAACTCGGCAACTTTCCGCAACAGCTGTTTGCGAGAACTTGTCGATATGTAAATTTAAAGTAGCTGCTTTATTGAATTATAAAATAATGTGCGTACGTATATGTATAATGCTGGTTCAACAAAGCGATGACGTCATGTGTAGATATGACTTAATTAACATTGTGAATAATTTTCATGGATTGATTTCGAGGATTTGTCAGTCTCTATTTGTAACCTTTTTGTTGTATATGATAGACAAGCAAATGAAGTCAAATTCTGTATGTGTAATATGGATATATGCTATGAGTGTAGCATTTGCATAAGACTAGCCCGGTAGCACCCGGCAACTCCAGAACAGCCGTTTGAGAACACTCACTGTACGGAAAATTTAATTTAGCGTTCCGTACTCTCATTGTTGCCTTATTAAGAAACTTTCTTTTATGTAGGTACCTGCGCCGAGCGCTCGCGTGGAACATCACTCACACATAAATATACCATACGGAAATTATATATACATAGATATTACTATATAAGACGTAGTTCCCAATTATGGTATATCAAAAACAAAAACGAAAGGTTCGATCCTAAAAATGTAGACGCTACAATACTGTTCCCACTTAGTCTTGAGTACGCATCACTTTAAAAAACGTAGATAAGCCATTCCTTGGTAAGACAAAGGTAGAATTTATCGCCTGATATCGGTCGGGTTTGGAAACCAGGCGAGGTTACGTATCTTCATTAACGTTGTCTGACGCCTAAACAAACCAAGTGGCAGCACGTTTTCCAATCAAAGCACTTGACGAAGTTTAATCCTTGATTAATCTATTACTCTATACAGCGGCTTGGCCTCAATCAGCTTGACAGGATGCCTTAATTCTGTCGCTGTCTCACAATAACCTTCATAAGCCCAAATTGGAGATTAATCAATTAATAACTTGAACTTGACGACACAGTTTTATAGCAATTTGTGTTAGTAAAAATGTTGACGAATGAGTGGAGTACCTCAATCAGCTTGACAGGATGCCTTAATTCTGTCGCTGTCTCACAATAACCTTCATAAGCCCAAATTGGAGATTAATCAATTAATAACTTGAACTTGACGACACAGTTTTATAGCAATTTGTGTTAGTAAAAATGTTGACGAATGAGTGGAGTACGTACACAAATGGTTAAGTGTGTATTTAAAAACTTACTGTCGGAATGTTTGGCATTATTTAATAGTAAACATTCCAATGAAATTGTGATATTTTATAAATCGTAGGGTAATCGTATTGCGCTATTATTTCTACTAACTATCCAGTTTATTGAAGTGTAGTTTAAAGAGACGTGCAACGTAGTAGTAAATCCTTCTATGATACCTACTCCTGATTTCAAACAACACAAATGATAGATCAAAAACAAAAACTTTCATCAAAATTTACTAAACGTAAATTAACACCGCTCCTCGATTTCAATTCATCAACTAATAGCTATAAAACATCCGTGAAAAACACCCCACATCGATACGGAACTCCGTGCTGTGTACACATCACTATTTACGTAGGTTCGTCGATAAACGAGTGCGTCATACTAAGTACGATATCGATGTTTACGTACAGCTTTTACTACTAATTATCACGGTAAACGCGCGTATCGCTTCTAATTAATTTTCCGCTTGTTAATTCACGATAAAGATCATTCGAGTTTTAATAAAACGGTTGTTAACATTGTAATACAATATACGAGCATTATAAACATAAGTGGTGTTTATCGACAGAGCTATAAGTACAGCGTTATTGCGCTGCGTTTATCTTCGTAAACAGGTAGCATTATTGTAGTCTGAAGAGCGCCACAATTTATTAGTAGATCGTCATTCTATAATGTGCACCACAGTTTTCTTTTCTACGGCCCTATAACTTTTGCAGAGTACGAACATACTTCCTTATTTTCTCTTGTGATACATTTTAGACTGTTCGGCTAACACAGACTTATGAAACAGCAATAATATTGCTTGGTATTCCTCTTGTACTGATAAAATTCCGCAAGCTTGGAAATTTAAAGTGTAAGGGAGCGGTCAGCCGGTATTAGTATGAAATTGCGAGCGCGGAGCGTGAGGTGTCACGGGCTGCGAATATACGCCACTATTCGTTGGCGACGATATGTTTTACGAGCTTAGATGCTGGAGAAACAAACATGCCCGCAGCAATCGTTGCTTCCCGAAGCAAACAGAAATTGTGAGCGCAATTTTGTACTTCCAGTTAAAAGTTTATTTAAAGGTATGAGCCGAGACTTCCTAGAATTCGAATATTGTTAAAAAAAATATTTCACAATGTATCAAAAGATAATTGGCTACTTAATAGAAATATAATAAACTCGATATAAGGAAATAACCCATGTTCCAAAAGGTGGAAAGGAAATAGTACATTGTTATCCGAAGGGCAAAGTAACTTATTATTGGTCCCGAGACAGGGTTTAGCGCCCGAGCGTAGCGAGGGCGCTAATAGTTCGAGGGACCAATAATAAGTTACTTTAACCCGAGATAAACACTGTGCTTTTCATCACGTGTACAAGGAAAGAAAAAATATAATATTATTTAAGTAGCCAAAGAAAAAATTAGTGAACCACTACTTACCACGAATGTATAAAGATGGATCTATTACTTGAGTTTTTGGTTAAGAAGAAATTCAACTTTATTCTGCTGCCTTAAGGTCTATTATACCTTGACAATTCTTAAACAGAAAAAACGAGCCGAGCGAGAGGCCCTAGTTGGGACCGTGTCCCTCTCATTTCGAGTTGCCATGCCAAAATAATATTATTGTTGGGTAGTGATTGTTAGTTTTTAAATCAAGCAAATAAATAAATTTATTATTTATCGTGACTATTGTTTTATCATATTAACAATAGTCACGATAAATACTAAATTAATTTATTTGCTTGATTTAAAAACTAACAATCACTACCCAACAATAATATTATTTTGGCATGGCAACTCGAAATGAGAGGGACACGGTCCCAACTAGGGCCTCTCGCTCGGCTCGTTTTTTGTGCAGTAGTGAACAGTCCAGTATGTATTTACGTTCGTGCTACTTACACATACACACACATGTATACTGACGTAGATTATGTATTTTGCTTTTTGATATTTTGATACTCACTTTGTTGTTTTTAGAGGCCAGTTTTCAAACATTAAAAAGGTTTTAGTCTGTGATTCTAGTTTCGGAGGAGGAACGATTTGTGATTGATTTAGGGAAAATAGTAAATATTTGCCCAAATCTATGCCCAAATCAAAGAAATAGTTGAAAGTAAATTATAATAAAGTAATTTTAAAAAAATATTCTTTAATTAATACTTAACTTTACGTTATTTCAATTTTACATCGCGCTGTAATTGACTGGCTGTAAGAAGGTTGGAACTCTTTGGTTGGAACATGGTTAAATAGAAACTCGTATTTTTTTATAATTTGACAGAACGGGCTTTAGGTATCAACATACCTAAAGCTTTCGTAACCTAATAACAACCGTATTCAAAGTAACCTGTATATCAGTGGAAATACAGAAATATGGGCGAAGGAACTTCATTTGAATACGCGGTTTATATTTATTTACTTACTTTTTATACAGTAATAATAATGCTCGTATCGTAACATACTACGGTAGGCTTTCATAGAATTGATATATTCACCGTTACGTTTGACCAATGCTGCAGATAGCGTGAAATTTATGAGAGCGGACCTTCTTGCTCACGATACCAGATGGAAAATTACTAAGTTATAAAAAAATATTCAGCGAGGTACAGGACGACTTATCCTACAGCTACCAGTAATAAATATTTAAATAAGGAACACGCCAATTCAATCATCTAAAGCTAAAGTACATACGCTTGTGCAATAGACTAGGGCCAGTAACACCCAGTCTAGGGCAATTCCGAAACTATTGTTTCCGAAAAAAATACTGAAATCATGCAAGCAGCCTTCAACCACGCGATCGTCAAACACATTATATCAGCACAAAACTTAGACTAGTGCTTTTAACCGTCTTCGAATGCAAAACAGGTTCGTTACCCCTTCGTTTGCATGCATTAGTGCTGCAAAACTGCATTGCTGCACACGCCACGGGAAATGCGATAACGGCGCTAGTGATGTAGTAACGCGATTACGCCGTAACAACGGACAGGAGGCAGGTGTAATTCAGCCTACTAACATACTGCGCAGGATTTATTTATGTGCCGGTGATCTTTTGTTCCATTTTATCCTTGTAAGGCATTTCTCTGCTTAAATAGTCATTTATTTACTGTGTTCGGACTATATACGTTGACCAGGTATGGACGCACCGGGCACACAAAAATTTGTTTTGATCAAAGTTAGCCATGGTTTCTTAAGACTAAGACGACCTCATAATAGCAAGACAGGATCATAACACACTTCTAGACTTGAGCGAGAACAAAACAGAGACTTTTTCTTGTTTTCGTCTTGCAATTATTGCTCGGTCAATAACTATTCTGAGCAACAATAGCGCATTGTCGCGTATATTTAATAGATGTCGTTTCTTCAAATCTAATCGATCTTATTCACGTCGTTTCACATCGCCATACACACTCGAAGGCCGCTAGGAGAACAACCGTTGCTTTAGGCACCATTTTATTAGGTACTTTTTGATCCTGTGTTACTACGTAGAACGGGGCAGACAGCCAAAGTCTTTTATGCTTTTATGCAAACTACGTTTTATGCTCAAGACCCATATTCAGTAACACTACATAATTCGAAATCCTGAAAAAAAGACGTCTTAAAATATATCTTGACTTAGCAGTGTTATGCACAGTGGCCATCATGCAAACCATTGCATTCGCGCTATCGCGAGGCCCGTCACAGACGCCACTACAACACGCCACCACCACTACCACCCGCCATCCCCACACCCCACAAGCAACCTACCATTTGACACGCGATTCAAGACGATCCACTTTACATGGAACACTCGTAAAACAGACAAAAACTTTTTTTGTAAAACATTCTAATGTGACAGTCGGAACAAAGTTTTTGTATTTCACCTTGTTCAATCGTGTCAAGAAATCTCTCTCTATCCTTAAAATAAAGGCTGTTAAGATATACCTATCTTTTATTATTGAAACTGACAACTACTAATAAATTCGTCTAGAGGATCCGACCAGATTTTTTTGCATAGACAGAGGATTGGTTTCTCGGATCGGATCGGAATAAATAATCTAATCTGGATTCGCTAAGAAGTTGAAAGGTCTTTTAAAAAGAAATGCTATATAAAGTTTGTAAAGGCCAGCTGAGAGAAAGAACCATCTATCAAGTCCGGCAGTTATTCGTGTTAAGAGAAAATCAATCATAATATCCCATCTATCCAGCTCGGGGTCACGCCCGCCGCCCTTGGGGAAATTATTAAAAGCTAGTTCTAATGCACTGATGGAATATTTTAATGCTATATTCTTGCACCTAATATACGTTAAGAAGTGTTTATGTGAATAAGTATCCGTTTGCGTTGCGAAAATACCAAACAAATCAATTGAAATCGATTGATTCTAATGCTAAACAAAACTTGATCAATTCACCAATAAAAACTGTAAATGTAAATACAGATATGTAAATCTTAAAAATTTCTTCACTTTGTCGAACTTTCTATACGTTATTTTTATGTATTTTAATAACAACTGCAATTTCATTGTATACGTAGTTTTCTAAAAACGTATTTAATATACCTGGCAGAGAATGTTAATTAAAACTTTTATTTTTAGGTTGTTAGGCCGTTTATAGATCCCCACCATGCCACATTATGGCCGGGCCACGAAAGAAATATTATACCCATGTGGCTTTTTAAAGTCCCGAGACCTAATTCGGCCAAAACGATCGATTCCACAAACGTAAGTATTAATGCTATTTTATAACATCGTATAGGTACCTATCTACAAAGGTCTCTATCGAGTAATGAGGAACACTAGCAGAATAAATAAAACTCTCTGATGCTAGGATTTCATGGCCCAAAGATTGTGGTAGCCACGTAGCACGTAGCACGCTCGTAGCCCGTAGTTTACTGCTACGACGTAGTATGCACGTAACTACTTTAAGCACTGCTAATAATTATTTATGTTTAAATGCCGTAGTAAAAAAGCTTAAATTATAATATCATATTACAATATGCGACAAAATATATGCTAGCATACTTTAAAAAAATATTTGACCTACATTCGCTACAATTCCCCGTTATATAAAAATCTTGACTAAAGCTTATGTAAGTACTCACAGTGAATGCTTACATAATGTACTTACTTATACGAAATTTAGTTATCTAAACATCATAAAGAGCTTAGATGAGGATGAGAGAGTACAAAAATACCTAAGTTTATCTAGAATATGACTTAATCATAAGCCTCAAAACATATATGTAGTTTTGTTATATTTTATTGCTCTTTTTTGCTATAGTTTATGCCATACAACATATTATTTTGCTCGCCTAGCTTTTCTGTTCAAGTAGGTATAAATTTCCGTTTCGGTACTAATATGGGTTTTCCATTTTCCGCATACACAAATGATCTCATCACTTTTAGGCTACAGCTTATCAGGCGCATAAAAACCCTCGTATTCTAAGCTCTTGCAATATAAATGTGTGAGTGCGCGGCCGGGGCCGTCGATACCGCCCAATCCCACCGATAGTACAGGTCGTGTCTTATCGACATCGTAACCTGCCCGCCGACCAGACTTTCGGCTAAACGACGCCGCGCCACTCCAATAAGTGCACACGAGGCTAACAGAAATTTAAAGCTGGAGTCAAGCGGACGGTACCTATCGAAAATGTATATTTCGATTAGATAGGTACCACGGAATAAAAACAAATTAAAGTTGCAAATTGTTAATCCTGCACGGTAGTAATTCTGTATATAAGTAGGTCAAGTCGGTAATCATACACCGAGATAATATTATGTAGATACTAGTTACTACGCTAGAGGCGCCACATATACGCAGGTAGCAAAAGCGCGGGCGAGTGAGAATAAGTAAAATGACTGAGTGAAATGCAGTCAATGGTTATAGTACTGCAATAAAGTGGGATATCGTAGTGATGCGCGGTATCAGTAGCCCGATTCACGTAACCAAAACCGTAACGAGGTCTCAGCGATATAGTCGTTGATAGCCTTTTCGTATTACAAAAAGTCTATCAACGACTATATCGCTGAGACATCGTTACGGTTTTGGTTACGTGAATCGGGCCACTGCTCTAATACATAGTACATATTATCTCGATGATATCATATCACCTCTCTAATTAGTATGTTTAAACAACTTCTTAAAACATTATCGAGTTTACCAACATACTTCCGAAACGTTAGAACGTACCACATTGTTTGACATACGATAAACAATCGATAACTTCACTAACGGACCATTAGTGTAGAGGTGCAACTCGACCCTATAGATAAGTACCCAAAAGGGAAGATTAACGGCCCGGCCACGACTTCGCGCGACAGCGACGGGCGCAAGCGTTTTTTGCTAAAATGTTGCATCGTGCCACGAGATGCCGCTCTCGGCGGCAAAGCGCGCGATGCAACATTTTTGCAAAAAAAGCTTGCGCCCGTGCCGTCGCGGAAGTCGTGGCCGGGCCGTAATGCATTATGATAATGATTCTTGAAGTCCTAGGCCCCAAATTTATAGAAAGTTACAATGGACTTACAATGGCATTACAAATTACTTTTGTTCCTAGAAATGCTTCGTAAAACCATAGATCTCTATAAATTTGGCGGTAGATTTTTAAGAGAGGGAACTCTATATGGAAGTCTACACCGCCACTCGATACTATACGCTAGCTCATCAAGTGCTAATACTAGTTGATCCGGCGGCGAAGTCGCCCGCCTAGTCACAAGCTAAGAACCAATGCCCGGCTAATCCCCGCCTGCTAATACAAATACCTATAAGTATGCGTTACCAACCTATCAGCCTATATACAGGAACAGGAGCGTAATAGCCTCATTAAAATATGTTCTTAGGCGGCTTTATTATCCATGTATAGAAAGTTATTATGTACTTTCACTGGAATCACAAATCACTTTTGTTCCTAAAATTGTTGTGAAACTATTGCACACTTGCTAAAAATTTCTATAAATGGTAATAAATTGATATGTTATTTATCACGATTTTGGCACATATGTAGTTTTTATTTTTAATTACAATAAAGAATTGAAGATATCCATCGGACAATCTATTTTGTTTGTAATTTATATTAGGTCTTAATTTATTAGTGCACGATAATTTGCATGGCACCTCTGAAAACGTAAAAGTAATGATGATGTCTACCACAAAAATAACATATTTTTCTGTCTTTTTTTTTACCTAGTATAAAACTACGCCCGTTTCTTTCAGCTGGCCTTTGATTATCTTATTTACTTATTATAATTTTCGTCTACCTACTAACTGGTAGATAATTAGTTATTTTCTTGACGAAAGCAAAAAAGTAATGTTTTTGTGGTAGATTCATCATATCAAATATCGTGCACTATTAAATAAAGACCTTATATATGGGAATACTTAACGCCTAAAGCCCTGCGGCTGGAGTGGGCGATAAATGGGCTAATCCCATTTGGTAAATATACCAATTTGTAACTCTAATACCTACCCTAATTCAAAAAAGCTAGGTACGTTTCGTAAACTTTTGTAAAACAGTCCTATCCAATACCGATATCCTATTCCTTACGTAAAATGATATATTTATCTCTCCACTTCAATAGATATTACTTATTTAAATTGCAGAGAGCGATATCAGAATGAATTGAATCGCAAACGAAACAGTCACAATACAGCCACGAGGACCGTCTGTGTTCCCAAATTATTGATCTCGGCGAGACCCGCACGCATCAGCTGACGACGTCTGGAAAACTACTACGAAACATAGCTTTATCCCTTATTACATCATCCATATCGCTATTTCTAGAGCGACGTTATTGAAATTCGCTCTGAAAACGTCAATGGATTGTAAATCGTAATAAAAACGTTGTCGCGTTTAGCGATCGAGGGTTGATGGTCACGTAGGCACGTTTGCGCGTCGACTGTGGGAGTTTCATTGATATGGTGTACAATTTGCATACAACTACAAGCCGTTGGTGAGCGGTAATGTGAAAAGTTGAAGCTATAGGTCGGGGCCGCACTGCGATGCGACGGCAATTTATAAACAAATTGCTTATGTGATGCTGCTTCCGCCTTAATGTTTATAGGGTTTTGCAATCGCCTTCTAGTGTGACTCTGGCCTTAAGAAAGGTACCTTTCAGTTGGGCGAGCCGGCGCCGGCGCGGGATGATGAGCTCCATTGTCGCGAGTCGCTCGTCCGGTGGGGACAGCTGGTCCCTGCAATACAATGAGAAATACAAATTATCTATGGTATTACAATGAACGGACACACACGAGTAGTTTTATGGACTGAACTAACTAACTAACCATCATACCAAACATCCGCCTGAAGAGAGCGATCAGATTTGGAAGCTTTGGGTAACTTATTGGGTCAGGTTATGATTTCAGCCCTGGGATTCACGAAACAACTATTTTAACTTGCTGAAGTTTGGATACAACATCCTCTCTATGAATAAAATTGACATTATCATCGAAACGCCAATACCCTATTGTCGAAGGATCCTCCCATCGACCGCTACTGACGTAAGCCCACTCCTACCTAGAATTTAGCTAAGTTGGATAATTATATTGCTAGTCATCTTTATAACAAACTGGCTTCTGGCCGCGACTTTACCCCCCGCGTTGACTATAGAACGTTCTGTAGTTAGTTTTTTGATTAGCCCATATTACTCGCTAATATTCAAGCTGTCTTTAGGTGAAAGAATTTTTAAAATCGGTTAAGCATTTTTTGAGTCTATTTATTATAAACAAACATATAAAAAATCTAATCTTTTCTCTGTATAATATCAGTTCAGATATAAATCTTGTGGCCGCTTAATAATTATATTGGTGTAATTTACAGCTTTGGCAGCTTACAAATAACGCACGGGTCACCTTTCCCACATTTCAGAAGAGAATTGTACACGCTAAATTGGTACACATTTGTTTATATCAGACACATGTAATTTGAAATGGCTATCCTTTACGCTTGACTTGGGTCGTGTGGTTGAGCTAAAAATGACCGTAGAACTCGGCACTCTCCAGAGCACATTGTGCGTTTAATTGCCATCACTTTTATATCCTTTTACATCTATACACCAGCTTTGGGACAAGTCTTTTTAGACTCTACCAAAACTGTTTTCGGAGTTATGTGGTACTGAAATACGTAAATATTTTTACATTTAATTTAAGTGCCTAAAATCATTTTAGAGTCAAGTGGCAAAAGTATATGGATGATGAAGTTTCGAGAAGAATGGTTTTGGAGTTTACAGAAAGCCGATTCAGTTATGTTATGACCGCCCAAACAAATTAGGTAAGTATTTTAAATCCTCCTTCATACATTGAAGACACGATTCTCTTTGTAGTATAGCATACAGTGTAATGTAAAGGTCCTTCATGTTTGTAGTAAATGCAAATAGTCATCCAATATTTATTACCCGTCACGGCACACACAGTCTACTCTGGCCTTGCTTTTGATAGATTTAAGTATTTTTATTTCACTAAACATTGATGTAAGTAACAATGTCTTTAATCTACTAAACGGCAATCCTTCTACGAACACGTAGGCGTATTGTAAACAGTTTTTTTCTGACTAAATATCTAAAATTACCTCGTTGATACCTTAATGTAGTTACGTATTTACGGTAATAGTGTAACAAGCCTATTAATTAGAACAGCTATAAACAGGTTAAGCATTAATCTTGAACAGATGCCGATCTAACTAGGTCAATAACACCTAATCATAGAAACAGGGAATCGAAATGAGGTGAATGTAACCTACAACATTGGTGCCTCCATGCTCGCATGCCTCGCCCGAGCATTCATGTTATGTCATTATCTAACTATGCGTTAACGTCTAAAACACGTAACAATGGCGGTGTCTTCATCAGGCGCATGCCTCGAGCGAGCACTCAATTTTGACGTCGGAACGCATTGACGTAATGTCATAATATGAGTGCTCGGGTGAGGCATGCGCGCCATATGGACACATCTAATGAATAGCTATGTACGGCATTGTATTAAATCGGGGTAACAACTAACACGTAAACGTAACTAAATACGCCCTTTTCCTTCATTAAACTATTTGTACACAGTGGAGTTGTAATTATAGGTGGTGCGGGTCGAGTGTAGGGTTGCCAACAGTCACGTTTTTGTCCAGATGGTTCTATTTTAAGGGTCGACCCGGGTTGAGCTCATCCTAGAGGCCAAAATGACTATAGTCCGTGTTTGTTGGAAGTAAACATAGTGCTTTCCTAACAAGATCTGCTTTTTTATCCCTAGGTACAAACTACCCTTGCAAAGGTAATTAATTCAGATGATTAATCAAGGTACAACCAATAACTTGTGTAACAACTGAAAACATTTTGTTGCTTAATGAAATTTAATGTTGAGATTGTTACTTCTTGTTGTAACTTTTATACATTTCAAAACTTTGTCAAGTATTTAAGCAGAAATATACGCGAAGCTCTGCTAATACACCACCTATTTTATAGTCTGTCCTATTTAGCGACATTATAAGTTGTTGCCAGTCTGAGAGTTTCCGGCGAGAGGGTCACACGCAGCCGGCTTCCGTCCACACATTTTATGACGCAGGCCACAACCCAGTCACCGCCACCGCCATAAATTTCACAAGGATATCAAGCTTGCAATAAAACTTTCTTGACATTATGTTCCAGTTTCTTTATAACGGTAACGGTATTTATAACGGTAACGGTATTTATAACGGTATTGGTATTTATAACGGTACAATCACTTTGTTTTAGTTATGCAAAGATGACGAACGTTTGGCACAGTGGTGCGAGCGTAGGCCTCTCGGCTCACTACATTGGGTGGTTGCGGGTTGGTTTCCCGCCAGAGGTATATTTCGGAAACCGCCTTTTCGTAATTTGCCATGGTCTGTGTGTTACTGGGATCGCGCCCAGTTCATTATATGGTACCCATAGTAGGTATAAACGTTACTTATAGAGGGGGAGCCCATGATGCTAACTGTGGATTTACTCCGGCGTCGCCCAAACCTATTAGATTCGGTAGATTAGATGATAGGAAGCATACATTGTTCTAGATGTTTCCACTTTCAGCGGTCGGGGAAGCGTCTACACTCTACATGATAATTTCAAAATTGTAGGAAAAAGCAATGACATGGAAATACTCAAGTGTGTCAGATATTGATATTGTTTATGCTCCAACAAGATAAATTGAAAAGTGTTCAGTGAAACTTACAGATGCTCCCATTTCTTAGACTGATGATCAAATTTGCAAAATTGACGCTTTTGACACTTCTTAGCTAGTAATGAATCCCCCTTGACAAGTTCGAGTATTTTAAGATGGTCTATTATTTTTTTTGGTTCCCCTGATCGTACCCACCAATATTAAGGGCTCATACTGGTTGGAGGTTCTTATCAACATGTAAGGTATCTCCCTTATCTTAATCTGACGCGCTGGAGTAAATCCAGAAAACCCTTATACGGCTCCCTATCTATTAGTTTAGGACCATAAAGCGGGTGTGTTAGTCTGGCGGTATTTATTTTATCATAATTTAGTACGTACGTAGACACGTAACGTACAGTAGAATTAATTACTTTTTACATACTTCAACAAATTTTTGGACTATTTATTGTAATGTATATTCATATTTATCATGAAACCTATATGTCCAAACGTCGAAACATGTTAATTATTTTAACATTTAATAAAAAAATATATTTATAAAAAAAAAAACCACCGACTTCAAAAAAACCTGATTCACTAAAAAGCCTGAAATAATATTTCTATTACCACCTCTGCCTACCCCTTCGGGAAAACCAGACGTGATGGTGTGTTATCGAGTATTTGGGGTCGGTGCCAATCTATCTTCTTACTTTTATAGTAGGTAGACTTGGCATACCAAGATTGGCACCGACTTCAAATACTCGATAACACACCATCACGTCTGGTTTTTCCGAAGGGGTAGGCAGAGGTGGTAATAGAAATATTATTTCAGGCTTTTTAGTGAATCAGGTTATTTTGAAGTCGGTGGTTTTTTTTTTAATAAAAATAATTTTATTTCACGATTTTTAGTGGCGCCATACCAATGAACATTTTGGCATATTGAACCTTATGAAGTAAGCCCAACAAAAGGTAACTGCTGTAAATCGTTGAAGAATTCCCTCGACTGTCTATGGTCTCCATCATCAGACCTGTAATGGCACTTATAAACGATATGGGTGCAAAGTTCTCATCAATAGAAATGAATTAAGTCCAAACACAAGGTAGCTACTGTAAAACGTTGAGGAGTTCCCTTGACTGTCCTACGTCTTCATCATCAGACCCCTAATGACAGTCACAACCCATCTAGGTGTAAAGTTCTCATCAATACAAATTAATCAAGCCCAAACACCAGGTAATTGCTGTAAATCGTTGAGGAGTTCCCTTGACTGTCCTACGTCTTCATCATCAGACCCCTAATGACAGTCACAACCCATCTAGGTGTAAAGTTCTCATCAATACAAATTAATCAAGCCCAAACACCAGTAATTGCTGTAAATCGTTGAGGAGTTCCCTCGACTGTCTTTCGGCTCTATCATCAGATCGACTCCAGACCTTCATAAAATAGTAGTGCTTTAAAATAGTTAATGAAAAAAATTACAAACGCACTAGTCGCCCCTACGATTTTCGAAGGTTCCCCTCGATTTCTCTGGGATGCCATCATCAGATCCTGGTTTCCTTATCATGGTACCACCGCTGGAATATCTCCTTTCCAACAAAAAAAGATTCATCAAAATCGGTTCATAAACGACGAAGTTATCCGCGAACACACATAAAAATTAAAAAAAAAAAAAAAAAAAATATACGGTCGAATTGAGAAACCTCCTCCTTTTTTGAAGTCGGTTTAAAAATGTAACAGGACAGGACAAAGTTTTTATACGGGCGCAGCCATAAACAAAAGTCAAAATGAGTATAGTGTATATTTATACTAGATTTTAGATTAATATGAAAAGCGCTCTCTTTTGTGTCTATAAAAAGTATAGTTATACTACTATACACGTTATTAAATACCAGAGTTGCAAAAAAACAGGAAATTTAAAATGAAAACTGTTTAAAACGTGTTTAAAACATTGATTTAAAACAGGGGCGAAAATTCATTGTTTTTAAATGTGTAAACATGTTTTAAACACGGTGTTTAAAACAAGATGATTTTTTCGTAACAACCCTGTTATGCCAGCGACTTCATACGCGTAGAATTTAGGAAAATTGCTTCCTTAATGGTTGCTATAATAAAGTAACCTAAGTTATTCCTTATAACATCAGCTATTGGACAATGAAAGTCACAAATCGGTCCTGCCGTTTCGGAGATAAACCGGAACAGAAGACAGACAGACAAACATTTTAAAGTTATTACTTTGTTATAAGTACCCTATATACATTTAGCATTTTGCATTTTTCATATGCATTTGTAATGTCAAAATAATAGTTGTGTAAACAACAAACGGACACATAAATTTTATTTATTTGTATAGATGGGTAATGTTACAAAGAGAGATGTGATGAAATCTCGACTGTAGAATGCGCGTGCATCCCGCTCTATGCTGGCGCGGTTTTATTGCTTTATCCACTTTTATAGCGTTAGCTCGAGCTGACTCTATCTGGCACAAACTCACAGCCATACCTACTTACATTCCGTACAAAGTATGGATGTGGATTTAGAAAATTGAATTTTCGCATTAAATTATAGGTTGTATTACCCCGGACCGGCAATATACGTCCGACTTTCTGTCTGAAGGTCTGATCTGGGCGCCAAATCTAGTAGCGTTTAACCAATGATAAATCGTAAATTCATGGCGGTCCGCATGTTATCGGCCAGAGGACTGCTAAGACATAGCCGATGACATGTCAACCGCCAAGAATTTACGATTTACATTAAATAATTCTCCCAAGCTTTTATAGCCGTCAAACAAACAAGGTACTTATAGTCGTTTTGAAAACAGTCGGTCAATTTTATGAAATTAATCCAATCAGCCATTCATACAGAAAGTCGGACATTTATATTGCCGATTAGAAACAAAAATACTACTATTCATTAAGTAATAACGCCTAGAATAATATTTCAAGCTTTATATGCTACCTATACGACTTAAACAAGGATTTATAAAAATAAGAAATAGGAAAATATTACCGAGCGGGCTTTACCGGAAGTGAGGTTTCGCCTTTTCCGCTACTCAGTCCACGCAACATGGCAGAATTTCCGGTGCTAAAAGTCAAGTCGGCCTAAATGTGGTTGTCCTCACGAATCACAATTTGTTTCGATGTAATACAGGATGTCTTATAAACGTGGAGCTACTTGCTACATTTTGTAATAAATGTAGCAAGTAGATCCACGTTTATAAGAAGAACAAGACTAATAAAGAGAACACTAATTGTATTTATGACCAAAAGGAAATTCAAAGCAATCGTAAATATTTTTGGAATTATTTTTTTCACACAATGGTTTTTAAAGGAAGCTGCTATTACGATGTAACCGAGTATCATTCTGAAACACCTGCTAAGGTGTATACTAAGTGCCCATACACATATGACTATAAGTGCTGACAGACCTCAAGTAAATGTAAGTAAACCACGTAATTCCACACTCTGGAATCACGTTTGATAGCTACCCGCATAATGTGTAGGAGGCTCCATATTGTTCGTCGTTTAACCTTCAGTTATTCACAAAGACGCATACTGTAGTACTGTCGGCGACAAAGCCCGGAGAATAATCAAGTGTACAATATAAATGGTGATGGCCGCTGCCCGCTGCAGCGGACTTTGCATTTATTCACAATTCCTAATCCGAGCTCTGGCAGCCGCTGACGGCGCTATTTCACCCGGACGTTTCAAATGAACTATTTCGTTTTTCCATTTTGCGCTGAAACCATCGCAAACGGGAGTTCTTTGACCAATGCTGGCATCCGGCACATACGATAACAGCTTGACGATGTCAAAAGTACCTACTGAGAAATCGGAGAACGCATAGATTCTATTTTAACTGAGAATATTGTGCTGATGAAGAAACGGGCTATATATAAATCAATAGAGTCTACTCTGCGAGTGATCACAAAATAGGTATTGATAATCTCAGTGTTTTGTGATATCTTTACCTACCGCCTATCTACGTAGAAATGTTCTACCTAATGCCACTCAATATGTAAGTAAATTTGAACCTAAACAATAAATCACTACCGATATGTTCCTAATGCACAAATATCGTGACCAACAAAATTATTAACAAAGGATACTCGGGCACGTAAATTAATAACTAAATCAGTTAACAAATACAAAGCAGACCGCTATAATGACTGTCTATTTAGTTAACAACGTAGTTTGTGCTCAGTTTACTAAACTAGGGAGAATGATTTTCTAGTTTTTTGATAGTAATTAACTACGAACTAATAACACGGTATATACTCCTGTTTATCTTTAGTTATATATTAGTAATTGGCTTATGGTTAGAAGTGGGTGCTTAAACGAAAAGCCGTTTGAAAAGTTAGCTTTTTAAGTAAGCGCCTAAGCGCGCTTACAAATTTAAGCGTGTTGCTTTTAAGCAATGACGGCAAGAAAGAGAAAGAAATTCCAAAAAATTACAAAAAGTAACCTTATTTGTATGACAATACAGTTCAAATCAATATTTAATTAAATTTAACCTTATTGCTTTACCCATAAAAAGCAATAATTTATAATACATTATATTAGATTAAAAACCATATTTCCATGCACATAAGACTCACTATCAATTTTTCAGCGCGTAAGTTTTTGGCTTTTTGCTTGAACTTATGTTTAGTAAGCATTTTGCTTTTGCTGTCCGTTTATTAACGGACGAATTTTAGTTTAATTAAAAAAAGCAAAAAAGCAGAAAAGCAGAAAAGCACTTTTACAACGACTTTTAAAAACAAACACAAGCGTAACAACGTGCTTTTAATATAAAGCCGTTTATCACATCTTTACTTATGGTGGAGGCTTTTGATATCGCCGTCAATTAGCTGCAGCATTGAATCGTAACGCATATTAGAAGTTGGTTTATTCTATCCGACCCAAAATGTCGGGTAATGTCATTTAAATATAGAAATATGGTCTAATGACCTTGAAGGGTGACATACATTAAAATAACTGATAGGTATAACTCTATATCTAATATTAAAATAACGTAACTTTGTGATTGCAAATTGTCGAGACATTGAACGAGTTAAAAGGACACTGAAATGACTTACCACTCTACATCATCATACTTAATACAACAATGCCACTGTGAAAAAAAAACAAACACCAAATAGAACAATATAAAAGAAACATTCACAAAGGAAATAAGCGTAGTGTTATTAATGAACGTAAAAGGAGAGCTCGTAAACCCTTCTGTGAGGGCCCGCGAAACGTTCGGTAAAGTAACCGTCATCTGGCAGTTTCCACTTTGCAGCCGAGTTAGTGGACCATTGAGCAAGCGCACTCGGCGCTAATAATTAAAAAAATATTGTTACAAAAGTAAGCACCTCAGCTAGGTGATGTAAACGTGGTCCAACTAAAAGAGCTATTAAAATGACGAGGTCATAATAGGTTATTTTATATTTTTTTTGTTTTTAACGTTACTAATGGCCACGACTTCGCGCGACGGCGACATGACGCCACGAGCTGCCGCTCTCGACGGCAACGCGCGCGATGCTAAATTTTAACAAAAAACGCTGTCGCCCGTCGCCGTCGCGCGAAGTCGTGGCCGGGCTGTAAATCAGTTTAAATGATATACATCAAATGATTTTGTTAAATCATAATAAAGGTATAACGTTTACAACAACTAATGTTATGAAATAATCAAATCATTTTCGTATCTATTCTAGTTGACCCAAGTATAGACGTACATTTTAGAAAAAAAATCGAACCGAGATGCGAGGCTGGGAATTATCTATCGATACCTCAATTGGAAGCATTGTTACTATAGTCGTACCTATCTACGAATTATAAAAATCGCAAAAATAGCGTTATAATAAACACATGCACGCAAGTAAGTAGTTAATTCACTATAATTATAAACATATTGAATCTATCGAGCACGCATAATATCGGCTCTCGATCTAAGCCATGTGCAGTGCTAAAAAACATAACAAACCATCAGTAGTACTACTATTAACTGGTATTTTAAAACATATCGTTTATTTCCAGTCAGTATTTTTTGCTGTTATTTTCTACGAACAGGGGGCTTACCACGACCTCTTATCGCGACTCAATTATAGGAACGTTTTAATGACGTGACAATGACGTTTCTTATTGTCATGACAATAAGGTACGTCATTGCACAAAAAGTCGCTGAAACGTTAAAACGATCCTGTAATTGAATCGCAACAAGAGTTCGTGGTAAGCCCCCAGAGCCATTTTCTTGCGTTGCTTTTCTGTACGTATTGGTGGTAGAGCCAATCTGTAGCCAACTGACTGCTGCCTTTGGTATTTCAAGCATCTATAGGCTTCGGTAACTGCTTAATCTGGCAGCGCGCAACGTACAACCAATCCATTGTTTCAGCTGTACATTGCGCGGTGAGTCATAAACATCAGGCGGGTCGTACGCTCGTTTGCCTCCGTAGTCACATAAAATACCTACCTTCACTATCCAATACAGATGCAATCTCTTAATGACTCCGAAATGACCTTCCTGCAAACACAGTATAGTTAGGTACTGTGTTTGCAGGAAGAGTAATTTCGCAGTCACTTAATTCACTTAAGTCACTTAATTTGCTAACGCCTCGTGACACGTGTCCCGACACATAAAAGTAAACACCCAGTCACCCCGGTCCGGTCGTTGCGTGCGAAAACTCCTTTTATGTTATAGATATTTCGTACAATGTGTCCGTTCTAGTAACCTGCGCTAATTACACCCTACTTGTTGTAATAAAACACAACTCATGAGGACCTCCGGCCTGCTAATAAAGTAAGGGAGGGCACGAAGAATAAATATATTAAGTATATACTTACGTAAGTAGCTATATACTCGCCAGAGTTACGGTAACCCTGATTTCCCGTGGGCACTTTGTGTTTTCTTATCACATAGATATGTTTCTATACCTTCGTGCCACAACAGAAGAAGCTACCGAAATATAATGAAAACAAAATTAGGACTGCATTTTTAGGTTCAATATAATTAATTGAAAGTGAAGAACAATTACATTGTTAAGAAGGCACCTAGGTCACATGCAAATTCTTAAATTTCCAGATTATTAGAACCTTACTCAAAATTCAAAGCACGCCACCTCGGTACTCACAGAAGCCCTGTCCACATTTATACGTATCAACATAAAAACCAAATGATCCACAAGTGAAACCAATATCATCAATTTTATGTTAACACTAGCTTTTGCCCGCGACTTCGTCCGCGCAGTATATAAATTTAAAAAAATCCGTTTCCGTTTGCTGGAACCCAAATCCCGTATCCATATATCCCTGATTCTGTATCCCATATTCCGTATCCCGTAAATCCGTTTCCGTTTGCTGGAACCCAAATCCCGTATCCATATATCCCTAATTCTGTATCCCATATTCCGTATCCCGTATCCCTTATCCTGTATCCCGTATCCCGTATCAAGTATCCAGTATCTCATATCCCGTATCCGTATCCGTATCCGTATCCCGTATCACGCATCCCACATCCCACATCCCGTATCCCGTATCCCGTATCCCGTATCCCACATCCCGTATCTCGTAACCCGTATCCCGTAGCCGGTATCCCGGATCCCGTATCCCGTATCAGTATCCTTATCCCGTATCACGCACCGTATCACGCATCGTACACCCCGCATCCCGTATCCCGTATCCCACATCCCGTATCTAGTGACCGGACCCCGTATCCCGTATCCGTATCCCGTATCCGTATCCGTATCCGTATCCGTATCCCGTATCACGCATCCCACATCCCGTATCCCGTATCGAGTATCCCGTATCCCATACCCCGTATAACTTTCAAAAACGCAATTTTTTTTTCTTACTCCTATTTACCAATTTTCATAATTCTAACTACAAAAATGACGAACTTACATTCAAACTTTCATCCCCTATTTTAACCCCTTAGGGGATGTATTTTGAAAAACCCTGAAATTAATATTGTTGATCTTTTAAAAGTCACCTAATCACCAATTTTTATAATTCCAACTTTTAAAAATGACGAACTTCCATACAAACTTTCAGCCCCTATTTTAACCCCTTAGGGTTTAAATTTACAAAAAAGCTTAAATTATTATTTTTAGTACGAAAAAAGAAACCTAAACACAAATTTTCATTATGCTAACCTCAGAAATGACGAACTTCCATACAAACCTTCGTCCCCTATTTTACCCCCTTAGGGGTTGAATTTTCAAAAACGCAGCAATTCAAGTTTGTTATTTTAAAAAGGAACCAAACACCAATTTTCATAATTCTAACTTCAAAAATGACGAACATCTATACAAACTTCCCAACTAACTTTCATCCCCTATTTTACCCCCTTAGGGGATGTATTTTGAAAAACCCTTAAATTAATATTGTTGATCTTTTAAAAGTCACCTAATCACCAATTTTAATAATTTCAACTTCAAAAAATTACTAACTTCCATACAAACTTTCAACCCCTATTTTAAGCCCTTAGGATTTACATTTTCAGAAAAGCTGAAATTATTATTTTAAATACGTTAAAAGAAACCTAAACACAAATTTTCATTATGCTAACCTCAGAAATGACGAACTTTCATACAAACTTTCGTCCCCTATTTTACCCCCTTAGGGGTTGAATTTTCAAAAACGCAGCAATTCAAGTTTTTTATTTTTAAAAAGGAACCTAAACACCAATTTTCATAATGCTAACTTCAAAAATGACGAACATTTATACAAACTTCCCAACTCATTTTCATCCCCTTTTTTACCACCTTAGGGGTTGAATATTCAAAAACGCCGAAAACCATATTTTTTATTTTTAAAAAGACACCTCAACACAAATTTTCATAATTCTAATTTGAAAAATGACGAATTTGCATACAAACTTTCATCCCCTATTTAACCCCCTTAGGGGTTGAATTTTCCAAAATCGCTTCTTATTGCTTGCCTACGTCACAAAATATATATACCATCCAAATTTCATGTCTCTAACTTCAGTAGTTTCGGCTCGGCGTTGATGAGTCAGTCAGTCAGTCAGTCAGTCAGTCAGTCAGTCAGCATTTCCCTCTTTATATATTAGTATAGATACCCTTATAAATAAACACGCCCAAAATACCGTCTCACCAACTCATTTATTAGACGCTTTCCTGCGGAAAAATCTAAAATTACCAGCAAAAACTTTGGAGGAACCAAAAGCGGAACATTATCGGATTAAGCCACATAGCATCCATGGAAGTCTCTAGAGGCACTCGTTCCCACACGACGCGGAACCGAAACTTGCCCAACTTATAATAAGATTTGATCCGAACCAAAGACATTACCAAGAAAGAGGGATGCACGTGATTGTCTAAAATAATTTGTCCTAGGCTCTAAATGGAATCATGGACATAGAACGACTCAGTCTTTCGCAGAAAATGAAAACATGTCGGTGTTGCCAATTCGGCTCATCGTCTGGTGAATAATATCTTCTTATGTATTTGTAATAACTGTTAACTGACGAATTGTGAGCGCGATAACAGATTTGTGAATTTCGCCGCATGTATTGGTGCGCTAAGCACAAGTTTAGTGATTGCGATGTTAAAAGGTACCATATCTGCTCAAATAATATATCAATGATCGAAACTACTCCCACTACCCCAGAGACGATTACACGTTAGTAATTTAAAGATATACGTATATTCTACGCTTCCATTCCCAAAGTTTTTCCGTTAAGAAACAATTCCACTTTAATCCAATTCTTGTATGTAAAATGCAGAAGTAATTTGAAGAATACGAGCGAAAGGTGGGGGTGGAAAATTACCCGACCACCTCAATGTTTAATCTCATTTTGCGCCACCGATAAGCAAGCGAGAATGTAGCTGGTGACTAGCAAAATAAGTCTTGCTAAGTCTAGGATGATGATTGGAACAATATCTTTATACCTCTATACCTACCAATGATTTGCACTGTTGTTATTTTATTATCAACAAAAGCCATGCAGCCAATATAATTCGCCTAATCGACGCGATGTTAAATGCATGCGACCCTCGCCACTATTTATACATCGCCGCGTAACACAAAGGAAAGGGACTTTCATTGATTTGTTTACCAACAGACCTGTTTATCTATACGTTATATAGGTATGTGCAAAGGGAGGGATGCCAAGTTTTGTGCGAATGAATCCTTTGACTAAAGTGGTAATTTTACTTGGAAGATTTGCACTGTGTGTCTTTGCTTTTGACGCCAGTTTTGAAAGACATCTTGTACCTACAACAGCGGATACACACATTTAAATTAATGATTACCCCATTACACTGAGAAAATTTACGACAACAAAATGGTTTTTGTAATTTCTAGTAGTCTTTTCAATATTTTTACTAAACGTTTTGTATTTACAACAAATGTTTTATGTAATGTCTCACATTAATAAAACATATGCTGTAAATACAAAACGTTTAGTAAAACATACTAAAAAGACTACTAGGAACTACAAAAACCATTTTGTTGTCGTAAATTTTTTTCTCAGTGTAATGTGCCCAGATTGTTTTTGGCAAGGAAATGGTACCTAGAGGGTTAGGTTATCTCATCCTCCTGATTCGGAAATCCAAAGTTAAGTTCCGGTACAAGATACCAGATTATAAGGATGACGAAGATATAGGGGCAAAGTTATGGCATATCATATTTATTGCTCCGCTCCCTCACTGAAGGCGGGAAGAATCGCGAATATTCGTGTTTACTGGTTAGAGGGACATAGAAAAACTTCTACCACATAAAAAAATATATGTTAGCTCTAGCCAACAATAAAACACGTCAGGTAGATCAACGATTACAAATTACAGCGAACGTTTGTCACTGTCGAAATAATCTTTAACATTATCTGGATACGATACTGAAAATATAAATGAAAACTTTACCTCGCGTCGCGTGCGTCGGCTGGTAGATAACGACCGAATAAGAGGCTTTCGTATTTTAGGGATAGAGACGTGTCCTTTTCAGATGAATACGGAAAACTCATGAAAAAAATCCGTCGTTTGATGACGGGCGATACCGAATATTTTAATAAGAAAGCACAGAGTTCTTAACTACGACTGTGTGATGAATCTAATGAACATAAAATAAAACAAAAAAGCTTCTGAAATACATTTAGATACTGTTTGTTGATAAGGGGCCCTACCATCAACTTTACAATGAAAGTTCAAACGCTAGGCAGTTGAGTTTAGATTCGTAAAATGAAAAGCTTTCTATCGTACCATGACATTCTTAAAGTTGAGTAGAGTTTAAATCATTATTAATGAATGAATGACCGATATTTGTCTCTGACCGGCATTAAAAACGCCTTGTGTGAAAGCGACAGAGTTATAGCTGTACCACGTAAGTTTGTCTCGTTCTCACAAGACTGATGGATACGTTCAAAAACTAATAAATGCGTAGACTTTCAACTTTACCGGTTTTTAAAAACAAGAAAGAAAGTACTTTTACATTCGAAATTATAAAAAAAACATTAGCGAAAAAACTACTAGTAAATCAAAATAGACATTATTTTGTTTATTACCTATTTATTTAACAAAAATAAAACGTTACTTGTGGTGTTAACTAATATCGTGTGTGAAAATATTTGTGATTTGAACGTACCTACTTTCTTGTTATAAAAATACCTAGATGACGGTTGTCGGTAAATATGTGATAAACGGCTTTATATTAAAAGCACGCTGTAACGCCTGTGCTTGTTTTTAAAAGTCGCTGTAAAAAGCGCGGAAGTGCTTTTCTGCTTTTTACTTTTTTACTTAATTTTCTGCTTTCTACTTTTTTTAGTGCTTTTGTGCATTGAACTTTTAGATAGCAAAAACTTATCTACTGAAAATTTTATAGTGAGCCTTATGTGCATAGAAATATGGTTGTCAATCTAATATAATTTAGTATCAATGTATTGCTTCTTATGTGTAAAGAAATAAGGTTCAATTTAATTAAATATTGATTTGAGCTGTATTTATTTCATAACAATAAGGTTAGTTTTTGTAAATTTTTGGCATTTCTTTCTCTTTCTGGCCGTCATTGCTTAAAAACCACACGTTTATGTTTGTAAGCGCGCTTGTGTGCACACTTAAAAAAACGAACTTTTCAAACGGCTTTTCGTTTAAGCACCCACTTCTAGTTGTCGGTTCGGTATGTCAAATTGTCAGTCTTGTCATTTTCGCGGCGAATTTAATTTTAATATTTGTTGCGTTGTATTCATAAATTTGTAAGTATTATTAATTTGTAAGTTCTGGAGCTTAAAAGAAATAATGATATCAAAATTACCTTTGAAACTGAAAAAGAAAGTTATGGATGGATGTTTGCTCCCTTGCATGTCATACGGATCACAAACTTGGAATTGGATATACAACAACTATGCAAAGGATAAAATACAGAAACCCCAACGTGCTATGGAAAGGAGTACCTATCCTGAATATCAGGCTAAAAGACAAGCAAAAATCAGAAAACAAACGCAAAAAACCAAAATGATAGATGCTCTCCAATATATGAAACGACTGAAGTGGAAGTTGGCAGGACATGTGGCAAGATCAACAGATGGAAGATGGATAGAATTGGTCACAAATTGGTCAGGTCCATGAGGTAAGAGAGCCAGAGAACGCCCAGAGAACGATGGATACACGAGATTAGTAAAATAGCTGGAAGAGACTGGACAAAGAAAGCGATGACAAGGACAACTTGGAAACTGTTGGAGGAGGCCTATACCCGTCAGGGGCCTTAAGTGAACAACTGTGTAAATGCATATTATGTTATTAACTTAATGGTAATGTTTAATGAAATAAAAGGCATTCATAAATTTGTGGAGATTACTTTTATTTATAAACTAGCTTTTGCCCGCGACTTCATCCGCGCAGGATATAAATTTTAAAAAATCCGTTTCCCTTTGCTGGAACCCAAATCCCGTATCCATATATCCCTGATTCTGTATCCCATATTCCGTATCCCGTATCCCTTATCCTGTATCCCGTATCCCGTATCCAGTATCCGGTATCCCGTATCCCGTATCCGTATCCCGTATCACGCATCCCATATCCCGTATCCCGTATCCGTATCCCGTATCACGCATCCCACATCGCGTATCCCGTATCCGTATCTGTAAAATAAGGTGATTTATGTATCTGTTTATGTATTAATTGAAAATAACAGTAACGAATAACTATCTAAATATAATTTAGGTTTATTATTTACGTTACCGTTTCAATGAAATTCACAACGGGCTGCAAAAAGAGCAACTTTTACGGAATCGTCAACTTTGACAGTCCTGCGTCTCAGTTTATGTTTTCTTAAGAGGTCATGGTACCGATTAAACGAATGAAATGAGCATTAGCGCACGCAACTTGACAGTGAATCGCTATCAAAGAGTTGGGCGTAAATGTCAATCGCAATTATGACCTTGTGGTACGAATAAGCAAAATAATTCAATTGAGGTCCCTATTTGCATCGCGCTAACAGCTTGTGGTAAGCCCCAAGTTTTCAAGACTCGTCGTTTCTAATTTCGCTTTGTAAAATCCCGGATCATCGTATTTAGCATGTCCGCTCGTTCAAAGAGCTTTAAAACCCTAGTTAAGAAAAACTTTTCCCCTCGACCCGGCTTTAACGTTTTTAATAAGAGTCGTGAAATCTTTGCAGACTTTTAAAGTTCATCCGACGATTTTTTCAAGGGTTTATTAAGGTGTGGATGTGCCTTATAGGTGCTTATAGCGATGGTATGAAAGTAAATGATAAAACTCCGTGGATACCTTCAAATAGAAGTAAAATAGAATGGAATGATTGACGTAACTATATATTAGTTGAGCAATCTTGCTCTAGCCTTTTGGTCATTGCCCATAGGCTTGGCTAAATCCGGTGTCATCATACACACCTACATCCTCTATAAGAGCGTAAGTAAGATTTTATTTAATTTTGTAGACACTGAGCTAGCTATATTACGTACCGGTGCTTGCACTAAAAGCGATCTCAGTGACAAGCTCCTGTTGGGAGTGTGTCCTTTTCTACTTAGAATGTCCACGGGGGACGGTAGGTATATTCAGACATAGCAACTAGAAGCGAGAGATACACACACCTACTAGAGCTATCTCACTCGGCACATTTTTCAGTGTACATAAGTTTAATATTAACACCTACAATAGACCTTAACATGGCTCAATAAAGTACAGTATCCTATCAACAACTTTGAGTACTTCATCCAGTTACTATAGAGCTCCATGAATTACCTCTATTTTAATAGTTTACTTCTGAAGTTGGTTCCCATTTATAAGTTACACTGTGCTAGAAGTTTTAAGTGCTGATATTACTAAAGTCATTCACAAACCTCAGTTCGCACTCTACTTCGAACAAGTGACAAGAAACAGATGACGGAATGGTTTTTGCGAGCCGAGGGCATTACGAAGGCGGCACGTCATCGGCGCGCCCCTAACCCACTTCGATGACACCAGGTCAATGCCAGAACAAAATATAAAATTCCACGCACAGAATGATCATTCCTTTTAGTCTTGTAACGCACTATCGCTATATATAGTTACATGATATCACATGTTCATCATTAACCGAAAACCTCGCTAGGTCTACTCTAAGGACTTCTACTCATCACATACCTTCTTTCGCCATCCATCCACAGGTTTCCTTATATGCGCGTGATTTGATTTCAGCGTTTGAACATGTGAGAACGGTACCAATTTCAGAACATTTTCTACATTTAATTGTAAGCCCCGGCGTCACACGTTTATTCCCACTATTTTCAAATTCAATAAAAATGTATTTATATATAATCTAAATCTAAATGATATTTAAAACCGCGTCAAAATCCGGTGCGTAGTAAGTGGACAAACAGCTATCTATGGATTTAACTGTATGAACTGTGTTACAAATCAGTATACATAATCATAACTACAACACAACTGTATCCAAATTCTATAAAATATCTGTCAGTCTCCGCCGTTTCGTATCAGACCATCTGGACTATGATAGGGACCGGTCACCAGCCAACAGTGCAAGAAGGACGCCTTTGGACTCCCCCTTCCCCCTTCACCCTCCCCCCGGCCGAGTCTATCACGATAATGTTATATCGATTGGATACTCGCCGTCTGCATCCATCGTCACCTCGCAAGCCTTATTGCAATGCGTGCAAACCTATGTATAGAGATAACTTCTAGATCATATTTTATAACAACTAGAGTCTAGACAATCATATAAGAATGTTTACCGCAAAACCAACTTTAATGCTGTTAACATTAAAGTTAAAGTGGAAAGTGGTAACCACATAATTATATTTTGCGGACGTATTTATTTGAAGCGTGGAGACAGGTTGCGATAAGGGTCATGTTTGTGGAATACCTTCTCGTATGTTTGTAGTATAACATTAACTTCAAAGCAAACTGGGATGATATTAACTTATCTGAGGTGGGCGAGTGTTTGTTCTGTTGCACAAGTTAGTTCGTTAGTTCTATTTGCACAATGAAACATTCAAGTAATATTTGCACGATCAAATGAGGTACCTACTTTTTTTAAACTTAATTTTGTAAATTTTTAGACATCCCTACAACTATAGGTATACAGAATCGTATCTATTAGGGCCTCCGCAGACTAGCTACTTTTAGCATCGGCGACCGGCGATTTTGTGACGTATCGATGCTGCGTCGCGTTTCTTCGAGCGTGAACGAGCGAGACAGCATCAAAATCGCCGATCGCCGATGCTAAAAGTAGCTAGTCTGTGGAGGGCCTTATGAATACCGTTGATAAGAAAAGCACACTTATTTAAAATACTGTTCTTTTAATACTTGGGTGGATACTAGAAGTTAATAACAGGCTTTACGCAGTTTTATAATTGCTAAAGTTGACGAGGCACGCTTACTTTTATTTCGCTTTATTTCCTCGTACTAATCAACTTGTCTTCATCCAAGCATAACAGTAACGTTAATAAAGAATTAATTAATATTTATGGAAAAGGAAAACTGAAATATAAAATTCTGCGGGAAATTATTAATCTAAATCCGTCGTCCATTCATTTTTATTTTATTTTCCCAAATGAACCTATTGCCTTTTGTACCTGACCACACACGTCGTCATCATCATTTAAGCCGAAAGTTGTCCCCTAAGGACATTTGCCTTCCACAATGACCGGTCCTGCGTTGCTCGCCACAAATATATCCAAAAGTAGGTAAGGTAGGGTGTGTCATTAACCGAGCTGCGTGTTTGAGCAAACATTTTATATTATGACTCTTTGTCTATGTGATCAGACGTCAAAACTAATTGCTCGGGCGCGCTGCTCGTCACATTTAGACACACTCAATGCAGAGTGCAAAGCGGACAACACAATATGCCATCCTTCTCGAGTTAAGACTTTTATCCACACCCGCATGCGGGTGAAGCATAGATTTATGATTGGTCGAGCGCGATCCTAAGTCAATGGGGTGAAGTAACTCTTTATTGGCGTTGACAATCATATCAGTAGTCATGGTAGTCACTTCCCCATTCAATATCACTTTCCACACAGTCCAAAGGTCTAAAAAACCTGTTTGCGCGCTTAATATTTTTTTGAAAAGAAATAATAATGGCAATTCGAAAGTACCCAACAAAACATTACACCTTAAATCTCACAACAGCCCATTAATAACCGACAGGATCACTAAAACGTAAACGGTACGAGCAAATAAAAGCTATTGACCCATTACAGGGCGCATTAACAAAACCCCGCACCGTTCGTCCGCACACCATGCAATTTCCTATTCGAAACGTTCGAAGCAATTTCATGAAAGCAATCTATTAAATTTTGTTCCGGCCCGTAAGTTGCAGGTTGTTCGGACCATGAGATGTGGATTAGTGGAATAGCTGTTTATTTCAGGCGTTCTGATGTTTGCTGAGTCATACAAATTAAATCAGGGAATGGTGGGAAAAATAAATTCCCAAATACCTTTATTTATTATACCATGGAAATTAACGGTGTCAACGTTTTGATAATGTCTATAATACATTTTAATTATGTCTAATGTCTGCAAGTTTTCAACTTTGATAATATAGCTAATAAAATTGACAAAGTTGATAACTATTGTTCTTATATGTAAATCTCAACAACAACAAAAGCTAAGGGATGTCAATAAAGCCTCCAAAACTGCATAACAACTCTTTGGACACAATTATCCTTCAAGAAGGATACCAGACGACTTTACAACAAAGCCTTTCCTTCGCCACAGCTACATCTCCTTTTTTGGATTTAGGATCCACTCTTTAGTTTGCGATCTCATCCTAATCCTAATAAACAATTCTATCGGAAGGCGTGTTGGGACCGTTCAATACAGACTAATGGTATACCTATTATGGGCTCAAAAATGTATCTTTGATATTTTATAGAATATTTTAAACACGCTACTTTCTCCTCCATCAAAAATGTTGCTAAACAACTTTATGGAGCGTTGCGACCGTTCTGACCAAAGCCTTGTTTATTGGACGATAAACATTAAAGGCTATTATTGTAAAAAAATACAATATCATAACACCGTCCAATGTTCTATTCCAACTTCATGACCGTAAATTTCTATTCAGTCAAACAGGATATACATTTTTATATGTAGATGACTATCTTCGTAGATTTTACGATTGTCTGAAGTGGAATTTCATGAATAAACTTTCTTTAGAAAAATTGGGACGAAGTAGTTTTTACGATGAACAATGCGATGTAAGCAGTTGGTGGGAGATGAAGTGGCAACGGACGCAGTCAGCGGTCCGGGTGGCACCGTGCCAGCCGGCCGCGCCGCACCGCGCCGCACCGCGCCGTGCTGCTGCTGCCCGATCATGCCGCACTTGATAACGACCCAGCGTTTACTACCCATACATAAATCATTTGTTCGAGACTTCCAGCCTACATCCTTGCTCCTGTCCGCATATTAGCAAACTCACCAACTGAGGCCGTAGCCGTATTGATAAGGCGATTGCGACGCGACGGTGATTTCTACATAAATGTGCGCTTATATGATGCAGCCACCGTCACAATGTTTAAAGGAGTTTAGATCCTCGAGTCTCTGCCGCATCGTGGCCACCTAACCATGAATGAATGAAATGATTCGGCCTTTGATTGGTCAATAAGTAAAGAGTCAACGAATTGAGCGCGCGGAATCAATTCTACCGAGGCTAACTATTATTCTGCCTGTGTACGGTCACAAAAGGTTTCTTGAATAAATATAAAAATTGTTCTTCTTGCTTTCACTTCCATGAAGACAAAAAAAACTATAAATTTTGACCGTATTCGGCACCCGGTATACGGTGACATTGTATGGAAAAATCGTTGTCGTGCAAACCGTTTGAATGACGCCTTAGGGTAGGGTCATTCAGAAGCCCACTGAGTTTTTCTCAACCAATCAGAGGCCGCATTTAAAAGTCTGTTGGAATTAGTCTGTCCACCCTATTGTGCTCAGTTGCTCACCGAATAATGCGTGAACATGTCTGTAATTAACGTACCCGCTCGCTACAAAACCATTCTTCGCGTCTCCGAGCTAATCTCGTTCAAACTGTGAACTCATTAGACTATTTCTGTAAGGGTACACTTCGTGTTTCGTACCAAAAACAACATTGTACGTAAAGCTGTTTGCCAAATTGGTTTTGGTCGAACTTTTTTAAAATAGTCGTTTCAATCAATGGTTCACTCTTCTGCACCTAAATAACGTCCTTAAATTGAAGTGACATAGCATTTACAACTCAATAGGCGTGTCTACAACATGCACATGCCGCGCGAGGCTGCTCACCCACATCCCTCGCGAAGCACGACGTTTGCCTCAGTCGCATGCCGCGCGAGGCAAATGGCGAGGCAACTGACACTCTAGACAGGGAAAGGTATACCCGATCAATCAGTTTGACACGTTTGACATCGTTCTGTCTCACGACTGTCAAACTAGGTGAGGCAAATGTGAGTGCTCAGGTGAGGCAGGGCGCGCATTTGCCTCACGTGAGGCAAGTCAAACTTCGCGAGGAAAATTTTCCTCGCGCGGCATGTGACACTTCTGGACGTAGCTAATAACTAGCTGAGGCCAAAAGGGGATATGAAAAAAACTTATAATCATCATTCCATAGCGTTGTAATCAACAAAAATTTGCCATTATGAAATTATTTGTCGTTTTGTTTGTAAAATTAATCCTTCTGAGGATTGACTATGTAGGTATTTCGAATAAAATATCGGACAATTTATGTTATGGGTGTTTTTATGGAGAGTATTTCCTCTTGGCAAGTTGTAATAGGAAATTTTATCTCCTATTTATGTTTCTACTGTTCTCTATCATAAAAGCCAACGTGACATTTTTTAAACAAACATGTAACAATAAAACAACAATATTACATTGTAATAGACGCCAAAACTTTACCGATTAATAAATTCATAGGAGCCCGTGGCTTTTGAGTGATACACTATGAATAAATTCAATACTATTTGCATACCAAAATTGGGCCAAGCATGGTTGGCGGTGTTGGAACGTGCATTTGATAAGTTAACATTGGAAAATAATACTCGGCCAGGCTCGGCGGGGAGCTATGGCTGATAGCCAATGCGACGTTAAAACTTAATGTAGTGTGAACTTTTTACGGTGCCAAATGAACTCCAGGAATATTGCCAATAGCATCAATGGCTCGACCGTAAAGGCTTTGTAAAAAATATTTAAAACAACAACATTATTTTAATATGCAAATGTAGAGCTGCTTTGATACAAGATTTTTAACTCAGATCAAACTTTTTAAGCCTTATCTAAAACAAACCCAGTCCCTATCGCATGCTAAATAGAAAAAAAACAAATGTACCTACCTCAAAATGCATTCAAACCCCTAGAGTAACTGATCCTTTCACAGAGAGAGATCTAACCGATAGAGTAGACAACAGTAGATTCAATAATCTAATAATAATAGTGTTTGCTCAGTGATTCACCTTGGGAGCTGCAAAGCGAGGCTCTTTGAGTGAGGAATCATAGATGCATGAATAAATAAAGTGGATGAGGCGGGGGCAGTGGCAGTGGCTGCGCTACACGCCGTTACGTGAGCAACGCGCTCCTTCTCGAGACCAACCATACCGTCTTGGTAAAAGTGAAAACGTATGATGTATGAAGTATAATTTTGTATAATATACCTAATTATCTGGTTGTATATCCCCGGAAGGAGGATTATGTTGTTGGTATATAAGCTAGTAATAAAAGCGTATAATTGGGAAATTACCACCTATCCTACGAGACTTCGTAGTAGGTATACTATATACAATACATCATTACAGAGATGCTTTTTACAAAAACGTTAACAATCCCTTGAAACGCATTCGCGCAATAATATTGAAGCCACGTATTATATTACGTAAAAAACATAGGAGCGGACTACGCAAATAAAACACAATAAGTAATTTATATTCGTCCGCCTCCCGTAACTGAGAGGAATCAAATGACAGATCGATTTATCACGCGATGCTCGGTAGGTACCTACCTACTCGGTACCACTCGTTGTTATCAAGCAAATGGAGTGTTGGTTCGGTGAGCGATCCGCGACACCTGACCTGAGTTGTCCGTCTCAAAACTAAGAAAGCATTGAGCTATTTGTCATTGTTAAGTAACTAGACACTTGAGATATATCTGCCCATACGTATTTACTTCATAATTCTACAGAACACATCAACTGTCTCAACGGCTTAAAAATGGAAATGTACACAGTATAAAACCGAACATAACTGAATGTGACGCTAAGAGTGACTCCTTAAAAGTGTTGACCTTTCGACCACATCTATCTTCTCATCCAGCCGAAGGATGTTATAAAGGTTATAGTAATAATGGGTCTTTTCCCACGAGTGGTTTGTAGCTCGACAAATGTTTCATGCTGAAAAAACTAACAAGCACTTATACATGGAATAAATATCGCTCCAGCGCTACTTATCTACTGTATCGCGTCATAAAGTGTCCAGTATCTTGACACTCGAGTAACAAAGAGTAATGGTTGTTTTATGTATGAAATGGACATACACTATCATTAACTGCTATCACACTGCTGTCACAAAACGTACCAAGATATACGGCTAATTAGCTCGGTTTGCGCAATCGCGACTTGGAACATATTTCCACGGAAAATTCTGAAATAGGCTTACACCAAAGACATTACCATCAGGAAAGAGGCAGAGTTCAATATAGTTTGTCCCACTAAACGGAGTCCATAGACACAGTACGACTCAGACGCACGCGAAAATAAAGTTCAGATGTCGGTATTATCAATATAGCTCATCTCCTGGTGAATAATGCCTCCTAACTCCACTCTAACTTTCCTTATTAAAAAACTGCCGATTAAATTTTACATGCCCAGTTTGTCGAATCTTAGAAGATTATTTATTTGTGACGAGCACGCCGTAAATTATTTATGTCGGTCTAGAGGTTAAATTACAACAGATGAAAACAATTACACTGACACGAGTCGTCAGGGTCCCATCTCATTCGTCGAGCTAACTGTACTCATCTCGACGCAGGTAATATAATAACATAAAATTTAATAATGAGATAAGGCCCCTAGCGTGTAGCTCCTAATTTATGGAACAGGGTGGCCGGCCCAGCGACATTGTAAATAAATCATTGGTATATTAATTGGCTATAGTGGCCCGCACGTTTATCACGAATGTGCCCTTCAGATAGTTCTCAACTTAATGCAATATTAAACTATTTTAACGCCAGTAAACAATTTGAATAGTGCGCTTGGCTAAACATGCCTTTTGCGTGCCTCCAAAGAGCAGACCTGTGGGGTTAATACCGTCACACAGATGAATTGCGGCAATTCTGCTAAAGCAATTCATTTTTCCAACCCTCCAGCAGAATCCCCTAAATTTCCGTGAAACTGTCACGGATGGCGTAAAATGTGTCACTATTCTATAGAAATTTAGCGGAATTGCTAAGGATTCCTCAGAAAATCAGAAAAATGAACTGCAATGCAATTCATTAGCACTATTGCATAAGGACCGTATTAGGTCCGCTGGTGGTTAGACCTACTTTAGGCCCTGAAAATGGTATGTTTTTACTACAGAGTTTGGTAAAAGACAGCTGTTTGCCATAACCACTGACATACAAACATTTTTTTTATTATTGCTTAGGACAAAACACTAACAGACGGTCAGTGGAAATTGCATCATCATCTTCTCATCAAACTCTTCTATAGTATTCAGAAATATACACGTAGACACATACCTACCTACACGTCATACGATAGACAGACTTTTAAAGTAAATACACTTTCATCAGCACACTATTTGCTCCAGGGAGAATACACAATTTATGTCAAAGGGCTTAGATTGAAGTCGCGTAAGTGGCTGTTGGTACTGGGTTGCTTTTATTTTACAATGCAGGCTGATAGTTAACATGAATAGGTATACCTTTTAAGTTTCGCAACGCCTCTTTTGCAGAAGCTTGAAGTAGCGGGGGTATTTACTTTTTTTAAGGTAGGTAATTGTAAAGGCTTCTTAGAGTTGGAGTCCAATTACCTATTATACCTACGTAGCATGCCACTCGATTCTGCTTGCCCTCCCACGGGTGTTGTTAAAGGTAGGTACTTAATTAAGGAAAAACAACAAATTACCTTCAAGGAACGAATGCCCAGTAGGTAAGCTTTAGGCCGTGCTCACTTTGGACACGAAATTTCATCGTACGTCGACGTATGATCGTCGTCGTACGAATTAAGTGCGCGCATTGGATACGTTTTCTTCCGTCAAATAGGTTGCAGAACCGCGCGGTATCAACCCGAGATGAGCGGTAACGCACGAACGCGTTTCAAATCCCAGCAGGTTCGGATTGATTTCGGACGTCGGAACTATACGTACGTACACGTACGACCAATTCGCACCCAGTGTGCGCACTCCCGTAGTACTGGGAAGGTCGGGATCATTCGTGCGTGTTCGCACGTGTACGCACGAGTTAAAATTCGGACGAAAACGCATCCAAAGTGAGCACGGCCTTACACCATATAGGTATTAAAGCTTTATTGATCAGTAAATCACCAGCAACGCTGTTGTTGCCAGTTTGTGGAACATGGATGTTGCTGGACACGAACAAGAAGAGTTCAGGGTACTCGTGGTATTGCTGTAGATATCGCGTAAAAGTTAATAAGAAGAGGAGACACCTTATAAAATTGACTCTTTTATAACGTACAGATATCAGACTTTTATCTAGTAACAAGAAAATTTGGATCAAATAACAATAATTTCAGTTCTTAGTTGATTATGCGAAATTACAGTAGGTATTTAAGGTATGATGTATGTGTATCTAATAAAGATAAAAGGTATCTATCAATAAAAAATTTTGATTGGTATCATCTACTCAATTCTGAAACATCATATTGTGTGGTTGTCCACTTTTGCTTATCTATTTTCTCCTCAGACCTAGAATGTTTTCCATTTTCTATCTAAAACTATTTCACACTTGGCTAAATACACGTAATGTAAAATTTACCTTTTCTGTTTGTCTCGTGATACGAAAGCCCTTTACTTTGAACCTAGTTCCAGAGATAGTCCCGGGGGCGAGTTTAAGTTATACAAGCGCAAAAACGTCTCACTATAATCTTTTGTTACCCGTCGCTGTCCCGGCCGTTAATATTTAATTGCTCCCCACTTTATTTGTAGTCTATAAATTCAATTACAGTTATTATAAGTGGTCACTTTTATGCCTTTTATATTGTACCCTGTAATTTACCACGCTTTACTCTATAATCAGTAAACCTTATAAACATTACCCTCCTTCTGGAGCGGTTGGGTAATACTCACTAAGTATATCACTATACGTTATTCAATTCAATCACAGTAATGCGTTAGATTTTATAGAGTAGTACTTGCACAATTTTAAATTATTTTATAGATTGGAATGAAAAACATAATTTGCTGAAATTTAGTTCAGTGATTTAAAAGCAGGTAATTACTTTCGTTATAACCATATCTATTTTGCTCACATAATAACAGCCTACAACTACTTAGCTACTTATCCACTTATTTCGGCTTAACACAATTAAATTATTACCTACACCGTTAACACCTTAAAAAGATTAGCACCGTCCATGATCCCCTAACTATTAGATACTTACTAAATTAATATTTGGTCAAATTAACGTTTTTAATTTGCAAATTATACATTACCCCTTAGCATGACGTAGACTGCGAAGCCGCCGCCCAATTTATACAATAAACACTGTTATTCTGTCACATATCATATTATTTACTGTCACACTATCAAATTTTAATTTAAGGAACCAATTATACGTATAGAAATCGAGTGTTGCACGTGACTATTAGGTAGGCGAGGAGATACGCGTCGCGCGGGGCTCGCGATCCTTGCACGGGCACACGTGCAGTGTCGCGGGCGAGGGCTTGTGCCGGATATATTGTCATGTGCACTGTATACTGTGTACTGGGAGCGTCGTGGCGTGTGCCGGCGGCGGCTGGGGCGTGCGCGCTCCTCGTCTCCGCGGACTCGACTGTAGGGCTTCTGTATCGCTAGGGCGGCGCGCCCACGCTCGATACCGCCGCCTTGCCTTCCCACCGCCCTCCCACATTGCAAAATCGTTTATAAAAATTCGACAGTTAATTGCTAAAACATAAATATCGTAAGACATAATTCCATCGACGTCTGGATACTTCAAAAACACTTAACCGCTCGCTTCGAAGCACGCTGTAGCCTAACTACATACACGCGGCCGGTCAGTAATAATGACGTAGCCAGTGGGAGGCGTAGTTGTCAAGCTAAATTAATTCTTTTATATGAAAATATGGGGGTTTTATTCAAATTAACTATCTAACCTGCTTATTACTTATATCGAAATTGTGTTGAAACTAACACTATTGGCGGGATTGGTCGTGTCGATAGGGGCAGCCCTTAAGTGTAAGAAGAGGGTTTTGTTATACTGAATATGTATTTACATCTTTAGCGTGGCTGCGGCTACATCAGGCGCTTATGTTATGACTTATGTTCTATGCGTTCCGACGTCAAAACTCAGTGCTCGGTCGCGGCGTGCCCCTGATGTAGCCGCAGCCAATTTAACAAATATTTTGTTCCCACACATTTGTTGTGAACTAAATACTAAACGGCCTATGTTCAAGCACACCACTAGAAGAGGGACTGTCACATTACGAAAGGCGACAACGATTTTTCTATAGGTATATTTTGACAGATTTTTATCCTATTCGTCTGCTAATTGCGGTCAAAATAAATCGTGTAAATGCCTCACATGGTGAAGTAAATGATCATATTAGTACGTATTGAAAGCAATACCTCATCACACCACAATCCTCGCAATATAAACACTCCTAATAGCATTAACTCTCGGCATACACATTAATCAAGGCAAGAGCTGTGACGTCAGTGCACTCATCAATTGCTTTCGACCGTGAGCATGATGCCCTTAATGACTCCCGCGAGAGCATAGTATCTTATTAGCATACAGCATATGACACAGAATAAACATACAATATATTTATACTGCGCTAGTGATGTGCCTCCAGCCAGATATAGGTATACTCCCCGACAGGTCGAGATGGCATTTTTCTAGTACTGTGCCTTCATGTACCAGGTAGTTTATATCGATATTTTTTTTGCAACGTAACTACATTAATTAAAAAAGGTTTATTATAAGTAAAATTTACTTCATATTTACTCACAGGATAATTATAATAATTGTTTTTCCGTTCAATGTCACATTTTTTTAATACTTTTCTGGCTAGTTCTCGGTTTGAGAATGAATTATTGGTTTTTCTGTTTCAACACGTGACGTGGAAGCGTCCATTGTCATTTTAATACACAACAACGAAGAACAATGTGAGCGAAATCGAAATCGATAACAGTCGATAGCGATAATGCGTACCTACTCGTGCCGAGCTAAGGCTAGGAGCGCGCGGACGATGCGCGGGTATGTGGGGTGTCACCTCCCCCGCGCCTCAGCTCATAGGTACCCCGATTGTCATCTCGACCTGTCGCTTACTATAGGTGTGCCTATACCTTTAGATAGGTATACCTCCTTGGAAGGTACCTATTCAACGTTCTATCTAAGGCACAGATTTCTTCGATCTAAGCTCTCATTTGACAGCTCCAAATTTTAAGCGGATGAAAGCTTTTTCTTTCATCTGCTCCAACGTGGACATGTATAGTTCGCGACAGGTCGAGATGACATTCAGGTTATGAGCTTTTTACTGAATAAAATCCGAATCAAAATTACCAGGACCCGCAACGCAACAGAATAATTTAATTTAATAATTTTGTGGGCGATTTTAGTTGTTTATCGGGTCCTGTTAATTTGATTCGGATTTTATTCTGCAAAAAGCTCATAACCCGAATGTCATCTCGACCTGTCGCGAACTATAGGCACCTATGCAGACAAGAATAAAATAATGTTGTGTATGAAATACAGTTAAATCCTTAATCTAAATCATTGTCACATGATATAGCTAAGTATCTAGGTAAGGAATAAAACTAGCTCGCTTCCCGAGGAACTAGAAATTTCCAAATTAAATACAACACAGGAAGTTCCGCGGTAGAAATTATAATAAATTCAATTGTAGAAACTAGGACTAACATTAGCGTAACATAAATCTGTTGTGTTCGTGGTGCATATAAAAAGGAATGGATCACCGTAATGCAGCGGCGCTGTGGTAGGCAATGTAGGCGTGCCACGTTCGTTAGATCATAAATCGGGACACCATGACAAGCTCTAGTAGCACGGCCCCGGCCGCGGCCGGTCGCGAGAAGTCAAAAAGCGAGATAAATCGATTTTGTCTCATTATCTCTATGCATTAAGAGAATGAGCGTCTCGGTGCGACATAATGCGTGACAAAAGTCTTGTCTCGGCGCGTGTGCTAGCCCCGTGGCACTGGTAGTACAGCCGACTGAGACAAGACTAAACGCGCGATAAATCTATTTTGTCTTATCAGTCCGTAATGTTTTCTTTGACGCCTATTATGAAAACCGATCTGTCCAACAAAATCCGTCGGCTTGGCAATCCCAACTGCGGATGGTCGCATGCTGGCGATACCATCATGCGGTCAACGGCGTGCACGACCACCAGCGCCGCCTGCACACACATGCTTTTAGCTCTTTTGTTTTTCTGCCTTCTCTATCTGTGAGCGTGCTACTATAGGTATACCTAGCTAGTCCAGTTTCTACAGCTTTAATGTAGGCGATAAGGAGAGCCATACCTTTATAAAGTCGAACGGTGCACCATCAGATAACTAACCTACTAACCTAATTAAAAAACGAATAAATAAGTAATTTTCACCATTTTATTATAATGTCACCTACTATTGTTACAGCTACCTATTGCTTTAATTTATTGCTTATGTTAAGGTGGGAGGGTAGTGCACAGTCAACCCCACAACCCACATATTACATCGCCATGCGATCCTGTCATGACCAGCCTTATAATTAAAATGCAATAACACACTTCCTTTAGCGACGATAGGTACCTATATCATGCAGAATTCATACCTACGCGCCTACGCCGTAGTTTTTAAACCGACTTCAAAAAGGAGGAGGGTTCTCAATTCGACCGTATATATTTTAGTACCTACTACGTCCCGCAGTATATAAAATCCTCAATTTAAAATTAACCCATATAAATAAAATAGGTATTGTCATGTTTTAATGCCTAGGAAAGCACATGGACACGCGGTTTACATGGCCCCCAAGTCGCTTAGCCATTGAACTGTCACTGTAGCTTTTTTCTATTGTGACCGAATCTTTGATTGGTCGGTCAGAATCAACCGACTTATCAGGAACCTGTAAACATGTATTTTGAAGAAACCCATGAAACCTACAAGAAGACATACATTTTCAGTTTTTTGCAATATAAATTGATTAATAGGTACTTACTTATTTTACTAAACAAAACATAACATCATGAGGGTAGATCTCAAATAAGAATGTATATTGTTGCAGCTAGATGGCAGCACGCACGCGTGCACAACCGCGCAGTGCGGCGGTGGCGTTGCTCGCAACATGGCGGAGGCGCTGTGGCGGCTGCGCGGAGGCCGCGCACGCCTGCTCACAGCCATCGGGAGCGACGCTGACGGACAGTACCTTGCTGACATCGCACCAGGACTATTACTAGATGGTATGATGCTTTGCAACTTTATGGCAGCTGTAAAGTGCGCTGCGAACGTGGCTTTGCGCAGTTAAACACACACCCGCCCCCTAGCCTCCTCACCTCCAACGCCAGCGTGCACCGTATACTTGCTGTTGCGCAACGACTCGCGCCTACACAGCCGCCATAAAGTTTGAATCTATTCTGACCATGTTGAACCGAGCTTAACGACAGTGTGTGCCTGCGTTCACGCGGCCGGGTTGGAATAGGTTACCTTTACTCCACCGGAAAAGCTCCTAGGCTAGAAAGACGCATGGTACAAGTACAAGTGGGAGCTCCACGGCTACCCGATGATGATATGGCGGGCGGCAGCATTGCTTTTATGGCGAAGGCATTGCTATGACGATTTTACAAAGAAAAAACCGCCCGCAGAGCAATTCCATATAGGCATGGACGTTGTAAAAACACTGACAGATGTAATGTTACAGATAACGGCCGCCGGCCAGTCTAAGCGACATCTGGGGCCTAAGTCGCTTAGCCATTGAACTACCATTGTCATTCAGCTGCTATAGTGATCGACCCTTGGATCGGGCGGGTGATTCTGATCGACCCTCAGGGTATGATTTTGGTGAACTGACTTATTACCCTCATTCATTGCAGGGTGCATTATTAAAAACAGTCGCACACCATCGTATGCGGCGGTGATAGATTCACGTGGAGAGTGCTTGCTCGGTCTGGGCGACATGGCTTTGCATGATCACATCACACCAGATTTGGTACGTAAACACTTACTCCTACCTACAATATCCGTTTAAAGATGTGCTTTGACCTACAGTGTGGTGCACTATTCCTTATATTTCTTAAGGCTACTATTATAAAATCTAGCTCAAGTCTGAGAGCGGGCTGATGTTGAGATGTAATTTTGTACTTCCAACGATAACATGAGAAGCCGCTCTCGCGGTCAGCCCCTAGCTACGACGTTGGATGACCGCGAGAGCGGCTTTAGTCATTTTAAGACTTCATACATAGTTTTTTTTTCAAAAAATATCGAAACGTGTGGTTAACAGATTGACAAGCACCTGGATGCCCTCGAACAAGCGCCGCTAGTTGTCCTGGATGGAAACGCGCCTCAAGTTACTATCGATCACGTACTGGCTCTGTGCCATCGCCTCCAAAAACCAGGTAATCCAAATGATTGAGCTTTTTTCCTAAAGTCTGCTACTCACTAGCACTGCATGGGGCTCATAAATAGTTCCCAGAAAACAATATTGTTGTGTCAAAATATATTTATTTTTAGTAGGTACATAAAGTTCAATACAGTGGGATCATTAATTTATCAGAATGGCTTCTTTAAATTATACATATAGACTACTGCTGAGAGGACGGAGAGAGGACGGCTGAAGGCACACACATTACACATAGGTACATTTCTTGTTTTCTAATCATCAGAAGTGTTCGTAATTAAATACAGATCATTTACATTTATAATAAGTAAATACATTAAAGACAATTTTATTTAAAGAAAGAAATGTCTAGGTAATAGTGTAGTAATATCAGAATAACTTATTCTATTTACTCTTAAAAATAATATCCAAAATAAAGTACATAAAGTTAAATATAAACTACAACTAGAGAATATCTACTTGAAGAGATTTTCGATCAAAATTTATACTTTTATACTTTTATACATGTATACTTAATCGAAGCAGGAAAGTAAACAAACAATGCTTGCCGTATATGTATCATGAAATGCATTATAGTTTATCCAACGAGTTGAGCCCACTGTGACACATTGCGCGCCTTTGATGTGACATAATAACACCAACACCGAAGTTGTTGAAACAATGCAGCACTACAATTGTTGGCATCCACGATAAGCAAAGTTGACAGGGAATTTGGCTTATGATGTGTCAGAGGTAGCTTAAATCCTTGGATAGATTGTTACCACCGTATCAGTTACGACTGGGTGGAGACAGCCACTAAATTTGGCGTGACTAAATATTCTCGTCTTTCTAACGATAGTAATGCATTATAGGTATACCGCAAGCGCGGTACCACGCCTTAGGTATGCGCGAGGAGGTGGGAGGGTGGGACGGCGAGAGCGATGAGCCCCCCGTCTCGCCGCTCGCGTACCTAAGGCGCGGTACCGCGCTTGCGGTATACCTATAGCAGAACAGTACAATTTTTACTTGGGTCAAATTTTTAAACTTCTTTAAAGAATTTACGTTCACTGCTTAGGATCACTGACCAGACCCCTAATGAGCTGAGAGCATATCATATATTGGACGGGGCCCATTACCTTACATATTTAATACCTAGTAAAATATAGACACATTCGAGTAAAAGTGGACGGAAATTGGCAATTAAGTAAAAAATAATATCAGTCATTGAATTAATTTTAAAAAGATCTCATTCCATATTCTTAGATAAGTAACTATAATGTGATTGTGTTGTGAATGTTTCAATCTCACATAGAATGACGTGTCTTTATCTAAATTCGGTGCCACAAATGTAAAATAATGCCCTATTTTTTCATATTTTTCTTTCTTTATTTAAAAGGCACATATTAATGTCATTTTTTTTTTTAATCTGTGCCCGCAAATTCACGTGCATTGAAGTTTTGCTTTTGTTTGTTCTGAATTAAATTTATCCTTTAATTTTGATTGATCATCATATAATTATCACTATGTCACGTTTGCGTGAAACATGAAAAAATCGCAGTTTGGGCATTACTTGGTTCTTATATCGACAGTAAACAATGGCGTCATTTTTATTCATATTTCGCGCACCAGTCACTGGCCCGTTACGTTTTTACGTTATTGTTTTCTAAAACCAACATGATAGTGCAAAATACAAAAAGGACATAAAAGTTACACTACAGTTACCTATTTACATATAGCCCATTTGACGCTGTTGCTGCAACTGATCGCGCAACTGGTGCAGGGCTTGTTCGGGCTGGCTGTGTTGCATCTGACCCACTAGGTTCTTCGCCTCCAAGCGGAGTTCATAGAGCTTACGAGCTTCTAAGTATAGGAGGATAGCTGCCACACCTAAATATAAAATAATATTAATTAGGCTTTTATTGTTGCATGTAGGCATGGGCAATCTATTCATTGTAATAAATAGAATATGCATCAGACTTCCCTTAATGACTCACCGCGCAATGTACAGACGAAACAATGGATTGGCTGTACATTGCGCGCTGCCAGATTAAGATAACATAAGACACATTTTCCTGTGAGAGACAGGACATGGCAATATGAATATATTACTTTCCTTATTATTAATATATTTTCATTATAATAATAACCGAAAAAAACTTACCAAACAATATAAATGCGATGACGGCAAAAGCGTAAGACCACGAGAGCACATTGAATGAAGGGTAAAGTAGCCAGTCGCGACGGTAGCAGTTGCCGCCGAATATTGCCACAGCCAGGAATAGAAAGAGACCTACAAGATATACATCGTCATCATCATCATCTCAGCGGATCGACGTCCACTGCTGGACATATGCCTCCCCAAGGTTCGCCACAGTGACCGGTCTTGCGCTGCCCGCATCCAGCTGATTCCCGCGACCTTCACCAGGTCATCGGTCCACCTTGAGGGAGGCCTACCCACGCTACATAGTTCAATGAAATTAAAAATAAATAGTAAGAAACTAAACAAACTAGCTCAGTTTCTTGCCAGGTCTTGTCCAGGCCACATGTCTGGTTGAAAAAGAAAAATAACACCTATTTTGTAAACTTCATTATGCAACATTTATTTTAGGCCAATGTCCCACTATGGCCCAAAGCTACGCATTGAGGTGTGCGTGGCATAATTACGCCCACCACCTTTAACATTGGTAGGAGCAATGCAATGTTATTTTTGACTTTGACTTTTATAACTATGGGCAGAGGCAAAACCAAGGCACAAATAACCAGCAAAACAATTACCAACACATAATAAACATTACTTACTTGAAACAGCCACCATAACAAATGCAGATGAGACAAAAATCCATTCATATCGCAATACGGAGCGCAGTGGCCAGCGCACAATCACGCATGCAAGCAAGACTTGTGACACTAAAGACAGGATCAGGGCTAAGGTCACAAACGATTGCACCATCATCAGCCAGGCAGGTAGCAACCATTCACGGATCACATAGAACTCCTATAATAAGAAATTACACTTATTTTCATTTTAATAACAACCACATACATGAAACCAAGGATTAAAAATAACAACTTTGGGCCTTATTTTGAGTTATCTGTCCAGCCCCCTTAGCCAAGTAGCTTTGTCTTAAATTTATGGAAATGACATTAAAAGTCTATAAGTAGATCATGTGGCTTATGTCATTTCCATAGATGAAGCATAGCATTTCGTAGAAAAACTTGTAGATGAAGCCACTTGGCTAGAGGGGCAGGAATCTCAGCCATACAAAACTGTGTGACTACAGAAGCCTACACATGTGTGACCACCATGCACCAGGCACCTATCCAGTTCTTAGGTATAGCTCCACCCTTCTCTAGCCTACAATCTTAGTCATTCTAGACAGCAATTTTCAACAAACAGACATTAATGTGACCTTATTTTAGCTCTTTGGATCCCTTTGATCTTAGATCCACACAAAACATAATGGATTTTCTATTGTGTGTGGAATTGCAGCATACCGGCAGTTAAGACTTAACAGTTATGTTGACATTTAAGGTTGCTTGTAATTTGTATTGCTAATGAAAACTTAACTAGCCATTGGAAATATTACATCAGCTCTCAATATAGTCAATTTTGCTGTGATATAGATCAAAATATTATGTGAGAAACTTGGTGTTTATTACATTCACTTGATTAGGTTGTAAAATTGATTAGGGGATTCACTTCTATAGGACCAGCTACTAATTTATTTATTTATTTAGATACAAACAGTCTCATTACATGAATGCTAATGGTTCTGTGTTAACAAAAAGACCTAAAGTATCATGCATTAATTAAACATATTAGGTGTTATTACAAAAAAGTTAAACTCATTTATAAGGTGTGTGTAGTCAAATTACCCGCGTGAGTACCTATAGATATAACTCGTTTATCTTCTTTATCATAACACGGACTAACTTTAATAATAACTGAGAGCAGTGCCTATATTACTTCGACTCTTACTAATAAAAATAGGCATACTTGCCTTATGTATGTGATAAGTATAAGAGCCTGCTTTAATATATAATATAATAACACTAACTTAACTCATGCAACATCACAATTTCAACAGTGCCTTACTTTTAAAAGAATTTAATTTCTCCAGGAAAATATCAATACCACATAGTCTTGTGTTGTATAAATCAGGGCTGCGTATAAAAAATCTATACTTAGCATAGTTGGTACGGCCGAAACTTACATGAAAATTGAATTGTTTATTGCGTGAGGAGATTCGTGGCACTTTATAACTAACTTTTTCTAAAAGGCTGGGACAACTACTAATGGCTATTGATTCACTTAAAATACAATGATTTGTACAATCCTTACCTGACTAAAAATGGAATGACAACCATGGAACAACTTGTCGAATTGATAAGACGGGAATCGAAAACTATCAAAGCAATACTCCCACAAGCCCATGTGTTTGAAACTTGAAAACATTTCGGGATACGACTCTATCCAGTAGGGGCCGGCGAAGCATAGCAGGAGAAACAGACCCGCCACATAAGTGATACTGGCTCCAATGAGAGTGGCATCTATAACACATAAAGTATAATCATAATAAATTAGATACACAACAACATATTTAGGCTCTCTCAAAACAGTTCGCAAAATGTTCAAATGTTGGGCGTTGGCTTGTATAACTTACTGGAAGCTTTTGGGTATTCATTATCAGCGACCGTCATGATACAGTTGGCAGTTACTGCGAAATATTGCAATCTAAAAACGTGTTTTTATACTTTTTATTCACTGAAAGACTATCCTGGCCGCACGCGCAAAAATACCCTCACCCGTTCCGGCAGTGCGCGCAAACTGGCGCTCACAATAATACACAATTAAAGACAAAGATGTGATAAACGGCTTTATATTAAAAGCACGTTGTTACGCTTGTGCTTGTTTTTAAAAGTCGTTGTAAAAGTGCTGTTCTGCTTTTCTGCTTTTTTAAATTAAACAAAAATTCGTCCGTCAATAAACGGACAACAAAAGCAAAATGCTTACTAAACATAAGTTCAAGCAAAAAACCAAAAACTTACGCGCTGAAAAATTGATAATGAGTCTTATGTGCATGGAAATATGGTTTTTAATCTAATATAATGTATTTTAAATTATTGCTTTTTATGGGTAAAGAAATAAGGTTAAATTTAATTAAATATTGCTTTGAACTGTATTGTCATACAAATAAGGTTACTTTTTGTAATTTTTTGGAATTTCTTTCTCTTTCCTGCCGTCATTGCTTAAAAGCAACACGCTTAAATTTGTAAGCGCGCTTAGGCGCTTACTTAAAAAAGCGAACTTTTCAAACGACTTTTCGTTTAAGCACCCACTTCTATACACAATGCTCACATCTGTTTGACGCGGTGTCAAATTACACGCGTCATGAAAAAAAGCTCCCACTCAAGTTTTATTGCCCCTATGGTCGTTCTGAAGACTGTTTTAAATTGCTGTGCGTGTATGGCATATTCCATAGACTAAACAATCGTAGTTTTAGTCTATGATTTAATTATATTTAGTGTGTAAACACCGTCTATGGGTTAGGTCATTGGACGTTTTTCGATTACACGGCACGGCACCGGCGACGGCATGGCGGCAGCTTTTTCATTGGTCAGTGAGCCATTGTCATTGGTTACTGACCAATGAAAACCCCGCAAATAGCTGTCACTGTGCCGTCGCCGGTGCCGTGCCGTGTAATCGAAAAACGTTTGAAATCAGGATGCGTCATGTCCGGTAAAAACAACTGGACTAGGTACTGCATGAAATTATACGACATTTAGGACAACAATATTTTTTATTTCATCATGAATATTTATGTAATCTAATAACTGCATTTTTCTATTAGTCTAAATAAATATAATCGTAATAAAAAATAATTCAAAATAAGCAAAAAAAATAATAAAAAAAAAATGTTGCACTGACTTCCTGATGTTACCGTGCGTTTCCACCTAAAAACATGTCGGCATACTTGTATCGCGACATGATGAGCCCGACATGTCGCGTAACTTGTATTGTTGAGGGTAGCGTTTCCACTGCCTGAAGTCTCAACATGTATACCAGCATGTCTATAGACTTGTTAAGGTTTTCGTTTCCACTGCCACTCAACATGTATTAAGACTTGTGTATCAACATGATTATTTGCCATAAATACTGTTATCCGAAAATGTGCGTAGACATTTCGTTGTTGTGAAAATCCATAGAGAATATTTCGGTAGAGAGTAGTAAGTAAATATTTTTCCCTATAATGAAATCATGAACGAGGCCCATTCAGGCCGGCCCGACCAGGGTAGTACCACCCAGCTCACAGTAAATCGGCGTAAAGTAGCAATCGATAGAGAGTTGTAAGTAAATATTTTTCCCTATAATGAAATCATGAACGAGGTCCATTCAGGCCGGCCCAACCGGGGTAGTACCACCCTCTCACAGTAAATCGGCGTAAAGTAGCAATCGGTAGAGAGTAGTAAGTAAATATTTTTCCCTATAATGAAATCATGAATGAGGCCCATTCAGGCTGGCCCGACCGGGGTAGTACCACCCTCTCACAGTAAATCGGCGTAAAGTAGCAATTTTAGCTACTTGCTTCGTTCGTTCGTTTTTGGAAAGTATCCACAGAGCAGATAGACAAATATTCTAAAAAAAAAATCGTCAGCGTCTCTGAACGCTTTGTATGATAACTTGCTTTCACCAGTGGAAACGCATTCCACACAATCAACATTAAACATGTCGCAATACTTGTAGTGACAACAAGTCATGCGACATGTTGATTGTCCGTCAATGGAAACGCAACTCTATACATGTCGTGAGATCTGTTGAATTCTGTTGAAAATCAACATGTTTTTGCGCAATGGAAACGCGGGGTTACCTACCAGCTGTGTTTTTTTTTTGCATGGCCATACTAAGAATATTATGCCGAAGTAGGAAAAATATAATTCAAGCTAAAATATAACTAATTTTAACAGCTAAACAGAGATTAATCAGACTTTGTTTACCGATACAGCGCGCTGTACGGCGCGCGTTACAGGTATGGCGCGCTGGTTATACGACTTGCTGTACGTTGCGCGGCACCAGGTAAATTCATAAAACCGAACCAACCAACGCCGTGAATAATATTTTTACCCGACTACGGCGGAGGGTTATGATTTTGACCGGTATGTATGTATGTATGTATGTATGTATGTATGTATGTATGTGCATCTGTTCCCACCTAACTTCCAAACTACTTGTCGTAATTTGACAAATGAGGTATCGTTAGAAGCGGCTTAATGGCGCGCTGGTTATAGGCTATGTGACTTCACATAAAATTGCATATGGCGCCCTCTAGAGGACATAATGTCATGAACTAAAAAAAAAACATTTTTCAATAAAACCGTGTGGGGTATCAAATGAAAGAGCTTGATGAGCACATTTCAAAAATATATATATTGTTACCTATAACTCAAAAATAATTAAATAAAAAGTAAGTTTAAAAACTAAAACCCGACTACTGAAAAATCGCGCTCTAAAAAGTATGAAACAAGAAAATATTCTCATCTAGAGGATAGCCGTGGTCCGTGTAGGTCCTTTAGGGCCAAATGGCATATGAACACGGACCACGGCTATCCTCTAGATGAGAATATTTTCTTGTTTCATACTTTTTAGAGCGCGATTTTTCAGTAGTCGGGTTTTAGTTTTTAAACTTATTTCTGATTGTGATTTTTTACAAATAGACAACACTTGACGTTGACGTTTCTCAAAAAAGTGACATTTTCAACTTTTTCAAGGAGCAAAACTTAGATTAAGAATGTACCTGTAGATTTAACAAGCGCGTACACCCGTTAGGGACAAAAGATGTATAATCCTGCTAAATTACGCTTAACCCTAATGTCTATGGAACGTGATATGATGTATACTACTTCTAAATTTGGTTGGGTGATGCTTTGTTTGGCTCATACTGGACCAAAGACCTACCAAAAGTATGAGCCCAACAAACTTAGGGCGATACGCAGAAAGTGACAAAAGATAGTACGTCTATTCCTTTCACTCTTAGGATATCGGGCGTAAGCATGTCTCGCTCAAGCACGGTATTATTATTACCTACCGTGTCATCTCTATTGATCCTTTCTCTATGGAGCAAAAAGACAGAATGCAGGGAGTGCTTGTCTTTACTCCGAGAGGGAGAGCCTCAAACACACGTACTGATATACTTGCGCAAGTATATCGTTATGCTGGCTTCACATGGCACGTGATATCACGAGCCGCGCCGCCGCCGCGCCAATCGATTTGTCGAGCAAGCACGCGCCACGAGCGAACCCGCGCCACCCGTTCCCACGGGCGCGGCGCGACGCGCGTTGTAGCTTCTTCGCCGCATATACTATAGTTCGCGCGTTATGAACTGAGTCGTCGGGCCATAAATCATTTCCCTATGTCTATCTCGCTCGCACTTACAGGCCTTATGGAGCCGCTTAGTGAAGGGCGTAACAATGAAAGAAATATATCGATGAGTAACGTCTATTATCGTATCTTGTTCATATACTTTAACGAGTTAACAAAGTTTTGATACTAAACTGTATATATTAAACTACAGGGTGTAACGGAAAGGGTATATACATACGAAGTGCACGGCTTCTTTGGATGATAACGAACAAGACGGCAACGGCTTTAAAATCCTATATCTACACGTTACAGAGATATGAGACATTTCAATACATGAAAACAAAATACCAAACATGTCAAATTTACATTTCGACATCACTAGCACCAAGTGACGTGAAAAGGATAATGACACTCGTAGTGCGGTTACACATTTATTATTATGGGAATTCAATAAACTTACCAAATTTAATATTTTGGTATGAAATTTTTGAAAAATTATTTTGATCTGAAATCTTGCATATCGTTTCTATAGCAGATACACTTTTCACCCCTTTCGGATAGATATACCCTTTCCGTTACACGCTGTATATAGTAAAAATAATAAATATTATCTTAATTTTAAAAATTGTACAAATCAACGTTAGAAAATAAACTATCCATAGTGCGCAATGAGTGATAACACAGGAATGTATTTATTTAATTGCAGTAAGCACATTTATACCAAAAAAACAACAACAACAACAACAATTGCATTTTGTAATGACCAATCACGAGCGTACAGATCGTTAGTGACTCATCGACACCACGTGCGCAGGTAGCCGTTTATCGATAACGGTCCCGGCGCGCTGCACATTCCTATCTCTATTGACATTTATGGCCCCACGACTCAGTTCATAACGCGAGCACTATAGACAGACCGAGTCACGCAACGCACCATGAAATGTTGAAATGAACGTGTTTTCAATAGCGCGAGCCCGCGCCGCCCGGCGCCTGCATGAGTCCTCTCGTGCCGCGCCTTTGAAGTTACCGACATTTGGCGGATCGGACGCGCCATATTCCATAACGCGCCAGCCCGAGTCGTGCCGAGCCACTGCCTTCACACGGCGCGAGGCGCGAGCGGGCGCGGCGCGACTCGTGTCGTGATAAGCCAGCATTAGGTGGGTGGCCGGCATTAAACTAGATGAATATTGGACGGACTATCTGCAGAAGTGTTAAGGTATAATAGACCTTAAGCTAGGGTGATAAAAAAGAATTTCTAGTAACCAAAAACTCAACTACTTCATCCAGATACCAAATATAGATCTATGGCCATAACTCAGAAACTATTAAAGATAAAAGGCTGAAGGCTGGTATTCCACTCCAATCGTCAAATATCTTACGTATCACAATACGTATAGTCCGTCTGTACTAATCACGAACGTAAATACATACTGGACTGTTCACTACTGCACAAAAAACGAGCCGAGCGAGAGGCCCCAGTTGGGACCGGGTCCCTCTCATTTCGAGTTGCCATGCCAAAATAATATTATCGTTGGGTAGTGATTGTTAGTTTTAAATCAAGCAAATACATTAATTTAGTATTTATCGTGACTATTGTTAATATGATAAAACAATACCTACCTAATCATCTATCATTGATATATAATATTTTTTTGAATATCAGCTACCGTATATGTACTATATAGATGGGGAGGCGAGCGTGCAATTCGTGGATTTGAACGAGCGTCGTCCAAACCCAGTAGATTCGGTAGATGTGATTATAGGAAGAATACATTGTTCTAGATGTTTCCACTTTAAGCGGTGGGGGAAGCGTATACATGAAAAAAAAGTTTTTTTTGTATAAAAAGCAATGACATAAAAATACTCAAGCGTGTCAGATATTGATACTTTTCATGCTCCAACGGCCCTGAGCAAACCCACCAATATTAAGGGCTCATAATTTTTTTGAGGTTCTTATCAATATGTAAGCTATCTCCCTTATCTTAATCTGACGCGCTCGTGCAAATCCAGAAACCCCTTCTACGGCTCCCCTACTAATAGTTTAATTATTATTTCGTACTTTTATAACACTCGGTATTAGTCGGTATAAACAACCGAATGCAAATTCAGTTATTATGGGAGTATTGAATTACACACCATTTAAAATTCATAAATTTATTTGATTCATTAGGGCAGTTATAAGTTATAGAGATTCGTATTATAATTAAACTTAATATTAGATATTGGACGGCATAAAATTAGGTACATCGTTGTAAATTCACATCTACAAAAGTTTCACATCTCAAACAACCATAATTCAGAACAACCACAGATATGTTTCCTTGGTCATACTAGTGTTCATACTAAGTACTTATTAATTCCATTCTAGTTTTACATACACTGACTAAGAGGTACCAAAAGTTACTTGAAATTCCAGAGATTTTCAGTTATGGTCATAATCAAAACATAATACATAGGCACTTATTATCGGTAAATACCACTCATGGTAGAAACTTAAAATAATACCTACACATAAAAAAATCATACCCATTAATAAAAAATAAACAACATTTTCATAAAGGCCTTACTAAAAAGGGGATCTACTAAAGATCCTCTGGCTGGCACTCAAACGAAAAAATTAATACTAAGTTCTTACTACAAAATGTATTTTACATGATCATCACCCTACTGACATGATTTATATCAAAGTAGTATATTACATTATATTTCGGCACATGTGGTAAAATGTCTAAAAATTCATTATACTTCAACTGAAAGCTATATTACTATAAAGCTGTCGAGTTGTCTTAACATTATTTGGTATAAGTTCCGTGAATAATAATATGAACTAAAACATTTCATAAGTACAAAACAAATATAAATTAGGCGGTAGGCATATGAAAATACAAAATTCAAGTATTATTAAAAGGCACTTACTTGTACAAGTTGTACAAAAAATTCAAGAGATTCAGAATGCAAAATAAACGTGCAACATGCTACACTGTTTTCTTAACATAGGTACCTATTGTTGAAGACAACGTTTGTACGCTTTGTTATGCTTTCGATTCATATTCCATTTCGAATCGCGCCTGGGATTCCTTCAACTTCTTGCGTTTTTTTGCTTGTATGGTGGCTTCGGTAAGGAACAAGGCGGCGCTAACCAAGCACGCCACACTGCCCACTACTGCTAAACCGAATGACCAACCTGAAAGTAATATAAACAACATCAATAACTAACATCAAGGAGTATACCGATGCATAGTATGTATTCCGCAATATCCAATATCTACCATAGTGCAGTATCTTATAGGCTGGCTCGATCAGGGTAGTACCACACGACAAAACATCGGCGTAAAGTAGTTATTACAGCTGTGTTTGAGTGAGAGCCGGAAGCCTAACTCCCCCCTTCCCCTCCCTCAGTCCCACTGTCTTTCAGGTCGGCAACATGCGAGCGATGCCTTTAATATTGCAAGCATATATAGTATAGGATAACTACTTAACATCAGGCGGGCCGTACGCATGTATGCCGCCTTAGTCTCATAAAAAATCAAAATAATACTATTATACATACCAAAATAATTATTGGCATGGTCAGGCATCCAATCTGCACTATTTCCGAAACATGCAAACACTATCACCGCGATGGTGCCGCAGACTCCTGGAATTGCGACATTATTTATTATACATAATAATAGAACTGAAAATACATATGTTAACATGTCCTTATAGGTAACGAAAAAACGGTTGCTCACCTGAACCCAACATGATGAACCCAACACTCTTTATCAACAGCACAAATCTGTCTTGATCGGGCCCACAGCACAGGAAGAAAATTAACACCAATATCGCCGACACCAGAACTCCTACTAGACACAGTGTAAAGAAGAACTCTGTTGCTATCATGAAACCTGAAAACGTAAACAGTATTTTTGTAAAAAAATAGATATTTTAAAAATAGAATGATAGTTATTTAAATGTTCCCACGAAATGCAGAAACGAATTTCCAACATAGCTATATCACGATTACCAGCTCACAAACAACAAAAAAAACGGTTTTTCCGTTTAAAAGCTATGATGGCTCAGACAAACAAACGCGTCAGACTTACGGCCGCCGAATACTCGTACGCAACTTAAATTTGAGAGCTGCTTAACTTTGACGCGCCATATAAAAAATGACAGTTAACGACGTCTCAAACTGCTAAGTGGGACTTAAATATTTAAGTAGCCTTTGAGTATTCGGCCGTTAAAACCTCTTTTTGTATTATACTAATTTTTTTTTACCGGGTAATAGGTATCCTCGTATTTTATCGTAGCCTGTCGTGAACGGATCGTACACCCAACGACATCCTACGAAAAACCGTCGCTGGTACGTGTCGAGTGGATCTGGCAGTGACCTGAAGCAGTGACTCCATAGTCCTAATCTAAACCAAACAAAAAAAAAGCAATTCATTTATATTTTCAATGATCATAATAATCACAGAGTTGGCCTCTACTTTAAAAAAAACTCTCCTACTGCTAGTGTGGTGTATAGGTCGTTAATACTGTTGGGTCACCAACAGTCATTCTAGTCTAGATTTGGGGAGAGCGGCCCCTAAAGGGTAAAGAAAAGTGGCCCCGAGAATCGCATTGCCAGGGGCCCTGACAGGGTTAATCCGGCCCTGTATGTGAGCAGGCAGGCATTAACACATTATGAATAACAAAATACTGCCAAACAACATGAGATACAAGATCATTTGATAAAAAAACGTGCGAATTTCATTCTTATAAGCATATAAATAAATCTGTGGGTATAATTACTTGTCTAATTTGGCGCTTCGTATTCGGGAGTCGCTGACCAGCCAGCTGGGCGTACCGAATGCCAATGCCACCGTAACAAGGGCAATCACAAAAACGCCAATGCCACAGTTGCCGGCAAGACTTCTATTCTTCATTGTCTGCAACAATTTGAATTCATTCTTTACAACAAAGTACCTACGTACTCAAAAGCTCCAACCAAGTGCCCCGGAAAATTCGCGCGAACCATCAGTAGTGGTATCTTTGGTAAAGTAAAAACAAACTTTATTCATTTCTGCACAGAGCGCATTTAAAAAAAAAAAGTAAGTAAGTATGGCCATCGCACTACTGCAGGGCTAGCACACGCGCCAAGACTAGACTTCTGCTACGCATTATGTCATACCAAGTCGCTCTCTTGTTTATGCATATGCATAGCAGCGAATGAGACAAAATAGATTTATTTCGCGTATTTTCTTGTCACGACCGGCCGTTGCTACCAGTGCTGCTGCGTAAAATCTCAGTTTTGTGGTAGAGAAATTTAATCTTTATCATTTTCAATTTGGTGCGGATAATTCGCGCGAGTTTTCCGCGGCAGTCAATATGTATCAACAAAAAACAGGCCTGTCATTAAACAATGGTCGAAGTTGCTAGTAATAGTAACTCATAAGTTTAAACAAACATAATAAAGAAACCACTTTTTAGGGTTTCTTACCTTAAAAGCTACTTATTAATTATTATGTATAAAAAATATGATTTTCAGCATTTTGTATGGGGGTTAATTTTTTTCTGAAGTTAGAGACATGAAAATTAGAAAGTACCTATTAAGCCTAATCTTTACAAAATATTATACACTTAAATTCAACTCCTACCTATTATGTTTGTACGGAACCCTCAAGGTACAAGTCCCACTCACACTTGTCCAGGTTTTTAATAGTTACACATACCTACCTATTATACCTACTTACTAGTGTACCTATACTAAAATTATGTATTGTTTTTTTAGATAATTCACTTCAAACTTCTCCCACCATAATAGAATTTTTTTGCTGATGCCATATCCAAACTCATGACCAGCACAATAGCTCATTTGAGGCCTAAGCACATTTATAATCTGCTCACATCCCAGGATTTTTTATGATGACTCAGTGATGTTATGAGTATGTTAGAAGATTGTACTAAGGGCACCGTTTTCGAAAGCAGAGCAGTACCGTGTAAATGAGTAAAACCAATGTCAAAACAATTTGTAAGAACTTCTGTCACTTAGCACTAAACACAAGGTCAACTGAGATGAATAGCAAGTGTGAGTACTTAGCAGTGTTTCGCAATGCACACTCAATGGACCTCCGTATGTGTAGCTACAACAAAACATTCACTCACCCACAAGTACAATGCCAACAAGTTCACACACTTTAACCGTGGGAACTTTTAAAACTTAAGATGCAGTAAATTTTTTGTTCCTTTACAAATTGTTATTTTTGGAATTTTAATTGGGCACCATTTTCATATGTAGAGTAGTTTATTTTTAGGCTTCTATCATAGACATATAAAAAACGATAATTAAACTTTTGAGAATCTTTGACTGCTTCTCTTGTTTTAATTTTCGTAGTACTCTCTGTTATTTACACCTAGATAGAAAGTAATAGAATCTAACTAAACAAGGAACATAATTATAAACAAAAATGGGATCTCATTCATTAGACTTATAGAAAACAAACTTTGCTTTTTCAAAAGCATTGAAGGTGCAGGAACCTAATATGATTTTCTAATAATGTATAAGTATTCTTCTTCTTCTTATAAGTATTAGTAGTAGTTCAAGTATTAATGTATATGACGTATCCTAATAATTAAATCACTGAGAAATAATTTACTCTTTAGATATACCTATTAGGATCTAAACTAGAAAACTAGGTAAGTACTTACTTAATTATGCTGAGGAGTGTAGGTGTGTTATATTATTATAGGTAATTTTCATGTGAGGAAATAATTATATTGCATACCTACCTCATTGAGTTTTAAAATCAAATTGGATGTAGTTTATCTTGACAAAAAGAACCATGCATGTAACAAACATTTTAGTTAATCTGTGAAGAACACTACAACATGAAAATGTTTAGCAAAACAAAACAGCATACAAACACTTACGATATTACAAGTCTAAATAGAGGTAATATTTTATTCATGCCATTCATGTTGTAAGTACGGCTGACTGATGATGATGGATTTGGTTTACTTACAATGCAAAAATGATAATCCTGCTCTTCAAAGTTCTGATTTTCTACACGATAAATGTAGTACACACGTAGTCCTCGATGTAATATTACGAATAACTTTTGAAACTTTTCATAAAAACCAGTAACAAAATAAAAATTCACAAAGTAATCTATCTACGCCCCACCCACAAACACAACGCCGCAACGTACAGTGCTGCCAACTCGTAATCTTGGATTTCCCCAGAATCTTAACTGTTCGTTCTGTAATCTAATCCAAAATCTCCCCAAAAAATAGATTTTTACGATTTCAGGTGTGGTTTGATCAGGAGAAACCGGGTTAACTTGGTTTAGAGCCTGGCGGTATTGCGAATAAAAACCGCGCGGTTTATTTACCGCACCGCACCTTGTCAAATTGCGTGAATATAAAACCGCAAGTGCGGATACATTCATATGATTCCATGGGTTACAGAATTGCGGGGAAAAACGGTTTTTATTCGCAATGCGGCCAGGCTCTTACGGTTACCTAGGTATATAAATTCAACCCGAGTTAGACTATAACCAATTGCATTCGTCCCATCATGTCCTATGCGAGTGTTGTGTTCGCCCACGCAGCCAACACTCACATCAACAGTCTCCAAGTCATACAGAATCGCTTCCTTCGTAAAGCCGTGAGAGCCCCGTGGTTTTTAAGGAACGTAGACCTTCACTCCGATCTAGGCCTAGTCTCCATTCGGAAGTACTTCAAAGAAGCGTCCGAACGCTACTTTAAAAAGGCTTCCGATCACTCGAATGCTCTAATCGTCGCCGCCGTCGATTATGAGCCCGCGCACTTAGACACACTCAGTAGTACCTACCGCCGCCGACCGCGCCATGTACTATTCGACCCACCCGACCCACTCACCGCTCTCCTCGACTCAGATGTCGAGGAGACCGACACACGCACACTACCCACCATACACCGACCTCGCCGGCGAGGTCGACGTATCCCCTCTTCCGCTAATAGGTGCCTCTATGCGCCTGCGCCAGCAGGACCTAGACGCACCTAGGCATTCGACAAGCCCGCTGAGTTTCTTGCCGGATTTTCTCAGTGAGGTCGCGTTACGATCCGGTGGTAGTTTTTACCTCCGTTCTCTCTCTAGAGACAGCAGCCAAGCCGAGGCCGAGCCCTATGTGGCGCCCTTGAGCGTGCTGTCCCCCTACCCTTCTGGTTGGAGCGCACTTTGCACTCACCAAAGTCCCGGTGAAGTTGTAGAGGCCACTTTGGCCAACAACATATAGTCAATTTAAAAAAAAAGACTATAACCAAATTAAGCTGTGTTCACTTCACGTGATGGGTGGTGACTGGTGGCGGGTAACGGCTGGGTGGATCGTTGGTAGAAACATGTTAGTTTCCGTAATTATTTTGAAAAAACATGCACATTTAGCGCTTTTTTTACCTAATTTAGCGCCTTGTCATCAGAGAGTTGGCAGCACTGAACAATACGCGCTAGTGTTTGAAAAATAAAACCGTCAAGTGGAGTATGGAGTCAAGCGTGAATTGGACTCGAAAGTCGCAGGATGGTACCCAAAATAACCAATTTTCTATACAAAACGTACAAATAACCAATATGTCTATGGTACAAAGTATACAGTTGGCTTACTTTTACATTACACGATATAGGTATATACTTAGGCACTGGGCGCAGATGTGCCTACCTAACCGGTAGAAAGTAGGTAGGTATTTGTATTTACGTGTAATTGTAACTTACCTATGCATGCGCATGCGCTCGACCAATCATACATCAATGCATAGTTATTTATTTGTTTCCAGTTTTCTTCGAACCAACTGATAGAAGAAAAGCTACTAAACTGCTGCGCAGCAAAGATAACATTATAACATACACCTCGCCAAATATGTCGGAATTAAGGGCAATGGCACATTTTCTCGATCCTACTTTATATTCAAAGATCCCACCCTCTACTCATTTGAATGAAATTCTAGAATTGTGTAAAATAGTATCAGAACATTTAAATTTCATTATTGTTACAATGGGGGCTCTCGGTACTGTTACTGTTAGAAATAATAATAAAAATATAAGAGCAAGGTTTTATCCTATTAATCAGATCGATCAAATTGAGAATGTCTCGGGCGCAGGCGACTGCTTTGCGAGTGGTTTTATTCATGGTGTTCTTTCTGGACACAAGGAATCTCAGTGTATATCTGTAGGTATGGAGACCGCAAAGAAGGCTTTGCTTTGCAAACATACTGTTCCAGCGAATTTAAACTGCAGTGATTTTACGATACAGGATACTTCTTTTAGATATTTAAACTGAAATAATAAAATGTTATAAAAAAGTACTTAAGTTTTATTTATAATCTTTACATAATAAGTGTAAAGAAAAGTGAGATTTGCACTCTTGGACGGATTATACAAAATTCTCTTATACCTACTCAATAATAATCTAATAACTGTGTCTGTGTCTACATTAATATAAATAATATGTATTTTTTTTAGTAGGATTGCTTGAATTTATTTATATCAGATCAGATTGATTTATATGACCAAATAGTAACACTGCATGGATTTTTTATTTTTAATAATATTGAATGCTTATTTATCGTTTTTATTTATTTCATAAAATGTTACATGGGTGATTCACCTAATAACAATATAGGTATTTACTTTACTAAAATCTTACATTATCCAAGCAATAAATAAAACAGCTTCTCATGGTGTACTTTTTGGTCAATAAACAGAAAATGATGTGAACAAAGGTGCATGTTGTGCAGGCACAGTTAGTCATTAGGCTTCATTTTATCATCAACTAGTAGCTAATTTTAATACTAATAAATGTATAAAAAGTGTCACAATAATAAACAATAATTAAAATAAATCAATTTGGGACGCAAAAAAGGTTAGTACCTTAATGATTAATCTTAAATATCAGTATGGCCACCTGTGTAGCCAACTTTCCTCTCCTGCATAGTATAAGATGATGGCTCCCGACTTTGCATTTCATGAAGCTTCTTGTACTTATGTACCCTAGCTTCAATCAAGAAGAGTATACCAGCAGGGAACAGGAAGATCACACCGATAACACCGAGGGCATAGGCCCAGCTGAGGTCATTGTGCTCCCAGTTGGGCATCCAGTCACGGCCATCACCTCTTGCACCAAATGTGACTACAGATATGAGGCCGGAGAAACCTGAAAAAGAACAAAAATAGCTACAACACTGAATAATTTAAGTATAGTTATGACAGACTGACAATTCAGACTTTATTTTGTAATGTGGTTATTGCTGATGTAGGTACAGTCAGCAACATAAGTCACTGAACATTCTTAGTTTTTCAAATTGCTTGCACACTTTTGTTTTGCATCAAATCATGTTGCTATTATTTTGTACTGATAATGCTCACCAAAGTTTGTAAAACAAAGAGTATTATCAATTTGAAATATTGACAATGTTCAGCGACTTAAGTTGCTGAATGTACCAACTTTACAAATAAAAATTTAGGAAGTGAGAGTCTCCAAAATATAACAAAATTATCTCAATGAATAAAATGTATACTAACCTCCAATCACAAGTACTGTACCCAACGTCACCAGCAGTGTCAAGTAGCTATCATCATCTTTGTCCTTTTTAATATACAAAAAGGACATAAACATCGACGCTAATACACAGCATATGGTGATAGTGAAAAAGAACTGTGTCGCTATGAAGAAACCCGGCAGTAATATGTCATGGATAATGTAATACTCCTCCTCGAATATCCACCAGCAGCCAGTGAACACAGTGTCATACAAGTGGTGGACCTCTTCAAAACCATTGAAACACACCTCCCACAAACCTGGAAATCAATAAATTTGAGAATGGGACATGTAATGTTCACCGGGAACTTTGTTAAATTTGTATCTATATTATAGTGAAATTAATGAAAAAAACTTGGTTAGATAGTTAACTACATCTTTATTTTGTTGAATTAGTAAATATAAACTCACCTATTCTAATAAACTTTGGATTCTTTAGTTTTCCATCCGTAACTAGCCAATATGGGCTCACAAATGCAATAATATTGAATAAAGAGGCAATTATAAAGAATCCGAGAGCAAATAACCCTGTCTTTGATTTAGTCATTTCAATAACAAATCGTAATATATGAAAATTAAAGGAAAAGTGATAAAACGACAAAAGTAAACACGCCCAAATAAATAACCGCTCATTACAGGGTTGTAGCGGTGTGCGTTGCGCACCGTAAGCAGTTACAATAACATGTTATTGGCTGAATACCGAAAACCTGGTATCGTATTCTAAAAAAACTGCGTATCGGACGGAACCCGTTATTCTTACAAGCTCACAAGGTACGAAGGTGCGTAACGTCTTAACAACTCATTCATTTATACCGAACCGACCGAACCGACGCTACGGCCGATGTTTACATTATACGTCGTCAAGTGGTCGTATTACCTACTTGATGACGTAATGTACTCTATTACCTATGTAGTCCTAATGTGTAAGAGGAAGAGGGATACAGGAATGCCAACTGATATTGTTCGCGCGCTTGTTCTACATTATTTGACATTTAGAATAAATGATAATAAGCCGTATATCTTTACGCACACGGTCTATTTTTGTTTAATAATTTCAATAAAATTCGGCCTTGCACTTCAAAATCTTGAAATTAGGTCAAAAGGTGCAATATTATGCGTGTGTGACATAATTAGATTTTTGTTTGCTTGCATTAGTCATTGATTCTTCGAACTTTCTCAAATACGTTTGTGGAAAAAGTTAAGTTTTTTAATCAAGTTTAGTTATTTCGTGTTTAGTATTAATTTGTTTTGATTTAAATAGGTACTTATCTAATAGTTAAATTGTTAGTGTGTAATGTGTGTATAATAAAGTGTGTATTTAGGTAGTAAATAAAATAGTAAACTGGGATTTTTGTGTTCCTGAAACATTTCTTAATAATATTAATAACTATGTCTCGTGCGAACCCCAGTGTGCTTTGGGAGTATTTTGAAAAAACTAATACCGCCGAAAAAAAGGCGAAGTGTTGTGTATGTGGTGATTTGTACAGTTACAAGGCCTCGACAGGTAATTTAAAGTCACATTTAAAAAAAAAGCATATTCAAATTTATACTCGGCTTGCTGCGGCGACGGTAACGGCACAAAATGAACCCCGTACAGTAACTATGGTGACCGAGGCAACGGCGTCCACTGCGTTAACATCGCCTATGACAACTGCGACGACGACAGCAACCACGGCAGCTGCACCGGTGACTAGTCAAGCGTCAGTATCAGCAACTGTATCTCAGCGTTCAACATCTTCCATGTTATCTCACGTAACGACTACGCGTGATAAACAACAGCAGTCCATAGACAGATATGGAACATCGAAAAAAATTTCTAATGAATTAAAAAGAAGGATTGATCGTGATTTGTTAGATCTTTTTATAGACGGCTATCAGCCGTTTTCTTTAGTTGAAGAACCATGTTTTAAAAAGTTTGCGGCATGGATTCCTGGCTATCACCTGCCCACGAGAAAAACAATATCAAATGTAATGATACCAGCACTATTTGACAAAACAAAAGAAAAAATTAAACAACAGCTTACTAGCTCTAATGTTGAAAAACTTTGCCTAACTGCAGACTTATGGACATCTCGTGCTAACGTGTCCTATTTGGCTGTAACAGGGCATTACATCTCGGAAAATTTTACTCTTGAAACAATCCTTTTATGTTGCTGCAGTTTTGAAGAGGCGCATACAAGTGATAACATTAAGACTGCTTTAGCCGACATGTCCAGAGAATGGGAAATCACAAATAAAATAAATTTTATTGTTACCGATAATGCCGCCAATATTACAAAGGCAATTCGTGATTTGGGTTGGAAACATTATGGATGTTATGGGCATTCGCTAAATTTAATTGTGCAGGAGGCTCTTAAAGTTCAGGCGACGCAAATAATTTTAGAAAAAATAAAGAAAATTGTGCGCCATTTTAAAACGAGCACAACCGCCTTAGCAAAGTTGCTTAAGGCGCAAACTGATAGTAACCCGGATTGCGTGCCTAAAAGATTGAAGCAAGAAGTACCCACTCGGTGGAATTCTTGTTTTTTTATGCTACAGCGATTCGTAGAATTGGAATCGTTCATAAGGGCCACAGTCGCTTTACTGCGGCAGGACCTTCCAATTATTACAAATGAAGAATGGCAATTTTGTACTGAACTCTGTAGCATTTTAAAACCATTCGACGATGCAACACAATCTATGAGCGGTGAAAAATATATGACGGCAAGCTCAGTCATAGTAATGACGAAGTGTTTGATTAGCAGTTGCGATAAATTATTAGAAGAAAATTATAGCAATCTGGCTAAGGAATCAATTACTCATCTGAAAAATGGACTCGCAACAAGATTTGCAAATGTAGAAAAAAGTGGCACTTTTTCTGTATGCACATTTTTAGACCCTAGATATAAGAATAGTTTTTTTTCTGGACCAAATGAGGCAACAAATTCTAGAAAACTCGTACAGGATTTGCTTGTTTCTGCTTTAGCTCAAGAAAGCGCCACCGGTGAGGAAGTGCCGGCTTGTAGCACAACACAGATACATGACAAATTCTCGCCATGGTCTATTTTCCAAGATATTGTAAGCCAAAAGCAATCTGTGGGTACTCCTCTCTCTAAAGCAATTAAAGAAATCGACACATACATAAATGATGACATTCTACCTATTTTTAAAGTTGATAGAACCTGGAACTGTCCATTGGAGTGGTGGCGTAATCACCGGTTCACATACCCTAATTTAGCTAAAGTGTTTAAAAAATATGGGAACATACTGGCTACCTCAGTGCCGTGTGAGCGCATATTTAGTAAAACGGGACTAACTATAAGTGATCGTCGCACACGACTCACTAGTGATAAAGTGCAGCAATTGACATTTTTAAATGTGAATCTTAAACTTTCTTAGCAAAGTGTAAATGACTATGTAATTATTAAAACAGACTTTAACAGTGTAAATATTCTTGTAAAGTTGTATAAATATTGTAAATAGTACTTATGTATATACAATGAATTGAACTTCTAAATGCGCCTGCACTTTATGGTAATAACTGTATTTTCGTACCTATAGCATTGCAGCCAGTCCTAAGCCTGGATTTAAGTATGAAGGGAAGTTCATTTCAGTGCCTACATAATTACTAGTTCAATTCGATACCAGATGTGTAATTCAGGGACACACAAAATACTTAAAGACGATATACGTAGATATTAGTAGTATAGTAATAACAACATCTTATTACCACGTCCACCCAATAACACTTTTAACTTTCATAGAGATAAAACGTACCAAAAAAACACGTATTGAATCAGTTACCTAGTTCACAACACGCTATAACAACTCAATACCAAGAAACTTGTATACATATTAGTTCCTTGCTCAATACAGTACAGTGTATCAGCTAATACCTAGTTGCTAAAATACCATGTTTTAATAACAGTTATCGCCCGCTGAACCGATAACGGTTTTCGGTATTGGCAAAATGCGTACCGACCCACGACTACAGGGTTGCCACTACCAGGTCATATTTTTCCTTTAATTACCCTTAAATACTTTAATTAACCCAATACCGTTTTTTCCCGTAGACCTTGCGTCATACATACCTACTGATCTAGAGCAAAAATTAAGTAAGTACGTAATTTAGTAATTTCCTTAATATCGTATTCTAAAAAATACCCTTATAAATTCTTACTCTAAAAATTACCCTACTAACCTGCGAATTTTTACTCTAATCTAGGGTAAAAATAACATACAAAAAAATACAATGGTGCCGACGTATGGTGCGTTCCATTCACTGTTAATTTTGTTAATTTCGTTATTTTCGATCACAAATCTCGTTCCACTCGCGCCAACTTGTACTGAAAGTGATCATTATTATCGTTTTTAACAGTTTTTGTGGACGAAAATAGCAAAAATTACGGTGAATGGAACGCAGCAATAAGCGACATTCCGACGTCAGTCGTCATCATATTCTAAGTCAAAGTCAGCTGTCAGTTCAGTCCTTTTTTTTTTTTTTTTAAAGATTAGTTTTACGGCCCCTGGGAACTAGCCCTTTGGAGCCTAACATCAGTATACTTTTATTACATTTTTTTCTTAATTCTACCTTATAACTACCTTAAATCTACCTTATTTCTACCCCCCCAAACCCTATCAGTAAAGTGGCGGATACTTTACTGACAAATTACTAGACTTCTTGGGAGAAGCCGAAAATCATGCTTCATCACTTTTGTTACAATTGCCCACACTTACGCACATTTATGACCATATAATGGTTAACATTCCACCAATATTACACACTATAATACACGAAAACACAAGTTTTGGAAATTAAAACAAAAATGACAACATGACTTTTCCACTTCCCGCCAAAAAGCCTCCTCAGTAGAAGTGGGTGCTTAAACGAAAAGCCGTTTGAAATGTTCGCTTTTTTAAGTAAGCGCCCAAGCGCGCTTACAAATTTAAGCGTGTTGCGATTAAGCAATGACGGCAAGAAAGAGAAAGAAATTCCAAAAAATTACAAAACGTAACCTTATTCGTATGACAATACAGTTCAAATCAATATTTAATTAAATTGCACCTTATTTCTTTACCAATAAAAGCAATACATTGATAATAAATTATATTAGATTAACAACTATATTTCCATGCACATAAGACTCACTATTAATTTTTCAGCGGATAAGTTTTTGGCTTTTTTGCTTGAACTTATGTTTAGTAAGCATTTTGCTTTTGGTGTCGGATTATTGACGGACGAATTTTTGTTTAATTTATAAAAGCGGAAAAGCAGAAAAGCACTTTTTACAACGACTTTTAATTACAAGCACAAGCGTAACAACGTGCTTTAAATATAAAGCCGTTTATCACATATTTACTCCTCAGTTCAGTCCGTCATAGTAGGGTTGCGAGCTTAAGATAGTTTACCCTAGATTTTGGGTCTTATCTAAATATGAGCATGGCAGCGCTTATAAATATTTCGCACTCGCTCTTTGTGCTTGTTTTCATTCCATGGTTAATTCGTGTTTCATTGCACCTTCCATTGAACATTTTTGTGGCATTGCTGGAGTTAGTCATAAAATAATAAGTCGTTAAGAAAACCATTACTTTCTTAATCTCATTTTGTATGTAGGTAATCACTGAAAGAATTAACAGTCAACATTTTGAACATATAGATTTTTTGTTGTTCAACTAAGGGATTTAGGCAAACCCATTGGATTTAGGTACAGACAGATCTACGTCTGTGGATTTAGAGGGTACCTTTACAAAATTATTATGTATAATCTAGAGTACATTGAGACCAATCTTGGGGTAAAAGGAAAAAAGACTTGGCAACCTTGAGTCGTCTGCTGCGTTCCAGGGCTTTTTGGCGGGAAGTGGAAAAGTCATGTTGTGATTTTTGTTTTAATTTCCAAAACTTGTGTTTTTGTGTATTATAATGTAATATTGGTGGAATATTAACCATTATATGGTCATAAATGTGCGTGAGTGTGGGCAATTGGAACAAAAGTGATGAAACATGATTTTCGGCTTCTCCCAAGAAGTCTAGTAATTTGTCAGTAAAGTATCCGCCACTTTACTGATAGGGTTTGGGGGGGTAGAAATAAGGTAGTTATAAGGTAGAATTAAGAAAAAAATGTAATATGTATACTGATGTTAGGCTCCAAAGGGCTAGTTCCCAGGGGACGTAAAACTAATCTTATAAAAAAAAAAAATGCTGCGTTCCAGTCACCGTAATTTTTGTTATTTTCGTCCACAAAAAGTGTTAAAAACGATAATAATGATCACTTTCAGTACAAGTTGGTGCGAGTGGAACGTGATTTGTGGGCAAAAATAACAAAATTACCAGTGAATGGAACGCACCAGTAATCAACACAGAGCACGAAAAATGTGTCACTGACAAATGTCAAAATCCGAAGGACTTATTTCGAAGATTCGTTTATAGGTTATTTGTTTATTCTCAAGATTGATTTATGGCGTCCGTAGCAACCACGATAGAAAATCGATTTATTTTGAAGATTGACGTTTATTGACCACGTGTTAATGTTTACATTTTTTGACAACTTCACGATGAGAAATTATTATGGGGTTGCCAGCTAAGGGTATTTACCCAGACTTAGGATTAAGGGTAAGAAGCGAGTGCGTTTATTTTCGAGACATTTGTACGAGCATACCTAGTCTGGAATCTGGATACGCTAAAAATAATTTTGATACTTGTACTTAATTATACGTAGGTAAGGCGGCTACTCACGATGCAATTTCATATTCAATCCGTCGATTCAATCTGTTCAAGTAGTAGTAGTACCTAGTAGTAGAAGAAAGTAGACGTCAATTTGCCTCCGCACCGCGCAACCTGTCAATTCAACTCAAGTTGAATCAACGGCTTAAAGAAATTGCACCGTGAGTAGTCGCTCTTTGTAAACAGATCATACCAAAAACAAAGTTTTCCCGATTGGCATTATAAACGTATGTTTAGACCTATATTACAGGATAAATTATTTGAATTTTTGGTTAAAGAGAAATTCAACTTTATTAACCTTGCTTAAGGTCTATTATACCTTGACAATTCTGTAGATAGGAAACGAGCCGAGCGAGAGGACCAATGTGGGATCGTGTCCTTTTCACTCAGAGTTGCCAAGCTAGGTTGACCATAAAACCACATGAATTGTCGTCCACTTGGCGTAGTGGTTTGAGCGTAGGCCGCTAGGCTCATTGCACCAGTTGGTTGCGGATTTGATGATTCCCGTCGGGGCAAATTCCGGAAATGGCCTTTCCGTAATTTGCTCTGGTTTGGGAACGCTTCCAGTCCATTGGGCTTAGTTTGGGACCGTACAGTTGGTGTATTAGTCTGAAGATATTTATGTAATTATCCATTGTTTACAATGTTTATTTTATTTGTACAGTCATAATTGTATTATTGTGTGGACACCCTAGTAGAAAGAAACACTGTACGACAATAGGCCTCTCACTCGGCTCGTTTTTTGTGCAGCAGTTAGCTGTCTAGTGTTTATTTAGGTTGAAGACATACCCTCATACATTGAGAGCCGGCTCTCATCTGCCTGGCGGGTACCCACTACCCAGCAGCAGCTGTTGCACGCCTAGTGGATCTCATCCGATGGGTACCCGGTGGGCATACCCGCACAATAAATGGACTGATATATCCCTCGTTGTAGGCCAGAAAGGCCGGCCCGCCCGAAACATAAAATTAAAAAAAATCACCAATTCACAATGTATGCCATTCTAGAAAAATAAGAGGTAGATGTTAAATAAATTCGGTAAAAATGAAAAAATGAGAAAAATATTTGTTTACAAATAGTTGAAACTAATGAACTTGAAGAAAAATTTGGTTTTGTATCTCGCCTTTAAATTTTGTAACTGTTTTGGTTTTTTTTTTTTTCGGGGGGATTTCGAAAATACTGGGTGGAAATTCACATAGTCATCTGGCAACACTGGCCACTGTATAAGGCTGGCTACATACAGATCATGTGTGGCTGGCCTAAATCCGCCTAAATCCATCTTCAAAATAGACTCGGCCGTCAAAATCAAATCAAAACAAAATACAGAAATCAAATCTGTGTATTTTTATCAAAGAGCTATAATTTGATTTCTTTCTCTTCTTCCTTTTTCGCCTGTAAAATACTCGAGTGATATCCTACTTACAATAATAATTAGTCGTTATGAACTCCAAAAGTTATCGTTTCAGAAGCATAATCCACAAAGGTGTTCGATTTGTGCAAAGTGCTCAAGGAGCGAATGATAAAAAGCATTTGAAAAATTTGTGTGATTATCTCAATATTAGTGAAAGTAAAGCCCAGTATATGTGCATGAAACATCCTGTGATTACCAAACTGGACGATGAGAAATTCAGGAGCCTATTGGATACCATAAAGGAAATAGGTTTTACCAATGATGTACTTCTTCAAGAGCCTACATTGTTTGGCATTCTACCAGTCACATTAAGATTTAGATACAAAGTATTAAATGAATGTGGAATCAAAAATGTGTCTCCTGCCATTTTGTCATCTTATTTAACAATTATAAAACAGAGAACCATAGGAGAGTTAAAAAGTATTGGTGAGATACCAGCTCATATAAATGTTGAGAACAGACTTGCGAGTTACATGACGCAGTGGCCCACATCACTTACAACAGCAATATATGAAGATGTGCTCGGAACTACACTATATAACCTACGTCTAAAATTAATCCAAAGATATCTCGAACTTGTACTGGAGGTGACAAATGATGAATTCCTTAGAGGTATAGAAACATACCCTACCATTAAACACCGTCCTTTGGAATTCATAAATGAAACACTTAAGATATTACTATCGCAAATTATGATACCCAGTCATAAAATCAAGACAAATTTATATTTAATTCATGTTGACCCAGATAATTTGAAAAACCTGATTTATAAGTTCCGATCTATTGGTGGCATAGATATGAAAGAAGTGATCAGAATGCATCCGAAGCTTGCAACACGGAATTATGTAACTATGCTAGAGACGAGAAAGGTTTTGAAAGATTTTGGTATTAGTAATGAGGCACAAATAAGATGTTTCGATATATACACATTGTCACCTGAGACAGTACGAGAAAGGCTAGAAAATGCCAAAACCATACCAGAATTTAGTGCTTTCTTTAACCATCCAAGGTTTCTTAAAATGATCCACTACAATAAAACTGCTACAAGAAGGTTAAACAGATTGTATAAAAACAATAAAAAATGTGTAAGTTTGAATGTACTCTCAGGCAGTGCTGTACATTATGATGTATTTGAAAAAGCACCTGGTGACAGACTGGGCAAAGGCAAAGATTTACTTTTTTGTATATCACAGTCACTTGGAAAGAAATATAAAACAAATCACATTCACCGTGTAATAAAAAAACATCCTTTTTGGATCAATATCCCAGTAGTTCAGGTCAAATATGTGTATGAACGATTATCATCTGAATTTACTAACGAAGATATATTCAAAAACTGTTCTATTCTACTATACCCATGGAATAAAGTGAGGGAAGCAATTAAACTTGTTGATAAAAAACAAATCAAAAACATATTGCCATTTCTCCATGACTGTTTCAACTATGATAAATTAGATAAATCACAAAAATTAAGTTTGGTTCTTTATTTACTTGAAAAAAATCATTACTTTTCTGGGAATGGAGTGTGGGCTGACGAAAAAAATAAAACCATTGATAAGCTACAAGATCAAGAATTGATGAAGCTGCCATCAGCTTAACTAATGTTGGATTTTGAAATGAATGATTATTTAATTTATGCATTTTTATTGTTATTCTTCCTATTTGCCTAATACCAAATAATTTAAGATAATAAAAACTACATACTAGATCTGTATAGACCAAAAAGCATATTTGGTACAGCAAGCATCTATAGGTTACTGTAACAGAAATGGTACAATATGGATGGGTAGGTATGCTAGCTGTTCGATGCGTACTGCTATCTGTCTGTCTGTGGCTAGCTCCATAGACAAAAGTAGGTTTTTGCATGTGGCAATACCATTGAATACTGTCACAATGCCACTCTATGTAGTCTATGGTATAGTTAACAGAAAAATGGCGACTTTACTCCCTCGTTCCCTTGGTCTTGCCGAATCAATTATCATAAAAAATGGAAATAAGGTACGTAAAACAAATATTCATTTAGATTTTCAAACCCCTATCACCATAGTTTTTATTTGATTGAGCAGAGGTCCCCATTATTCCTTAGCTTCAAATAACCAATACATCGTTTACCCGATTACTGAAAATAAAATAGTAATAATTGATTACTGACCTAATTTTGTAAAACAAAGATGACTGCTTTGTCTGATCTCGTTTCTAATTAATGTTTTTTTAGCAGACCTTGATACAATTGAATTTTATTTATAAATTTGACCTTGTCGCTTGCTACTGTGACCTTACGTCATAGGTACGTCGATGTCCGTCTGTTGGTAGTTACAATACCAATTTTCGGCTATTATACCCTGATTATATAAATATAATATAGCCGTGATATGTAATAGCTATCTCTAGGCAGTATGTTAGCGTATATTCCTAAACTATTTCAAGGATTCAAGTAGAAATCAATAACATGATGACAGCTAGCTTATTGGAATTTATATCAGCTGTTAAATCTTATTAGAATCTATCACTGAAATGAATGGATGAATCATGTTCTGAATTCTTATACTACTTAAAATACCACACCTAATTAACGGAAAAATATTATTGATCTCTAAACTCAACCCAGACAATGTTATTATTTACTAAACAAATACATTGTATTTAAGAACTCACTTACATTTTAACCAATCAAGTTAGACACCCAGCTGTTCAATAACAATTAGAAAAATTTGAGAGTAGTTCAGTGGTATTCTAAATTGAAATAAAAATATTCATTTAAAAATAAAATAATGGCCATTGGCCCTAAATTATTCTTTCCTACTAAATGTGTTCAGGCGTAAGTATAAGGCATAGCATAAAACATGGTGAGAACTATTTTATATTATCTTAACATACATAGTTAAGCAAAAATATTGTTAAGAGTGGAAAAAGGTAACAATAGCATGCAGACAGTCATAGACAGATCTGAAGTTCACAGATTTGCAACGACTTTATCTCGTATTCATATGTTTTAAATATAGATAATCTATCTAAGATACGAGATAACACTATATTGTAGACTTGTTTTTCCTGTTCCATGTACCTACTAAACATATTGATGTAAAAAAGTAATAAAACAAATTATTCTTGTTTTCTATAGTTTGGTAGATATTCTTTATCCTTGTGACTTGAGTGTAAATAAGTGTGAAATACTTTTGGTTTTCATTGCAGTTGTTGGCAGCGACGGCTGCAAGCAATTTTCCAAGCAGGCAACAAGTCCGCCACTTGAACGTGCACGAGTATGTGAGCTACACGCTACTACGCGACCATGGCATCCCTGTGCCCAAGTTCAATGTCGCCAAGACCAAGGAAGAGGCAGTTCAGTTTGCTAAAGAGCTCAACACTAAAGACATAGTACTTAAAGCACAGGTAAATATATCAATGAATTATTTAATGTACGGTCATTTAGTCATCACAATACAAAGGGGGCGTCCATAAATTAGATGAGGTGATTTGAGTGAGATCTCCCTTGGTGAGATTTCGTGAGATTTTGCTCGATCCCCTCCCTCCCCATTTAATCTCACGTGAGATTTTTCAAAAGCTATATTCTAGAGGAGAAACATGTTTTACTTAATTTAACAAAAAAAAAGTTTAAAGTAAAAGTAAAGTTTAGTTTTAAAAAAAAAACTTTATTTAACCCAGTTTTATTGCAATTTTACACTGTTTCTTGCGGTAAAAAAAAATACGTGAGATTTGCCGAGATTTTGCTCGACCCCCTCCCCCCCATAAATGCCTCACGTAATTTATGGACACCCCCAAAGTAGGCTGAGTGAAACGGTTTATAGACTGACATTTCTTATTTAGGTACTCTCAAACTAGACCTAAAATGTTTTAAAATACACAAACATGAGGTCTCTCAGTGCACACAAATGCACAGACATAATGGGAAATGTCAAACTGTCTATAGTGTTAGTTCCCTCTTTAAACAAGTATTATTTTTGATTATGGTTAGCCTTGTAAGGTTCAAAGGCATAAGACACTTCATAGTATTACATAATGAATGAATGATGTAGTTAGCAATTTGCCAATTAATTCATATGCAGATATAATAAGTATCAACCTGAATTGGCTGTGTTTCCTGTTTAATTTCCTTGATGCTATAGCATGTAGTCTATTTCAGGTACTTGCTGGAGGCCGTGGAAAGGGTTCATTCAAAAACGGTCTGAAGGGAGGCGTCAGAATGGTTGATACGTTAGTAATTTCTCATTTAACTTTTATTTATTGTGATATTTTATACAATAACTGTTACACCGACACTGTATATGGAGACATTTTGTACCAATAGCCCCATTTTTTATTTTTGCATTTTATACAACTGCCAGTATGGGTTTACCTGTTTTTGTTTAAGCTATATTACTTCCCTTTAATTTGACAACAAATTGGTATTGTCGTAACACAGACCTGAGCGCGCCGGAGAGCTGGCTAGCAAGATGCTGAAGCAGTACCTGGTGACCAAGCAGACGGGCGCCGGCGGCCGCATCTGCAACATGGTGATGGTGACCGAAAGGAAGTTCCCGCGCCGGGAATACTATGTCGCCATCATGATGGAGCGCAGTTTTAACGTATGTGGTTGATTGATTCACAACAATGTATCAATAGAAATAGTTCCACCATTGCCAACGTTTGCATGTGTGCATGCATAATACAACCACTCTAATGCCATATTCATTGCTTTGTGATCTGCGCCCATAGCACAAACTCGTAACATATTGTCATCAAGAAACTGAATATGTTAAGGGACCACTAGTTAATTAGATTGTGTTATAACCACTGATGTCAGGTTTTTAGTTTATAAACGGAAGCCCAACATAACCAATATTCAGTGATGACTCAAGCTGTTTTTGCCTCTTCAGATAAGTGAATGCCGCACTTGGCCCCTTCATTGAATTAAAGGAATATTTATTGAACACAATATGGAAGTGTGTCCCTGATCCCAATAGAGACTATAATCAATTCTGTGCCAATAATCACAGCTACATCAAGCAAAGCAGGGGTAACACTATTATTAGACTTGATGTATTTTTTCTTTAAAAAAATCAATACATTGGTATACTTGTATATGCGAAAATGTTTTTCATAATTGTGTTGTCTCCAGGGGCCAGTCATTATCGCATCCTCTCAAGGCGGTGTCAACATCGAGGACGTCGCCGCCGAGAACCCAGACGCCATCACCTACGAGCCCATCGACATCGTGACGGGAATCACTGACGACCAAGTCTGCCGCGTCATAAAAAAAGTGAGTTGACTTTATTAGATAAGATACAGTTGCAAAATAATTTTTCTAATATTCATTTATCTCTACGTTTTATAGTAGATTTTTTAACGACAATGAGCGTTGATTGTTGATGACACGGCCCGGCAACAACACCGGCCCTGCACCTATTCTATGAAATTATCGTTACCGACATGGCGTTGCCGGGCTAGACTAGTGAGACAGCGTGCAGTACAATACAATTTCATTGAATAATGCGTCCACTGATATCGGTAACCAACTGTGCTGGGCCTAGGCCTAAGCTAGTGTCGTTGCTGTGTCAGCCAGTGAAGAAACGCTCAATCTTTTTAATAAAATATAATCACTGTATCTGTTCTGAATCAAAATTAGTTTTAACTCGTAATTGTTATTGTTTAGATTGGTCTTGAAGAATTCGCAGAAGAAGCATCTGGTATGGTGAAAAAGATGTACAATTTGTTCTTGAAGAAAGACGCTCTTTTGATCGAAGTGAATCCTTACGCCGAGGATGCTATCACCGGCAAATGTAAGCGGACGTGTATAATTTTACTAGTTTCACAAACATTTTTAATACCCTTGCTGGTGCCTAATTTAAATATTGTTCATTCCCAACAGTCTTTTGCTTGGACGCCAAATTCCGATTTGATGACAACGCCGATTTCAGACAGAAGGAATTATTCGCTCTGCGAGACACAACGCAAGAAGATCCCAAGGAAATCGAAGCCGCTAAATTTAATTTGAACTACATTGCACTTGATGGTAAGATTTTTGTAAGATTCTATTGGTTCAGTAATTATTTCCCTGTACAGATATTTTTCTTGCACTTGCAATAATCATTTTAATTAAAAAAATGTCGTTACTTTTTACTAAAATACCTAATCATTATTATTTGTCACAGGTAACATCGGGTGCATGGTGAATGGCGCGGGCTTGGCCATGGCGACCATGGACATCATCAAGCTGTACGGCGGCGACCCCGCCAACTTCCTGGACGTCGGAGGCGGCGCCACTGCGCAGGCTGTCGCGGTAACACTTCCATTTCGATTTCTAGTGTTTGGAAACGTGATAAAATAGGTATTCGTTATTTGAATAATACTAACACTATAATTTTATTTTATAGGAAGCATTCAAAATTATCCTTTCGGATCCCAACGTGTCTGCCATTCTGGTGAACATCTTCGGAGGCATTATGCGATGTGACGTCATCGCGGAGGGCATCATCAACGCCGCCAAGAATCTTAACATTCAGATCCCAGTTATCGTTCGGCTTCAGGTATGTGTCTATTTCATGGATCTCATGGATATTTCATGGATCGGTAAACAATCGGAGGTTAAGCAACGCTCGGTAAGGTCAGACAGAGATGGGTGACCATTTAGTGGCATTTGAAATGAGCGTCTCCGTGCTTCGGAGGGCACGTTAAAAGTCGGTCCCAGTTGTTGTCATCTAGGCAGCAGTCGTAAAGCCGTGTCAGAGGCCTTCGGGCGGCTTGACAAACTGACACCAGGTTGGCCACTAACCATACGATAAGAAGAAGATGGATCTAAGAATGTTGTCTATTTAAAGGTTGTGTATTAAGTGTGTGTAGTTGAGGGTAATCGATTATTTATTTTTAAAACTTATTTACCCAGGGCACGAAAGTAAACGAAGCGAGAAAACTAATAGCGGAGTCTGGGCTGCGCATAGTGCCCCGCGACGACCTCGACGAGGCGGCGAAGCTGGTGGTACAGCTGTCCGAGATCGTGGCTCTCGCCAGGAAGGCTGGCGTCGAGGTCAAATTCGATATACCTAAATTCATGCTCGAAAAGTAAAATCCAGCAGTATTGTTCACTATACTCATCACTGTCTAATTGGTCTTAGTAGTTCAGCCCATCGTAATTTATTTCGAATTTATAATTGTAACGTCGTCCTGTAGTTATAATTCACTAATGTTCTGTACCCGTGACACGCGCTTGTATTGTATCTCCTATATCCCGCGAAACATGTATTGTATAAAGTAATATTTTAAGGTGTAACAATACCAATTCCATAATATATTGTTATAGATAGACATATTATACGTGGGAGTTGTGATATTTACATTATAAATGTTGTAGCAGTTAGCTTCTCGTATCTTTTAACCGTAAATAATTTCGATGTTATTACTGCTGGAATATGTCGCGCGTAGATTCAGCTAAGTACAGGTTGTATAAAAGCCAATTAGTTTTATTTAAATGCGTCATTCATTATCCTATTTATTGAATTACATTATTTTAGTATTAGTGACCGTATTAGAGGATTAGTTAGTGCAAATAATTTAATATTGTATAACATTGATGTTGTAGTTAGTATTATAAAATCTGCAAGTTGTTATAAATTGTAATTGTTACCAGTCTTAACAGTAATTGAAGTGGAGCTTGATGTATTTCGAATAACATTTTTATTTATATACATATTTGATATGTATTGTTATTTTTTAAGTACAGCTGTAGATGGTTGTATCTTTGAGACGTGTATCAGCGCAATAATCGGTATTTGTACATTATGTATGTACTGTATGTTTCTTTGTAAATAGCAAAGTCTAATTACCTAAGTTTAAACTTGTCGAGAACAATTTCGGTGTAGAGATTTTCTCCTTATAATTGAAGTACAATTTGAAGTCACCAGTTTGATTCTAGTATATATGTATTTAATTGTATTATTCTAGCATAAAATATGGCTTCTTTTGAGGAATCAACATAATTTAATAAATTTTATTTTAGATCTGTATTAGGGTTTTATTTCTCACTACCATTTTCATTGTTATAATTTTATAGTTTGTTTTTGGAGAAGGTGTCTTTGAGAGACATCTACCTCGCATGAAAATTAGATAAATGGGATGGTGGTGTGGTCAAGTAAGCAAGTAAGGGGGCGCTCATAAATTACAGTCCGTTTTTCCTTAAATGACTTAAATGGTAAACAAAGATGGCGTCCTAGTAACCAAAGACAATTGATAGTGTTGGGACATTATCGAATGAACAAGTGAACAAATATACTCAGGAAGCTTGTAACTGAATGATTTTCATGATGTGAGATTTCCTGACAATGTGGTTATGACTATGGGAATTAATAGCGTTGACAGTAATATTTTTGTAGTAAGCTGCCAGAATATCCTTCATTATCATGATCAAAGAAATAATTTCTCAAAACAATCTTAGCCAACATAAAGAAATAAAACGACAAGATATTTTTATCTTTTTTATTAATTTGATTCACTACAAGTTACTTCACTCGAGTCTTCTGTTTCGGATACGTGAACAATAAAACTGGGGGTCGGCGCGTCTGATGCAGCATCTATTAATCCGCCAAGCTGCATCATTTTATCTTCTTCTTTTATTATATGACTAATGCAGTTGTTCCAGGACACCTACCAATTTGGCTTAAGCCTTCTTTGATCAATTCCTTGACTTCAGCCATTTTGAAGGTTTTATTATTTTTGCCAACATGAGTTTTTAACTGTGACCATATTAATTCGATCGGATTTAATTCGCAATGATAGGGCGGCAGGCGTAAAACAATAATATTTTTGCGGGCTGCCATTTCGTCCACAACTTTTTTACTATAATTGTTTTTGCTAAATTTACTTAAAAGTTGCGCTTTTATTTCTTTTTCTTCGAAATTAATTTTTATTATTGTTTTAAAAATTATAGGTACAGTTCACTCACACTGGTCGAATCATTCATCCGCTTATCGCATCACTACAATCCAAAGACAAACTCGCATTTAGAAATGTCAAGTTGTGATGATCATTTTTAATCTGTTGAAATGGATTCTGATATTTTTTTGATTTTATGAAAATTAATGTGTTTGAATAGTTAATTTGAAGCAGTTTTTGGTGTAATTCATACCATATGTGTTTCTTCTAATAATCAAGACGTTCATAACTTAGGTAAAGGTTGTGATTGATGCCAAAACTCATGATTTTCGTAACCAGGACGGTTTGTTATGAGTTTAAGACATTTTAGAAAAAACAGACTGTACGTAAGGCATTAAATGGGGGGAGGGGGTCGAGCCAAATCTCACGTGGGGAGAGGTGGTCTCGGCTAATCTCACGTAATTTTTTTTTACCGTAAGAATCTAAATTTGCAAGAAAACTAGGTTAAATTAACAAAACATGTTTCTCCTCTAGAATATGGCTTTTGAAAAATCTCACGTGAGATTAAAGGGGGAGGGAGGGGGTCGAGCAAAATCTCACTTCTCACCAAGGGGAAAATCAGACCAAACCAGATCAAACCAGAAAATCTCAAAAATCGCCTCACGTAATTTATGGACGCCCCCTAATTGAGAAGGTAATGGAAAAAACTCAACTGAAAAATTAATGAACAGGAATTCAAATTGAGACGATGATGTTAGCGATGCTGGCGCATTGCTCAAACAGACATGGCAAGTTATCGTTTGTTAAATAAATTATACTGTTATACATTTTTAGGTTGCCATCTCGTACAAGAAAGGCAGCAAGCGCGGTGGCGGCGGCGGCAAAGGGCCGTGCCCGACGCCCGACAAAAGTAAAGAACGTTTTTGGAAGTATTTGGCTTTTTGACATACATAGGTTCATCGCTCACATTTTTTTTTTGGATAATATTTTTATTTGCTTTGTATACATTTGACTTAAGTATTATTAACTAAAATAATTAAATGCTGTTTTAATGCTAGGGAATTAAAAATCTGTATTCGATAAATCATTTTTTAATAATAAAACTGTACATGATTAATATATTTAGTTATTTATTTGTTACTATAAACTTAATGGAAATATTATATTCGTATAAATGGACATAATTCACTTCGAAATATGAATAGAGTTAATAACTAATACATATTTTGATGTGTAATGTTAACTAATAATAAAATTATCCTAAATTGTTCAAATCAACAATTGCACTGAGACAGCGTGAGTAGCGTGACATGGACCGAGAAACAAGCAATACCCTTATATACACTATCTATATGACTTCTTTGCTTGGTGTCGAAATACCTAACGCTTCTTCATAGCCGATTTTTGTTTCATGTTTACCTGAAATTGAGAAAATTCATATTGCTTTTATATCTTCTCCAACTACTTTAATGCAACTACGAGTAATCTATTATATAAATACATACCTTTTTTAGAGGATTTCTTTTTAGACTCTTTCTCTTTGGAGTCTTTTTTCGATTTCTTATGTTTTTCAGTCTTTTTGCCTTTCGGGTGGGATTCGGCGAGCGAGAACTCTTCGGCGGGCTCGATGCTATCCTTCGCTCGTGTCTTGCCATTTGTTTTGTTCGATTCCTCAATGAGTAGTTCGTCGCCGACATCGGTTTTCGCCTCTGGTAACATTAAGTCTAGAGATTTCTGCTTAGATTTCTTTTCCTTCTTTTTCTTGGTGGGCTTCTGAGGCGTCTCCTTGTCGGTGGATTTGGTTCTCTTCGATATCTTGGACTTCTCGTCGAGCAGCCCGCCGTCCGGCGACGGGTACTGGTTTATTCTCGACGTAAGCAATTCTTCCTCTCGGAGGGGTCTGAAGCAATTAATCATCGGGTTCTTAACGTGTACTACAAATTCACATCAAGTAATGGTTCCAATCCAATAGTGTTTTCATGTCTATGATGTTAAAGGTGGAAATATACGTCAGATTTTTTTCTGCGATAGTTCGATCAGACAATCGCAAGGCACTGGTGTCATAGATTTGAGTATTCAATATACAGCCGGTTGGGACGTCAGAGTCACGTGCAAAAAGAACAACCCAGAGGCGTTTATGATTTTATAGCCATGAAACAAACATGGTCATTACGATCAGATCCGATAGTCAGATCACACAGTCAGAAGCATAATCTGACGTCTATTGCCATCCTAACACTCGTTCTGTTAATGTTAGCTAAAAACTCTTAGTTTAGATCAGAAATGGTAGTACAATTATCACTTTTCGAGGAATAACATAAACAACGATAATTTTCTAATATCAAAAACTGTTTCATATGAGTAAAATACTATAGTAAGTGTGGGTAGTGTAGTGTAGTGTGTGTAATGTACTACTCCACCAAGCCAAAGGAACTCGAATGGAATGCGGCTTCCCCGCCTGCATACCGCCCGCACACCCGCCACCGCTTGCGGCTTCCCGCCCGCCACACGTCCCGCACACCGCCACTGCCTTTTTGTGCGGGTGACGTCACATTTGACAGGTTCCTAGTTGGCTTGGTGGCGTAGTATGTATGTGTATGCACTAACTGGTCGAGGTCGAGGTCGAGCGCGCGGTGCGGGTCGTCGCGCGGCGGCGGCGCGTCCTCGTCCGACAGCGCCGCGCCGTCCGGCAGCTCGCCGCCCGCCGCCACCGCCGGCCGCGACCACGACGCTTCTGCTGTACAAACACCAACACACACGCATTTCATACATATTACACCATCACTTAAGTTGCGTATTCATTAGCGAACATTTGTCCGGCGACCTTCATCATCATCATTTCAGCCAAAAGACGTCGACTGTTGGACATGGCCCCCCCAAGGTTTTCCACAACGACCCGTCTTGTGCTACTTGCATCCAGCGGTTTCCCACGACCTTGACTAGATAGTCGGTCCACCTTGTAGGGGGCCTACCCACGCTGCGACCTTATCATCGCCCGACACGAATTAGATGTGTCGGGCGACTTCGCGGGGGACATCGCAAGCGATATCTACGTGTCGCGGGACACCGCGTGTCGACGCTCCGGCGTCGACCTTGCGCGACTTCGTGTCGAATCGTGTCCCTCGACAGTTGCCAGACTACATTTGAGTAGTGAGTTAATGTGTTCCGCGACTATCCTCGACATTGTAGGCGGACAGTCGCACATAAATGTCTCGCGACTGCTCTAATGAATACGCGGCTTTATCACATTACGTATGTATGCGGAAAGAACGTGACACGGTAAGTCATACTCGCCTTCGCTCTCCGAGTCACTGGAATGTCTCTCCTTTTTGCTTTTCCGTTTCTTGGATGTTCGTTTCTCTTTCTTCTTCTTGTTCGAGTCGTCTCGCGATGTTAAGTACTTGTCGGATCTCTTGGCTGGAATAGAGAGGTGTGTTAGTCGATAAACATCTTGTGGTATACTGGTATAGTTCTTGCAATTCACGAAGGCGACCGGTCCTTGGTTGTGTAAAGAAGTATCTGTATACGTGTTAATGTGTGCGTGTCGCCTTCGTGAATTGAAAGAACTATATGGAATGTTCTAATATAGGTCGATACTAACTGTGTATTTGTAGCGGCACCTCGAGCGCGATCTCGGCCACCGGGATGTCCTCCTGCTGGTAGGAGCGCGGCGAGTCGTCCTTGAGGTAGTGCGGGTTATTCGCCTGCTCCTGTTTCCTAGCTTCCCGCAACTGAACAAATGAGGATTTTGTTAGACTGTTATATAACATTTAATCAAGAATAATAGATGCAGAAACGGTTTTCTCAATGTATCGCAGATGCTCGCAATATGTTTTTGTAACGTGAAACCTATTTGGCTGAACGCTGTCCCCGAAATACAGGCTCCTAATGAGAGTCAGTTTTCTTCAATAATTGTGTATTGAAAATTTTCTAGCGAGAATATTTATTGATTTGTAATACTTTTAATGAAACATTTATTTTTATTTTACTTCTATGCGTCAGTCGTAAGCGACTGTAGCCTAGGGGTGAACAGGTTGGGCTAGCAATCAGAAGGTCCCAGGTTTAATCCCCGGTGGGGCATGTACCAATGGATGAATTTTCATCTATGTGCGTAATTTACAGTTCGCTGACGGTGAGGGAAAACATCGTGAGGAAACCTACCTATCCCTCGGGATAAGGTAATAATCAGTTCCTGTATACACGGCGACAAGGTTCACCACCTGTCACGTTGGGTTCTGACTATCAGGTGAAACGTGGGCTTTGAGTTGGTTAATACCTCCACAATGTGGTGGTGTATGGCCACTCAAGCTTCTGACTACCCCCGACTGGGGATTAAAGTCGTGCCGTTACATTTATTTTATTCTATGCTTCATTGTTTTTAAAGCTGGTGGTTTTATTATTTGTTACCTCCAAACATGGATAATGGGTACAGAGTAGTACGTAGATACGGACCATGGCGAGTTCCTCCGGCGTGAACTGCGCGGTGGGGCGCGGGTCGCGCGGCGCCGCGAACACGGGCGGCGCCGCGCTTGCCTCGCCCTCCTCCTCCGAGCTCGAACTCTCCGACGACCAGTGCGACCGGGACAACCACTGCTCCAGGTTCAAACTAAACGGGGACACCCACATATAGATATACAACACGATTAAAATAGGAATGGGACCGGCCTAGCGCCATGTTATGACGTCACAGCTAGAACTCTCTCTCGGCTAACTTCACTCATAAGTACCGTACTTTATATGAGTGAAGTTAGCCGAGAGCCCGTCCTATTCTTATTTTAATCGCATTGTACGTAACTAACAGACTTTATTTTTTGGTTAAAATTATAAGGCATAGTCAGTCTTAGTTGCTGTGTTGAATAGCCCTACCATCTCCCGTGGATTCCCGAGTAGAAAGAGACACTCCCACCGAAAGTCACTCACTCCGTTCGCTTTTTCCGCAACAGGATGCCATCTTCTTCTTCTACCGTATGGTTAATGGCTAACCGAGTGTCAGAGTTATTCAAGCCGCCCGAAGGCCTCTGACAAGACTTAACGACTGCTGTCTAGACTCTAGATGATAACAACCGGGACCGACTTTTTACGTGCCCTCCAAGCACGCTCAGTTCAAATGGCACTAAATGGCATAACCTCCGATTGTTTGCCGATCAGTGATTGCAGCTAGCTATGAGCGCCATCCAGTTAGTTGTATTGTAGTTGTAATCCACAAAAAGGCCTATCCTTTCTTTTCATTAAATTCGTGCGGGTTCCCAGACAACTAAGCTTTTCCTCGGGCCTCGTCGAGGGTCAAACCTTGGCGTCATCGTTGGACACCATTCTCGATCCTGGCTTACACGAGTAACAGTGGTGGGAGTGTGTGGCGGGCCATGTCCCAATAAAAAAAAAACAAATAGTGTATAAAAATTTGAACGCACTCAGGTGGCATAGGCACTTTCTTCTGTGCTTTGGGCGCGACCGGCTTCAGTTCGCCGTCGAACAGGTCGGCTAACTCCTCGATTAGACCGTCGCTGAAGCCCTGCGCCGCGCTCTCGCCGTTCACATTCTCATCGTCTTCCTCCTTCTCCAAACCATTACTGGAACTAACAGACACATTGTTTTGAAACGATACGACGATAAGAATGCAATACGTCAGCTTCGATAACGAAGATACACACTGAGAGATAATTAATTTTCCTCCGTGTAGGTACCGTTTTTTTATTACCACTCCACGATTTACGAATATAAAAGGAAGCATGACTAGACTTCAGGCTGCGCCCGCTCGTTCAATGTGCGGTACTCCGAGACTGCTGCTCCGACGCGCTCTGTTAGGGCGATATCATACTTTGCGCCAGTGTGATATCACCCTAAAGTGTGTCAGGTCACAGAATACACATCCGTCCCCCTAGATAAGTGGCTTCGTCTACAAGCCTTTCTCCAAAACGCTACGCTGAAATGTATGGAAATCACATAAGTCACGTGATCTACTTATCAACTTGTAATGTCATTTCCATACATTTCAGAGTAGCGTTTTGTAGAAACGCTTGTAGACGAAGCCACTCGTCTCTAGGGGCAGTAAGTACTACATACTCTACTCTCGCTGCGCGGCAATAAGGTGGAAACTCGACTGATTCTAGTGCCCTCGAAGGGGCGCTGCCGTAGATGTTTTATTTCAATTGAGCCGGGTCTGGTTGGGTAAGTGCCTAGGGGCACGTATAGATACCTCTGTTCGTGTTCGACGAGCAGGCCGGTGTCGGGTGGCGGGTGTTGGTCGACATCAGTGTGTGGCGCGAGGTCCTGCAGCGCGGGGTGGTGCGGGCTGAGCCGGCGCAGCAGCAGCGCGAGCAGCGCGGCCGCGTCGTGCGCGCGCTGCTGCACCTCCATGTCCTCGCTGCAGGCGAGTGCGCGCGCGCCCGCCAGCGCCTCGCTCGCTATCTGACAACACACACGCACACATGCACTATCTAACGCCGCTTCTTGATTCGGTGCGGTATCTAATGTATTCTCGGTATGCCGGGCTAGGACGGGGCGGCAAGACGAGCGGGCGAAATTACGTATACAGGATGAATTTTTCAAGTGTGCGTGGATGGTCAAATCCGAAACTATGAAGAAACGAAAAGTACTCAAAGGAGTCTCGGGGCCGATTTTGATGAAAACTAAAACTGTATCATTGGATTTTTGCAAAAACAATATTCGTAGCCAGGAATCGAATACTTTGATTTTGAAGAAAAAAAACCACACACTGTATTATTAAATCATTCGATAGTTGAAAAATTCATCCTGTATAACGCACCGACAAATCAGTAAGTGGCCTTACTGATAGGCTAGTTTTATAGTCATGTGTTTAGCAGCGCGTGCCGCGCGCCGCTTTGAATTCGATCCATTTTGTACGCATCTAAACCACGTTGTCTGCGCATTTTATTAGTGGGCTATTGAAACGCGTATACCGTCACTATAAAACCAGCGTCATATATTATGGTGACGTCATAATTATACTACAATTCAACGATAGTTTAAAAACACAAGTCCGGTAGAACAATTGAGAAAAAAATGATTAAACTTTCAAAAGACATGTTCTGAATATCTCCTCGATCAATCACAAGAAAGGGTTTTTTATGAACGGCGTACGAGAGAGTGATCACTCACGGATATGGCTCCTTGCAGGTCTTGTCTTGCCTCGTAGCGCACGAGCAGGTTGGCGGTGAGCTTGAGCGCGGCGTGCACGCACACGGCGCGCGCGCGCATGCCGCCGCCGCCCGTGCCGCCGCACGCCAGCAGCGGCGACACCGCCTCGCGCATCACGCTCTCTTCACTACAGTACCAACACACAGTACCAACTTTTTTTTTTAGACTATTTTGTGTCCCACTCCTGGGTAGCTACTTCGAAATACGAAACGAAACGTTTCGGCTGACGGGTGGTACATTTTCCTACTCTGAAAGTCTTCGGAAGTGTTCCGTATTCTTCCGGAGTAGAGTCCAGTTTAGAAGAAACGTCAAATTACGACTATCGAATCCGAACTTCGGATCCGAAACACTTTCAGAGTGTAGAAAAACGTACCATCCGTCAGCCGAAACGTTTCCTTTCGTATTTCGAAGTAGCCCCCCTGAGCAAAGGCGTCTCCTTGACTTCTTCACAAAGCACGATTTTGAGCATCACAGACCAAGTTTCTCCCGCAAAGGTGACCAGTACCAACATCCAGTATAATAATTTTTCTAATCCACATCGTCTCACTACTGGACAAAGGTCTCCCCTCAACTTTCTATACTTTTCATAGACCAATAACTATTATAAAATCGGTCGCATAAAGTGAAAACTGGGAAAGTTTCAGATGGATAATGTACGAGACAAGCTAAACGAACGCATTTGTCGGTCCCGACCAAATCGGAGCGTCTACGTCATTAAGCAACAAAGGTCAGCCAGCGCCTACATGTGGACATAGTAGGAGTGAATTTGGCGGTGACGTGTTCCCCATTATTCAAATGAAGCATTTCTAGGAACAAAAGTGATTTGTAATGCCAAAGTCATTTATAATATTCTATAAAGTTGGAGGTAAGGGGGCGCCCATAAATAACGTGAGGTATTTAGGGGGAAAATTGCAAGAAAACTTAAATTAAGAAAAACATGTTTCTCTTCTAGAATATAGCTGTTGAAAAATCTCACGTGCGATTAGAGGGGGAGGGGGGGCGGGTTAAAAAATCTCAAAAATCACCTCACTAATTTATGGACGCCACCTAAGGTTGGGGGGTGATGGTGTGTAAGTGTGTGTTTACCGGCAGTACTCGGCGAGCACGTATGCGGCGGCGTAGAGTACTTCGCGCGAGGCGGGGCCGGGCGCGGCGGCGGCGGCGCGCGCCACCAGCGCCGCGCACTCGCGCGCCGCGAACTCGCGCACTTCCGCCACGCGCGCGCCCACCTCCAGCAACTGCGCCGCCAGCACGCGGCCTGCGACCACACATACACCCATACACATACTCATTCACCACCACCGGCTTCAGTAACCACACCATCCACCATTTTTATCGCCACCAAGACAGCGCCACGTAGTGACAATTTTGACAGTCTCTCTCTCTCTCCGACATCGCGAGAATATGTGTTTGTAGTGACTATGAATCTGAATTTTTATTAGCGACACACTATACTAGTGGGTCTAGCACACACGCCAAGATAAGAATTTTGTCACAGATTACGTCGCATTGTCGCACCGAGTCGCTCGCTCTCTCTTAATGCATAGGAGAGAATAAGACAAATCGATTTATCTTGCGATTTGTCTTGTGACGGTCGGCTGTGCACAAGTGAAGTAACGGATAAAGTCGGGCCATTTCAATTAAGCGACATCTCGTGCGCTGAAATGTTTATCCCTGTCATAATAAATTACTCTTATCTGCCATATACATCACATCAAAATTATCTGCCACATACCACATAGCCTCAAAATCCAGATTAATAATTGAGTTGTAGGGACTCACCGTGCTTAGCGCTGGTTTCCATTTCGGTGAGCTCGGAGAGCACGGTGACGTACCACTCGAAGTCGACCACGTGCTGGTAGTTGTTCTGCGAGCAGATCTCGATCATGCGCGTCAGCAGCTCGTCGCGGTACAGCGTGCCCTCCGCGCGCTCCATGTGCACCATCAACTTCTTCACTATCTCCATTAGATTCTTCTTTGAAACCTGCGAGACATCCAACGAAGTGTGAAAGATGTCCAATTATTCGCTTACGTTAGCGTGGTTGAGCTAAGCTGTAGCCAATTGACTGCAGCTCATATACGGGCTGGTTCGATCGGGGTAGTACCACCCTCCAACAAAAAATCAACGCAAAGTAGCTATTGTAGCTGCGTATCGTACGATGAGTGAGAGAGCCGGAAGCCCAAACCCCCTCTCCTCCCTCTGTCCCACACCCATTCAGTAATAAAAAAGCGCTTTTCAAGTTGGCACGTTTTATAGTTCTAGCGTGATGGGTGACCCGGTATGTGGTATTTGGCTAGTAGCTAACAGTTGGCACGCGAAATCACAAAACCCATTGTCACAAGGGGTCAAGTTTCAAATAATCCGAGGTCAATTCCGAGAAGAGAATCACTGTTATTTTACAGTTTTAGAGATTTTGTGATACATGAGTGTCAGTTTCTTTATAAGGGTGCGTTTCCACTGACGCGGGGCGGACCGTGAATTGGCCAATCACAGTGCTCGGAATCTCCACTCCGCTCTTGGCCCATCAGTTGGCGTATCACAGTGCTCTTCTCCGCTCCACTCCGCCCAGCTCCGCGTCAGTGGAAACGCACCCTATGAATAAGAGAGGTATTGAAGTAATTATTATAGTAGGTATGTATTCACTCACCATGCCGTACAAGAGTCCGAGCGCTCTGAGCCGGATGGACTCGTCCTTGTCGTCGAGGCACGCCAGCACCAGGTCCTTGTGCGCCTGCACCGACTTCGGGTGGGATTTGAGTATTCGCGACATCGCCAACAAACCCAAGTATTTTACTGCAACAAGTGATATTCAACATTAGTACCTTTGGCTTAGCCGGTAGGCGGTAACATAAATATAATTGTTTTTTTTTTAATTGCGGTATTTTATATTATAGTACATTCATCCCATCCCACTAATATTCTAAATGTGAAAGTTTGGATGGATGGATGTTTGTTACTCTTTCACGCCAGAACGGCTGAAATTTGGCACAGAGATAGATTATAGTCTGGAATAGCACATAGGCTACTTTTTATCCCGATAGTATGTTCCCGTGGGTCAAATGCGCGGACGAAGTCGCGGGCAAAAGCTAGTATGACATATTTCTTGAAAATGTGCGCAATGCGGAAGTGTTTGAAGTTTCTTGTTACTTCAGCAACTGCAGAGAATCAGCGCGAATTTCTCACGGCAGCGGGTTAGAGCCTTGACACGGTCCAAGTACACTAAGGCAAAATGGTCTCGGATGCCGACTTGCAGGATAGGTACCTCTATTGTGGCAACGGGTGATCTGAGTGCGGCTTATAACAGTCATAATCCTTTATTCCTTCATCATTCCAATAATAAAGAGAGCTGAGTTTATGCAAGAAACGTTCCTAGAGATGTAATAGTAGATTGTTACACGAGGGTCGAAAGGAATAAATTCCCATACGAGGTATTTAGACGGCTATAGTCCGAGTAGGAATTGACATCTTTCACCCGTGCTAAGCACTCTACTTTTCATTATGAATATAAGGAAAGTAAAAATTTTTAGTTTATTTTCTTAAAAAATACAACAAAAAATAATATACACTCACAAGACCGCAGAATTTGTTTCTTAATTATGTTAGATTTTTTACAGATGACTGCCTAACCAAATGTAGTTCTATTTTTAAAATTACTTCCCACCCTAGGGAGAGAAGCAATTACTATTAGTCTTTCCCGCCCAAAGGTGGGAAGCAGTATCTTCCAACCGCTACTCAGATCAAATAAACACTACTTTCCGAGTATGAGAAATGAAAATGTAAATGCGTGTATTTTTTTTAATGCGTGTATATGTAACACTCACGGTTCTGGTCGCTGTCCTCGATGAGTATTCTTAGTTTCTGTACGCAGAGCTGCACGGAGGCGGCGTGGCCGGGCATGCCGCTGCTGATGCTGATCAGCACCGCGATCACCGTGTTGATGCACTCGTACAGCAGCGACATGGCGGACGTACTGCGCACGTCGCGACAACACCTTATTATAGCGGCTGCACGCTCGTCGACACACGAGACAGGCCGAGTACGAGTGTGTACCAAGCCAACTAGGAACTCGGATGGAATGCGGCTTCCCGCCCGCCACACCTCCCGCACACCGCCACCGCCTTTTTGTGCGGGTGACGTCACATTTAACAGGTTTCTAGTTGGCTTGGAGGATTAGTACATGGTGCCCTCGTCGCGTCGCGTCGCGTCTCTCGGCCCTCGTTCGCTCTCGGAAGCATGTCGGTTTTTTTCGCTAAGTCAAAGGGTCCATCTAGGTCCATCGCACCGGGTATCCGGTATTCAAATGATACAACGAGTGTGTACATGTTGGAGCCTCTATGCGAAAAGAGGCACGCGAGGCGACGAGACGAGCGTGTACAGCTGCCATTACATTACTCACTTTACTAACCAGGATCATGGATCTCTATTACGTAACAGGATCGCACACTTGGAATTTTTTGTTAATATGATATTGTACTTTATTGACCTTTTTTAAGATTTAGTTTAACACTTCTGTAGACAGCTAAACGAGCTTAAGGAGATAGTTTCTGGTGGGTGATGCCGCTCACTCCAAGTTGCTATGGTTCATCGACGATAGAAGTGTAATAAATTAATTGGCAATGCAAACTTTTAAGTCAACTGACTGAGGTGCGCGGGCGCAAAGTACTGAATGCTCACCCTCTCGCTCGGCTCGCTTTTAGTGCAACAGTATGCTATCCTGTTAGTACATAGGTCCATGCCTTGGATACGCACATATATTTACAGTGCTACCAACCCGCCGAGTGACAAGATTATGTTCACATTTCAAAGCATAAAACTAGTGGTTCAAGCTCTAGTGTGTTCAAAACAAACGTGCTAGTGTCAAAAGCTTATCTAAAAAAAACATCAAAGAAGCAATGCAAGCCTATTCAAGAAAATCACACTGGCCATCTATGAATGACGACAAAAATTGTCGCGGTTCTTATTTTTTTATTATTTTTCCCGTTGCCCCTCCAACTAAGCTGAAAGCTTGGACTCACGTCAATAGGTGTATGACCAGGATCGAGTTCAAATACGGAACCTCTCAGGGTGCATTCTGTATCCGTGCTTGCCTGTCACCTTTTGCTATTGCCTAAAGGCTTTTTTTGCTCATGGCTAATGTTGATACGCAAAGTAGCATCCCTTCACCCCATTGAGACTGGCGTTATCGCAATGGCGGTTCGCGAGCGGGTTTCCCGAACAACACGCTGCGTGCGAGTGCGCGGGAATATCGTCTTGTCTCACTCACACGCGTCTGCTCTGAAACCGCCCGTGGGACAACGCTCTAAATACAGTCGACGCGGCTTTCTTCCGCCTACGTACGGCTACTGTCCACGACACTATATGCGATTTCGACTTGCCGTTGCGATGTTCCCGCGGGTCGATCGTCAGCTGACTCACCTATGTATTAAGTTAGTTAACGGTTCTATCAGTTTCTTGCCAAGTCGAGGCTCTAATGGGGTTAAGGCACCAAACTGCAACAAACACAATGACACTACGTAAGACTAGCTTATGTCATAGCAACCATGGATCTCTATAGAACGTAACTAGATCGCGCACTTGATATTTTGGTTCATATGGATGAGACACAATTCATTTTCTATTGTCTGTGTGCATACAAGGGCTTAACTCAGTAGACAAAAAACGAGCCGTAGCAGATAACCCTGGTCGGAGTCTGTGCCTCTTACTGCAAGTTGTCACGCCTAAATACGCTACCGTCCCCCATGGACAGCCTGGTAGAAAGGGACACACTCCCACTAAGGAGCCTCTCACTCGCTCGCTTTTTGTGCAACAGTAATCATTCCTGTTAAGTATAGAGGTCCATGTAAGCAACCGATAGCTAGATGAAGACAATCTATGTTGTTGAGCTTCACAGCATCATGGGCGTGGTACTCCTGTTTTATATTCAGCGGCAAAAATAATACAAAAATGTGAGTTGGTTGTGCCAATTTATAGGTGTTGTTCATGTGGAATATAATATTTGATACAGCTATAGAATATTTAAAATCATGCATTGTTTGTACTAAAATCTTATTTATTTTTTCCCGTCTATGGGCTTATCTGTGATCTTAATGTTATCAAGAAGTTCGTTATCAGATTGAATCTATTTACAGAATTAATAAATGAAATGTCTGCATATTTTATATATTCCAGCCAATGTGTAATCAGTGTGGTATTACATAACTAATTGTATAGGTTTTTGGTGAGGTGTGGTGAATGAATCTAGCAGTTTGGGTAAACTTGTTTTGGTATGTTTAACTAGTTGGTTGTACCTGCATATTAGATCTATGAGGCTTTGGGTTATTTTTCTTCCAATGTCTGGTTCATACTGTGTCATTAAACCAAACTGTGGAGAATTCACATGTTATTTGTGATAAGGGAAAACATTGTCAATCAAGCAAAACCGTTTTTTAAATCCTAATAAGTGATACCAAAAGTAAAAAAGTGATCCTATAAGGGTTCCGTTTTTCCTTTTGAGGTACGAAACCCTAAAAAAAACATATTATATTGTCTATTGGCCGAATACTCGTACGCAACTTAAATTTGAGAGCTGCTTAACTTTGACGCGGTATACAAAAAATGACAGTTAACGACGTCTTAACTACTAAGTGGGATTTAAATATTTAAGTAGGCTTTGAGTATTCGGCCGTATGAGTGATACAGTTACTCCATTATTTCCATTTTGATTATTTCATTTTGAAAAACTCACTCAATGACAGTTTTTATGTATAAGGAGAGACTTAATTTTGAGATCAATATAGTCTTAATTTTTAAATATCCTTCTCAAATTAATGTCTGCCTCTTTCCTATGGATTTCAACTCTTATTTTTCTCTATTGGCCTCATCATACTAAACTAAAAAAAATATGTCTATAACTAAGTAATAAAATGATATATCATACCAGTTTGATGATCTTGATCAACATCCAGTTGTTTGTGGACGTGGTCATCAGTTTGAAGAACACTGGGGCTAAGGAGAGGTAGTTTTTAGGGTTCTTCCTCGCTAGCTCGCACACTACATTGACAGCTGCCGATTGAACACCTGCAAATATACTCCTTTATATCATAAACATCTAAGGCGAGATATATGGGACCCAAATTTGCTTGCTTTGCCTTATCTTCGTCTTAAAAATCGGTAGTCCAAACCCTTGGCGGTCGACATGTTGTCGGCCAGTGGACTAACAGATTGGTTTAGGTTTTGGGTAGAGACTAGATAACATACTTTTGTTAATTAATAATGTAATTGTTCTAGAAGTCCAAAAAGTTACTTTTTATCAAAAGGGATGATGGCTTCAGGTGAACGAAAGCGTTCTAGGATCCATTAATGAAGCCAGCCAATGGAACCAAGTGGACAGATGGCTTTTTGGTAAGTAGACTGCCAGGCGTCAGAATAACAAATAATAATAATAATGTCATTTATTTCAGATAAGAATCCATAAAAAACTAAAACAGTAATCATGAAATTGAATTAGCCAAATTTATGGACGGTATGGATGGCTATGAGCTCTGTAAAGTATAATATGTGCTCTCGTCCAATGCTTCATGAAAGCACAGTCTGCTTCCAATCGTTGGGAAACTGTGTTCAGGAGGCTGTTAGTGCCACCCCGTATTCTGTTTATTAGCGATGAAATACGTTTTCGCATGATCGCGTGAAAGTCATCCGTGCGCGCCGGACGCGCTACAGTAACGAGGCAGTCCTAACAGCATCCTGAACGCATTATTGTATTGGACCCGCAGGGCATTGTATGTCTTTTGCGTATATTTGATCCATAGGCTGCATGTGTAAAAATACCAATCTGTTTTAATTATATTGCGCGCTATTTAAGCATACTTTTGCCTTTTGGTTTGCTGCGTTCTGGGCGTGCGTGCCGAGAAGTCAAAATTACATATTATATGCAAAACTTATTGTGGTCATATAGAGCCAGGAAGTATCTTATTTTTATATAAAAATTATATACATAGATTCTATTATCAGCAACTTATCTCAGAACTATCATAAAAATATGTTAATTAAGCCTCAATTACTATTCGCCCAATATTTAAAGAAACCAGTTATAAATTATTGTAATATCCACTACATTGTAATTTGAAATGGACCAAAGGTTCCATTCACATATCTTCTGAAAAATAAACTGGCTCTGATAAATTGTGTCAACTGCATTGTGATCGAAGTTATGATGTCATGTTTAGATAAATATTTGGAGAATGATACAGATGCATTATAATATACATTTATGTAAGGCAATTTACACATGATGCCACGCAATGTTAATAAAGACCATATTGATTTAGAATAATCTTACAAAACCACATTTTTTAATACTCTCGTGCCCCACTATGTGGGATTTACATGAGCCGATTTCCGCCGCATGACTAGGTATTAAATCCAGGATTAAGTTCCTAATCGCGTGGCTGAAATCGACCCGTGTATGTTCCCCTCCCCCCTCTTTCACCCATAATATCAAATAACATTCCCCGTAAAAGTTTGCTAGCCTACATTAATTATTACCTACCTACTAATATCAACATAATTCATGATATATTACAGTTAATTGAACTGTAAGTAAAAAATTGGAATTACCTGGGTCTGGGTCTTCTAGTTTTTCCTTTAGTTTGGGAAATGCTGGCCTGAGTGCCTCAGGGTACCTCAGGAATACTTTATACATCATCAGGACAGCCTTCATTCTCAAGTAGGGTTTGGTTGAGCTCATCTTAAAAAGCAGTTTATGTTATTAACCTGTTTAAATTAAGCCTAGAAACATACATTATCGGAAATACCCCTAGATGACGCTTTATTTAACAGATCATGCTGCATTTATGTATTAAACAAGACAACAAAAAGTAGGATTTAACCAGGTTAAAAATGTTATGCATCCATGTTTTAAAACAATGCTTGCATATGTATTTATAATATTATACATCATTATATGTTGTACTAATAAGTGCATACTAGTTCTAAAATTAAGTTTAGCAGATATCTATAGTAAGTGGGTTAACACTTTCACTCCACATAATTGAAATGGCCTTCATCAAATGCGTGTATGTCCAGTAATCATAGTTAGATAGATAACTAGGTATTAGAATGTAGTTATTATCTATCCTGTATGTCTTGGGAGTACAACATAACACTCACACTCAAACACAACAATATTTGTTTACAACAACTAGAATTTGACACATTTTTTTTTTCATATTACTCATATGTTGTAACCATGAAATGGAAGGTAATTAAGTTAGCTTCAAGTTTGATTGTGTACAAACAGCATCAGAATCCACTTACCAAAGTCATTATATCATTAGCCAAGTCTCTAGCTAAGTCTTGGGATATAAAGCAGCTCAGGCCACTAAGGGCCAGCCCCGCTTCGTACTGATTCTGAGCATTCAGATCCTTCCTGATCATATTCGTGGTGAGCATCAGTAACTCAGAGTCCGCATGGAAGGACTGACTGGCGGCTAAGTATCCAATCCGTTTATATGTAAACTTGTTTGAACTCATCACTTCTATTATGTTGAAGATGGCCCAGGATATATCATACCCCAACATTTGAAGCTGAAAGGTGAGTGGATGTTTTAAATAGTGAATAATAATAATTAGTCCAATAAGAGACATTGTGAAATCAATTTTAAATTCTATACTTTAAAATTGAATTTACAAGACTTATTCATTATTCTATGATTTGGATTTTCTGATATGCCCAATAGTGAGTGGTAGGTATCATTTAAATACTTATTATATTAAGGTTATAAAGTATATACAGATTCCATACATGTGACTGATAGTTACAATATTTTTTTACTATTACCGTTTATCAAACAAGTAGGTATACATTATTGACATTACATACAATATGTTATCTATTTTAAACATAATAATTATGAATGTGTATACTCACATATGTCAATTTAGCAACAGCATTGGATTTAACTGCTATGTTATCTTGACGTAATTCCACTTTTATTTCTTCCATACATTGGGCTATGTATTTGGACTGAAAATGGACATACACATAAAACAATCTTATATTAAACACAAGTATACTAAATACCTATTATACACATATAAAAATGATATAGAAACAATTGTTTTTATATAATTAAAATAGATAAATATTGCCAGACAAACACACCAACTGTATGGTCCCGACGAATTAAGCAAAGCTTGTACTGTGGGTACCATACAATGGACTGCAGGTGATCCCAGTGACACCCAGACCAGGGCAACCAAAAGGCTGTTTCCGTAATTTGCCTCTGGCAAATAATATCTGGCAATTATTAATATTTGAAATAGAAGTTTTACAATCCATACTTTGCTAGTGAAATGCATCTACACATAGACAGTTCCATTAGTGTTATTTTGATAAATTTTGCATTATTGTTTTAGCAAATAGCTGCTCAATATTTAAGTGAAGCCAAATAAAAGAGAAACCAAGAATACCAAACCACTTTATAGTAAAAACAGGCTTATTATGCGTGTTCTATGCTACCGATAAAAATTATGTAGTCTTATTACATTCAGGCAAGAGCGAATGCAGAATATATTCAAAAAATGTCAAAGTAGAAAGGTGCGTATGGAAGGTACATAATGATATACCCATTTATCGATTCCAAACTATTGTACCTATAAACAGTACTGAGTAGCGATAACTTTAGATTAATTATGAAGTAGGGTGAAATAGTTATTTACCTCATTATCTTTATTATTCCTGATTCCTCGAACTAAATCGGTGAGATTTTTATCGAACATCCTTTCAAAGTTACCCTTGACTTTTTTCAAAGCCATCTTGTAAATCTTGATGTTCTAACCATTAAATAACGCGTCAGTTTATAACTATAGTAGGTAAACCTAAAGAAACATGTTAACTCTAACAAAATTTCAATAAATTGGAAAAAAACTCGTAAGCAGCTAAACGTCAAAAACGAGAAATTGACGCGATTGAATGATGGTGCGTTCCATTCACTGTTAATTTTGTAATTTTCATTATTTTCGTCCACAAATGTCGTTCCATTCACAAATGAAAGTGATCATTATGATCGTTCATAACATTTTCACCCCAAGTTCCAGACGGATTGAAAATGCTAAATATGCCACGGAATTTGGCCACTTTTGACCCAGCCCAGCCGATGGGTAAAAATTGGCGAAGTTTGACATTTGAGCGTTTGACGGTTCACTTTGCACGTAAATAAACGTAAATAAAGACGATAGAAGCCATAATTTTTAAATATTGAAAATTGTGACTCATCGTAGAGGTAATCCGTCGCGCGTCCCATTTTTTAGTTAATGTGAGCTAAATAACTACTAGTTGTCACAGAATTGTAATTCTGAGATGGTGTTTATTGGTGTTCGGTGTTGTTTACAATCTCGTGTCCAAATAGCGCGGAGTGGTTTTACAGTTACTGTTTTTTTCTCATGGAAAATCAGATCCAGAATCAAATTTCAGGTTGGAACATGGACTACTAGAGCGTACCTAAATTACCCGCGACCGTCAACGATCCCAAAACCGGGTGATCTTTGCAAATATGGCTGATCTTGTAATGACCCAAAAATAAGCAATTCGGAACAGGTTAGTTACAATTGGGTTTCTCTATGTTAGGTATTCTTAGTCTCAGTTAATAGTAGTCTAGGTACATTCTTTCAAATTGCTTGTAGCATGGCACAGCCTATCACCAGACCACAATGTATGACCAAATTCCGGGCATTACAGAAATATATTATAAAATCGGCCAAAGGCCATAATCCTGCAATAATGGTAAGGGCTGGAAATACTATGATGTTAGTAGATATCTTTAATAAGTAGTTGAATTTGATTTATACACCATAGTTATCATGTAATAGTTGTCACAGCTAGAACACATATCAAATCATGTGTCACTAATATATTAAATAGGCTAGGGGTAGCGGATAGGTAAGGATAAGGCCGGTAGGTGGCTAAGAAAACTAAATTTGTAAGAATTAAAATAAAATATGCTTTAGAAGTAGGATACAGACTTGTGTACTAGTAAAACTTTAGACAATATTAATTTACTGAAACATTTAATATTTACAGTGTACGGATGAAATATTTGGCCAAAATGCATGGGAAAATCTGCGCCAAAATGCATGGGAAGCGATTGTCTCCAGTGATCTTATTATTACAAACAACTCTGCATCACAAGAATTGCCGCCCGGTGTTAATCCCACTACACATTATATTGGTAAATATCAAACTTACTTATAGATCCAGATGGTAACAAACACCAAGAATATTTCTTGATTTATGTGAAGTTATTCAATTTTCAAAATGGTAATTAGATGAGCCGTATTGGCAATACGACATGTTTTCGACATTGTTTTCCGAAAATGACTGGGTCGTACTGTGTCCGGACTCCGTTTAGAAGGAATGCTATTCTAGACAGTCACATATCTCCCTCTTTCTTGGCAATATCTTTGGGTATATCATTGACGGTGTCCTTGGTTTAATATTAACAAGTGGTCGTAACCGTAAATTTGGATTCGATTCATTGTTCTTTCATATTCAAAGGAGGTAATAAAGAATACCAGCTCGCAGGCCAGCTCCAGTCCGAGATTGTAGCCGGTAGAATATGGCAATTATCACACCCCTTTTTGTCAATCAACTAAACGTGGTTGGACAACAGAATGCACCTGCCTAACGCTCTGGGGAATACCTACAGGCGTGATAGTAATTTTATGATCATTTTGTTGCTTATTTACATAACATCTATTTGGTCTAATTTTGCGCCTTCTAATGCCATCTAGTGGCGAATAGCGTAAACTATTTTAAATAGACTAGCATATCATGCGAGCTAATGAGTAATGGGCAAAATAGTTTCTTGACTATGTCTAATAAGGGTCCTTTATTAGCGAGGATAAGGACGCGTGCCATATTCTGTAAGGTCTCATATAAGTCTGCAAGATCTCATAGTTTTAAAGACATTGTGATGATGGGTGATGTCAGTATTAGTAGATCAGTCTCGCTTTTATTATAGAAGATAGAAGCTATGGTAGCACACATCTGAATATAGACCTCACATTTCTTTTTCAGGTTGTAGGCGTGGAAGCATTAGATGAAGGCGTGAATGCGTCGGCGGTGTTGGCGTGGCGGGAGACGGGTGGCGCGGCGCGCGCGCCGGTCTGCTGGTTGGCAGGGCAGCCCACTCACGCTGCTGCAGGGGATCATACCTGGTAAGGATAGATATCCACATACTTGGTTGGTCCATATGAGTAAAGTCCAATCGACTGCTACTTATTGGCCGGTTCCGGCATAATGTTGACCGCCCTTGTTGTTTGAGCGTATCTTCGTCGCACTGAATGGTTGGAGGTTCGATTCCCATCGGAAACTAAATTTTCTGTTCTGGGTGTTACGGGGATCGCCCCTTGTCTATGTATACCTATGTAATCCATAGTACGCGCGTTGTTAAGATGATATTATACAACAATACCAGCTACAAAGTGTAGACTATCACACATCTTGACTTGTCTACTCGCTGGAATGAAATAGACGGTATGATAGTATAAAGTGAGTGATGAGTGAGAGAGCCGTAAGCCCACCCCCCCTCCCCCTCCCTCCATCCCACTCCCCTTCAGGTCGGCAATGTGCGAGCAATACCTTTGGTATTGTAAGCATCTATAGGCTACGGTAACTGCTTAACATCAGGCGGGCCGTACGCTTTTTTGCCACCGCAGCCCTATAAAAAAAAAAAAAAAAAAAAAAAAAAAAGTAGACGACAGTAGAGCAATGTTTGGAAGTTAATTCCTGTGATTACCAGTATGCAACATAGCGGTCTTACCTTTTTCAATAGAAAATCATTCTATACTTCCATCTTAATTTCGTTTCCAGGCACAAAGTGGTGCGGCACTGGAGACATAGCCGCCGACTACCACGACCTGGGCGCAGACCGGCGGCTGGACCGCTGCTGCCGCACGCACGACCTCTGCCCCACCAAAGTACGGGTCTACTCCCGCCGCCACAACCTCACCAACAACTCCTTCTACTGCAAGTCCCACTGACCCCAAAACGACCAACACCTCGGCTTTGCACCTCATGGGACACACATACTTCAATCTAGCTCAGGTCCCATGCTTAGAAGACTTGCCCAAAGGCCGAGAGTTCCGCGACGCTAAGCAGGGCTTCTAACATCTGCAACCGAGTACCTAGGTCAAACTCAATGTAGTGCCATCTATTAGTCAGGTGAATGTGTCATGCACAGATTTTGTATGCTCTAAATTTTGCCGATGGTTGCCGATAGACCCACTAGTTGGATCTCGGAGGGCAGATGGCAATCGCTCCGTGTAAATATCGGTGATCAGCCAAATCAGGGTAGACTGTAGCCGACCCCTCATAATGGGATAAGGCTAGGAAGAATAGAGATTAATAATATGTATATTAGTCTGTAATGTATTTATCTATTGGCCTATGTCCCCTGAAATAAATGAATCTATTCTATTCTATATAGGTATATAAATAACATACAACTACTGTCTATAACTCTATAAGTTTTAAATAAAAGTTTACATTTGCTGTATTATTAACATGTTAAACTGTAAAGTAAATACCTATTTATTACCACAGTTTTGAAAGACTATGGGAAAGAATTTCCAATCATAATTATAAACTTGACGGGCCCGTTAGCGTGGTTGGCGCGGAGGCGCCTTTCACGCTGCAGGTCGTAGGTTCGATTCCTACCCGGGACATGCATTTGTGTGCATGAACATGTCTGTATGTCCGGAGTCTGGGTGTATATGTATATTAAGTATGTATTTACAAATAAAAAAGTAGTATATGTAGTAATATCAGTTATCTGGTTTCCATAGTACAAGCTCTGCTTAGTTTGGGATCAGGTAACCGTGTGTACAAAAATGTCCCAGGATATTATTATTAATCTGAAAAGATTTTTTACTTCTTCATGCTCTTGCTGTATCAATTAAAATTTTCACGTACATACTTTTCTCATATTATTACCTTTTGTTTCAGAAAAACTAGACGCTATGGTGAAACTAATAAAAACAAAATGGAGCAGCAAAAGAGGCTTACGAAAAAAAATAACGGTGGCATAATATGTGTGTGTGAATATGTGATATGTAAGCGGTTTTACTATGGGTTTTACAAAGTTTTTAAATAAATAATGATTGGTAAAATATAAATATTTTATTTAATATTTTTGGGTATTTTACATTATTACAACTAAATATCTCGTAGACGAAATTGAGTTGCTATTACATTTCTTTTAGCATTCGCTAGTAGTAGTCTTCAGGCGTAGTGGTCATCAAGCCTGTCTGCAGAGTCTCATTATTAGTTCCTTCCTGGGCTATTATTTCAAGTTCTTCAGAAATGGTAGACTCCAAAATATACTCAATTGTAGATCGAGTCACCCTGAAAACAATCCAAAAATAAATTTCTTAAGTTTAATCAACTATGTATTGGTATTCAGAAATTAACTGTGAAGTTAGGTAGGTATCTACAATGCACACTGTGAGCCTGCTTGAAAGGAATTAAAAAATAAATTTCTTAAGTCTAATCAACTATGTATTGGTAATCATAAATTAACTGTGAAGTTAGGTATCTACAATGCACACTGTGAGCCTGCTTAACAATGTGGAGATGCCTTTTCTTCGCGTGGCTATCCTATCCTATCCGCGTGCAAGCATGTCTCACCGCCTCGCATTGTCGATATTCAGGACAAAGAGCCAGAAACTTGGTTGTACAGCTGCCACAATCTACAATCATTTTATACATACACTTTACTTAAATATGTACCTGAAATGGATTTTGAAATCGATATTGCTGTACGAATTTACTACAAAAATATAATTTTGCACGTGAGGTTTCAATTTTCATTTCTTCGGTTGAGGTCCGGCCAATACAATAGGAGAAGATCGTCGTCGTCTGATAAGTCCGATGAAGATTCCTCCACGATTTTCCGAATGAGTGATGCAATTACTGTCTTTTCCATTATTTCCTGTTTTTCACAAAGATTATTGAAACTGAACCAAACCAAGTTATGCAAGCTACACTACAACAACAAACACTTGTCAAACTATCATTTGACACATTTTCAGCCGCTAAGGCGTTCCAGACACATGTGGACAAAATGGGCATTATTTTCGAAAATTTCGTTCATAACGTGAGTGGAACACAAATTTGTGGATAAAATCGTTTTGTACGTTTTTAGCGAAATTAACAGTGAATGGAACGCACCATGAGAATGACGATGTGACAACCAGGGTTGACAGTTTGACAGACAACGGTACTACTCGACCCATAAAAGGTGCATTCCGTTCACTGTTAATTTCGTTATTTTCGATCACAAATCTCATTCCACTCCCACCAACTTGTACTGAAAGTGTTCATTATTATCGTTTGTGACAGTTTTTGTGGACGAAAATATCAAAATTTACGGTGAATGGAACGCAGCAATGGTAAAAAACCGGCCAAGAGCGTGTCGGGCCACGCAAATGATAGGATTCCGTAGCCATTTCAATTTATGAAAACTTATTTGTGGGTAACTTTTTGGGTGGTCATTAATACCTTAACGACGTATGCAGGTAAGTACCTACTAGGTATCTTCTTTATTGGCCGTTTTTCGATTACACGGCACGGCACCGGCGACGGCACAGTGACAGCTATCAGCGGGGTTTTCATTGGTCAGTAACCAATGACGACGGGTCACTGACCAATGAAAAAGCTGCCGCCATGCCGTCGCCGGTGCCGTGCCGTGTAATCGAAAAACGGCCATTGGGTTGTTTTGTCGGCATAATAAAACATCCAAACCCCTATGGCCTTGATTTCAACCTCAACTTTGGTTAGAAGTTTAAGGTTATCTGACCTTCACTTGTCTGCCATATTACTCTATGACTAAGTCGAGGGTGCCCCGGGCTCCTATTACTGCGTTCAGGGTCACAAGTAACCTAACACGACTCCCCCGAATTCCCGAGCTCGCTTCGCTCACTCACGCGTGCCATCGTCCATCCTTGTTAATTTTATATACATTGTTCGCATGTTTCACCCTCCCCCCCCGCTAGACCTGCGCCATCTGCTGCCACTGGCGGATATCTTTTGCTAGGTAGGTAAAAGATTTTTTGAATTGTTATACAGGTGATGTTGAAATCATGGGCATTTCAAACGGTGATTCTACACATGATGCAGAATACTTAGGGAATATTAATCAACAAATCAATTGATAAAAATTTATTGCCCAGGTAAGGAATAACAGTTAAGGGGTTTGCTTATTTGCTTACTCGAGCAATATTTTTTCATCAATAGATTTTTTTATTTATTTTTCCAAAATATTCTGATTCATGTGTAGGCATGGTTTAAAAGGATGCCCATGATTTCAAATTCACCTGCATGTAAGCTTAAGCACTAGTAGCGACATCTATCAGCAGCCATTTACACTAAATTCGTCTTTTAAATTTATTTATTGTAGATATCCATTAATTAAAGTAATTCAAAGTGTTTTAGTAATTCAATTTTTGTCTGCATAATCTTATTTCTCTTTCTAAAATACAAAAAGATAAAAAGTGTTGAAAATATTTACCTACACATTATTTTAATATTTGGAGGTTAAACAACCGCAAACGGCACGTATAATAATAAAATGTTCTTAGAAACCCTTATTTCATTTGAAGAGACCTTTTCAACGATACCCCACATGATGGGGAACGTAAAAAAAATCCCCACTTTTCATGATACCTCAGGTGAGGTACCTGAGGAAGAGTGCTGAATAAAATATTTTATAATTTTGGAATGGAGATCTATTATTGAGATATTTTTGTGCCTTTTACAAACTTCCGTTGAAAATTGTAGAAGTTATGGTCTGTGATAGACTGGGACAGACGGACGGACGGACGGACTGGATGATCTTATAAGGTTTCCTCGTAGGGACCCTAAAAAAAATCTGTCTAGTGCTGCGTTCCAGACGACGTAATTTTTGTTATTTTCGATCATAAAATGTCGTTCCACTTGAACCAACTTGTAATGAAAGTGATCATTACCTATTATCGTTTTTAACAGTTTTTATCTCGAACAAATTAACAAAATGGACCCGCAACACGCATAATTCAACGAACAAAATGTTCTGTCAATTCTTGGGGGAGGGGAGGTAACCACTACATTAAAATTGACGCACACTTACTCAAAACATTTTGTGTCATTATAAACGCACACGTAAAGAAATGTCCAACACTAGTATATTTTACGCACACTAAAAGATCTAATACGTCAACATACAAAATTTTACTACCGTAGGACCATCGGTGTAATAGGGTGAATACCACTATCGATATTTCTAATTAGCTATATCGATAGTTTCATATACTCATTATTACATTTATAGCTGTCATTATAATCTACTGAATTATCTCTACTGAAACAGCTGAACAAGAAATAATGAGTAACTCACGAGGCGTAAATATTCAACGGAAACAAGATGATTCCGGGTACATCCCAATTCAGTTCCTTGAAAATGAGATTATCTAAAAAATAAGTACCTAATGTTCCCAAATAAGCTGTTTCATCCCCCCCCCACTCCCACTCGACCAGCGCCATCTGCTGCCACTGGCCTGGCTGATATCTTTTGTTAGGTAGGTACGTATAAACGTAATAGGTATTATTATACTAATGTCATCATCATCATCATTTCAGCCAAAAGACGTCCACTGTTGGACATAGGCCTCTCCCAAGGTTTATTATACACTATATATATTATATTTTTATCGATACCGGTCTGCAATCATAAATAAACACTACTACAACACTGTTCAAATCAAAAAGTATTTAGTACCTACAAAATCATTCTTGCAACATTGACTAATACGACTGAATAATTTTGATACTTGATTTATTATTTTCCATATTATTTATTATTCATAATGCAAGCGCAAGCACTTTTAAGTTTTCTTTGATGTTGGTCAATAAGATAATATTTGTTATACATATATTTATGCCATATGTGATTCATCGCCTCAGTAGCAGACGCTGCCTGCTTCTGGGTCATATGGACCCGGAGCAGTGTCAGGTTCGATTCCGTTTATCAAGATCATGAATTTATCGAGATCGTATTTATCTGAATTGTTTCGATAGTGGGTGTTTTTGTTTCAACATGAGTTAGTTATTTTTTTTTGTATTTTAGGAAAATAAAACAAACATATCATAGCTACTGCATATTTTAATTAACAAGAGAATATTCTTAGACAGCCCTGGCAGTTACAAAATGTTGATAAAGCTGCAAGAGATGTTTGTACATTCAAAAGATCTTGGTCTAAATATTCCACTCCTGATAAATCCATATATTGGCGTGGGCCTGCCGCTGCCTCATCAACTCATCATCATCAGTCTCCACAGCATTGCTGTCATCTTGAAGATTTATTATTAATCGATTAATGTCATCGTAAAGAGCAATTTTCGACTATTCTTCTAACGGTACCTGAAAAATAAAATAATTCAATAAAAGATCATTTCTTTAATGCTTTAAGGTTATTTGTTTATTTAGTAATTAAGTAACGATGTTAACTGACAAGCAAACAGAAAAATAAAGCAACCTTAGATTATATATTGGTCGAGATGAAAGCAACACATAAAAATAATGCCCAAGTATCAAGTTGTGTCATCGAATGTTCCTCTAAGCGATCAATGTATATTTACTGAAAAACCTGTAAACTGAAGCTTTGAGCCTGCCTTTGTATACAATAAACACATTATTTAACTTAAAAACTGTAAAATAAACTGCTTATATACCTATAATATCAGCGGTTCTTTGGTAAACATGGTCGAGTTCTGACAAAATATTTTGCACCTCAAATTCCGCGAGACACCGCCTGTAAACTTTGTGAATCACCTCTCTTGTTGAATTACTAATGATTTATTCATTGTAAATCATTTTTAACGTTCTGCGACTGGTTTATCACCGCGTAATTCAGTATTTATCCGTTTGTTTACAAAGTTCAAATACTTGACAATTATTTGACAAATAAAAAATACAGTTGCCAGGATAGAAAAGATTCGTCTATGGTCGCAGTAGACTATTCGATTAATTCGTACTCGATTAATTGTATCGATAATGTTTTCGATTCTTATGACATTTAATATTTTAATGAATTTAATAGAAAAATGGCATTAATTACATCAAAAATACTTACATATGAAATGTTACCCCATCTTTTTGTATATTACAATTTTTTGTAATTTCTTTGCACATGTTTAATGGGACAATTCGGCATTTTTCACGGAGCACCTTACACCGCGAAAACGATACTTACTCTGATCAAATCGATTTCGAAAACAGTTTTTATATACGTGTCAGAGATTTTTGGTCTAGTACCTATAAAAAAAAGCTAGAGGGGAAGATCATGCGAAGCGCATCCTGAGTTAATACATCCATGGTTTTCATGAACGAAAATAACAAAAATTACGACGAATGGAACGCAGCATAGGTAACCAAGAATTTTCAAAATAGCTGAAGCTGGGAAAGGAGACAGATAGATAGATACCATGGATGTATTAACTCAGGATGCGCATCGCATGATCTTCCCCTCTAGCTTTTTTTTATAGGTACTAGACCAAAAATCTCTGACACGTATATAAAAACTGTTTTCGAAATCGATTTGATCAGAGTAAGTATCGTTTTCGCGGTGTAAGGTGCTCCGTGAAAAATGCCGAATTGTCCCATTAAACATGTGCAAAGAAATTACAAAAAATAGTAATATACAAAAAGATGGGGTAACATTTCATATGTAAGTATTTTTGATGTAATTAATGCAATTTTTCTATTAAATTCATTAAAATATTAAATGTCATAAGAATCGAAAACATTATCGATACAATTAATCGAGTACGAATTAATCGAATAGTCTACTGTGACCATAGACGAATCTTTTCTACCCGGGCAACTGTATTTTTTATTTGTCAAATAATTGTCAAGTATTTGAACTTTGTAAACAAACGGATAAATACTGAATTACGCGGTGATAAACCAGTCGCAGGACGTTAAAAACGATTTACAATGAATAAATCATTAGTAATTCAACAAGAGAGGTGATTCACAAAGTTTACAGGCGGTGTCTCGCGGAATTTGAGGTGCAAAATATTTTGTCAGAACTCGACCATGTTTACCAAAGAACCGCTGATATTATAGGTATATAAGCAGTTTATTTTACAGTTTTTAAGTTAAATAATGTGTTTATTGTATACAAAGGCAGGCTCAAAGCTTCAGTTTACAGGTTTTTCAGTAAATATACATTGATCGCTTAGAGGTACATTCGATTGAACACACTTGATACTTGGTATTATTTTTATGTGTTGCTTTCATCTCGACCAATACATAAACTAAGGTTGCTTTATTTTTCTATGTTTGCTTGTCAGTTAACATCGTTACTTAATTACTAAATAAACAAATAATCTTAAAGCATTAAAGAAATTATCTTTTATTGAATTATTTTATTTTTCAGGTACCGTTAGAAGAATAGTCGAAAATTGCTCTTTACGATGACATTAATCGATTAATAATAAATCTTCAAGATGACAGCAATGCTGTGGAGACTGATGATGATGAGTTGATGAGGCAGCGGCAGGCCCACGCCAATATATGGATTTATCAGGAGTGGAATATTTAGACCAAGATTAAAATAAAAAAAATAATTAAAAAACGCAGTAGCTATGATATGTTTGTTTTATTTTCCTAAAATACAAAAAAAAATAACTAACTCATGTTGAAACAAAAACACCCACTATCGAAACAATTCAGATAAATACGATCTCGATAAATTCTTGATCTTGATAAACGGAATCGAACCTGACACTGCTCCGGGTCCATATGACCCAGAAGCAGGCAGCGTCTGCTACTGAGGCGATGAATCACATATGGCATAAATATATGTATAACAAATATTATCTTATTGACCAACATCAAAGAAAACTTAAAAGTGCTTGCGCTTGCATTATGAATAATAAATAATATGGAAAATAATAAATCAAGTATCAAAATTATTCAGTCGTATTAGTCAGTGTTGCAAGAATTAATCTCGACATATATACTTTTTGATTTGAACAGTGTTGTAGTAGTGTTTATTTATGATTGCAGACCGGTATCGATAAAAATATAATATATATAGTGTATAATAAACCTTGGGAGAGGCCTATGTCCAACAGTGGACGTCTTTTGGCTGAAATGATGATGATGATGACATTAGTATAATAATACCTATTACGTTTATACGTACCTACCTAACAAAAGATATCAGCCAGGCCAGTGGCAGCAGATGGCGCTGGTCGAGTGGGAGTGGGGGGGGATGAAATAGCTTATTTGGGAACATTAGGTACTTATTTTTTAGATAATCTCATTTTCAAGGAACTGAATTGGGATGTACCCGGAATCATCTTGTTTCCGTTGAATATTTACGCCTCGTGAGTTACTCATTATTTCTTGTTCAGCTGTTTCAGTAGAGATAATTCAGTAGATTATAATGACAGCTATAAATGTAATAATGAGTATATGAAACTATCGATATAGCTAATTAGAAATATCGATAGTGGTATTCACCCTATTACACCGATGGTCCTACGGTAGTAAAATTTTGTATGTTGACGTATTAGATCTTTTAGTGTGCGTAAAATATACTAGTGTTGCACATTTCTTTACGTGTGCGTTTATAATGACACAAAATGTTTTGAGTAAGTGTGCGTCAATTTTAATGTAGTGGTTACCTCCCCTCCCCCAAGAATTGACAGAACATTTTGTTCGTTGAATTATGCGTGTTGCGAGTCCATTTTGTTACTTTGTTCAAGATAGATACCTACCTTCTACAACAGCCATCCATGACATCAGCATTATTTAGTCATTGCCTAACAGAGAGAGAAATAATCCATTTTGCACATTCACGGAGCGTTCGGTAGTAGGCAAATAGATGCGTCAAGTGCACGTTTCTCGTATTGACGATGAATCCCAAGACGCCGGGAGTCCAAATAAGAGTGTCATGGTTTTCAATACATTTGGAACTCCATGATATTATGGATAATGTAATGACTATGCTACATTTATGAGCGGATTTGACTGTGGGAATCCTCGTTAGTGGCTACCTCTGTCCTCGGTCAGAGCGTTACCTCTGAAGTCTGAACGGAGTTCCGTCGAGGTTTCTTCATTCCCTTATTCATGGTCTCTTCTCATTCACCCATGGATGATATGGTCCCAAAGAAATTATAACCAGGGAATGCGGACTTGCCAGCAAAAGTGAAGCCGACAGCGAGATACCACATTAACGTTGTTTCCTTTTCCAAACAAGAGTGACCATAATATTTTGAAATTTGGAGAAAGTCCCCATGGACATCTGGTGAAAACGTGCTATTTGTTCCGAGATTGCTCAGAAACAGTCAAGAATGGTATGAAACATCAAGAATAGTCAAGGATAGACAAGGCTGGTCAAGGATAGACACGGCTGGTCAAGGATAGTCAAGAATAGTCAGGAATCCAAAAGACTAGCCAGGAATAGTCAGCTTAGCTATTTGGCGACTCCTTCCTGTACTTGCGAAGACTTGGAAAGTCTTCTTTTTTATAATGGGTGAAATCGAAATCGTCGGCAATATTTTAACCAGTGATTCTACACATGATTCAGAATATTTAGGGAATATTAATCAACAAATCAATTGATAAAAAAATATTACCCAGGTAAGGTATAACAGTTAAATAGTTTGCTTATTTGCTTACCCGATCAATATTTTTTTATCAATAGATTTATTTATTTGATTTCCTAAAATATTTTGAATCATGTGTAGAATCACTGGTTAAAATATTGCCGACGATTTCGATTTCACCCAGTATTTTTGACTTTTTGTAAGCTCACAACAAAGGAGCTCCAATAAGAACGCCGAGCCTAAAAAAGGCTCGAGGTTTATTTAAAACACAAGTCCTTATTCAGCCTTGAAATATTCCGAGGCAATTTGCTACGACGAGCCCCAGAAAAAAGCTCGAACCTCTTTTGAAAAGGCTAAAAGACTCGAGACTAGCAACACGAACAACACGCAACAAACGCAACACGAACGCGATACAGTCGCGATGCAGTTTATTATTTCTGCCTGGTACGCCCCCACTATCCCCGATGTCCCATTCGAAGCGTTAGTAGCGACGTAGAGGCGCTAAGGCTGACCCCCCATTGGGCGTGCGTGCGCGTTCCTCGAGCGTGTGAACGACGCGAACGCCGCGTGCGAGCCGTGACGACGCGGCGTGAGCGTTGCGTTTTACCAGCGTGCGGTCTGTCGCGCGTTGCAAATGCGACCGACTTCGAAAAGTAGCGATGCAGTCGTGTGGCAACGAAAAGCGCGACTTATCGCTGCAAACAGTTGCTGTGTTCAGTTCTGTTCTAAACACAACAAGATTTATATTGTAGTCCTGTTTACTAACGAAATTCATGTCACCCGAACTTTTAAAATGTACGAAACATAGAAAACATAGTTAAACACTTACCTATGGTAAGTTAAACCGCAATCCCGATAATATTCGCTTTTGCAGCCTTCTACGATGCATATTTTACCCATTTTGTGACGAAAATATCGCACAATACGTTTAATTTAAAATTCGCTACAAATGTCATGTGTCACGCAAAATGACGTTCTGTGTTTCAAGTTTTTAATTTTATTTCTGCTACGATTTTATAGACATCACGGAACGGACAATTACAAGCGAATTATTGAAGAAGGTAAGTACTAATTTCCAGACATTTATTTATGTTTATAATTTTAATCTTAGGATATTCTCATACTTTACCATAGGCATCTCATTAATCGATTTTATTGTTTACTCTTCTTAACATTAAAATTTACCAAGATTAAAGTGATCGAATAAATATGAACTGGCAACACAAGGAAGGTGAAAGGTGTACTGGGGCTTTTTGGCGGGAAGTGGAAAAGTCATGTTGTCATTTTTGTTTTAATTTCCAAAACTTGTGTTTTCGTGTATTATAGTGTGTAATATTGGTGGAATATTAACCATTATATGGTCATAAATGTGCGTGAGTGTGGGCAATTGGAACAAAAGTGATGAAACATGATTTTCGGCTTCTCACAAGAAGTCTAGTAATTTGTCAGTAAAGTATCCGCCACTTTACTGATAGGGTTTGGGGGGGTAGAAATAAGGTAGTTATAAAGTAGATTTAAGGTAGTTATAAGGTAGAATTAAGAAAAAAATGTTATAAAGGTATACTGATGTTAGGCTCCAAAGGGCTAGTTCCCAGGGGCCGTAAAACTAACCTTATAAAACAAAAAAAAAAGAAAGGTGTACTGGGGCTTTTTGGCGGGAAGTGGAAAAGTCATGTTATCATTTTTGTTTTAATTTCCAAAACTTGTGTTTTCGTGTATTATAGTGTGTAATATTGGTGGAATATTAACCATTATATGGGCATAAATGTGCGTGAGTGTGGGCAATTGGAACAAAAGTGATGAAACATGATTTTCGGCTTCTCACAAGAAGTCTAGTAATTTGTCAGTAAAGTATCCGCCACTTTACTGATAGGGTTTGGGGGGGTAGAAATAAGGTAGTTATAAGGTAGATTTAAGGTAGTTATAAGGTAGAATTAAGAAAAAAATGTAATAAAAGTATACTGATGTTAGGCTCCAAAGGGCTAGTTCCCAGGGGCCGTAAAACTAATCTTTAAAAAAAAAAAAAAAAAGAAAGGTGTACTGTTAGAACGGGACAAAAGGGTAGGTAGTGTTTACTACCTATCTGGCCGGGACCGGTTTTTATAATGCGTGCATCTTGGGCGTTAAGTCCGTCACATAAGGATTATTTTTGATTGAATGAATGGAAAATAAAGTTCGTAAGGTTCCGTCCTAGTATTATTACGTTCATGTATGGTCCAAGCTTTCACCCTATATATCTATGCTTTCACCAGAGATAGAAATCTATGGTCTTTCACGGTTGCGTCTGTCAGTCATGCATGTCAATGTCATTAGATTCATGTCTAGAATGTCTATATTGTCTATGATGTTTTGATTTTTGTTTGCTTTGCAATTTGCAATATTATTATTGCTGTTCTATGTTAGTGTGATTGCATTTTTCTCTAAAATTATAATTGAGAGATTGTAAATCATAGGTCTACCTTTATACTAACTAACAATAAACAAAATATCAGTACATTTTTATGGTTAACTGTTATATTCAACAACAAAAATGATTATATTTTTAAGTGAGTTGCAGAAAGAACATCTTAGTTTGTTACATCAACATTCTACTCAAGGTACCTTCTATAACTATATTACATCATAACTAAACTCTCCTAAACTTATTCTGAAATTTGAATTAGGCATGAAAAGAATCATTATTATTTAGACTTGTTCTCTTTTGGTTTGTGCTGTGTGTGTGGGTAGGCTCGAGGTATTATTATATTGATAACATAATTAAAAGATCTGTCTTTTCCAGTATTAATCGATTTCTGTAAACTGGCTTTGGACTACCTGAACAATGGTATTAATCATAAAAAATACAATATTGCAGCAGGTGAGAAAGAAATGTTGCATAGTCTGTTGAATATGTCAGATAAGTTGTACCCATGTAGGGTATGGGTATTCAGAAGTGCAGAAATACTTATGGAATATACTGTGACCTACGTGACTTCAACATGTGAAGGTGGCCAATCTGCACTTGGCTAGTGTGGTACACTAAAACCCGGATCCCCCACATTGAGAGGAGAGGAATGTGCCCAGTATAATGACAATAGGCTTGCCCCCTGTTCTTCTTTTACGGGCAGTGTTCACAAATTGACAACTTGGTGCACCTGTTTTGTGTGTTGGAGGGAGGAAGTTCCCTAGCTTCTTGACGTCACCGAAGACCTCCTGGATTGCCTGTTACATTGCAGCCAAAAAACCATTGGTAAAATGTGGACTGTGGTGCACATCTTCCCATCTTGCTCAGCCCATCTTTCCCTTCTAGAAAATGATAGTCAACAATTAGGTAATTATAATAATTACTATAAACAAGCCTTTCTGTACTAAAAATATCTAATGTTTTTAGAAAAGCTGAGTGTTTCATTGACAGAAGTCCAAAATCTGGTACATGCATTGGTTTATCTTATTGTGGAGGCCTGTAGACATAATGTAAGTTGTAATATTATAATACTAAATTGGTATTATATTACTTATAGGTAATATTATATTATTATCCTAAACTGTTTATTGCAGCTATCAGAGTCAGATTTCAAGTCATCTTTGGCTATAGCAGGCTTCTCCACTGAGCAGCAAGAGGTGCTGATCAAACTGCACAGCACAAGGAAGGCAGAGTTGTCAGATGCACTGTGTCTGCTGCAACAGAAAGACCCCTCTTATCAGGACTTTACTTGGAGATTTGAGGTTCAGGTAAGAAAAAAAATATGGCTCATTTAGAGCAAGATTGCTCATTGATAAAAAAAAATTGTTATTGTATATTCGAAAATATATTTTTATAATAGTAAATAATAATAATTAGATACTAAGTCAGTGTCAGTCACACTAGCATTATAACTAGTATTTAATTGATTGAAAATAAATAATAAATATAACGTCACGACTTTTATCCCCATTCGGGGGTAGTCAGAGGCTTGAGTTGCCATACACCACCACATTGTGGAGGTATTAAGTCAACTCAAAGCCCACGTTTCACCAGATAGTCAGAACCCAACGTGACAGGTGGTGAACCTTGTCGCCGTGTATACAGGATTTGAATATTACCTAATCCCGAGGGATAGGTAGGTTTCCTCACGATGTTTTCCCTGACCGTAAGCGAACTGTAAATTAATTAATTGGTCTTGATGTATATGTTCATAGCATGTTGGTATTTTTAAACAACTATCAAATTATTTAAAAAACTTGTCTCATTATACAATATTTGTTACAGGTTGCCTCCAGAAGTCAAATTGAAGAAATAAAACCTACAATAGGAATGGACTTTGTAATAAGCACTCCCAAAAACTTTGGACAGTATAGTGAGCATTACAAAACCAAATCTGTATATGAGAAGACTAAAGATGATTCAAGCATATCTCCTATACATATTAATTCCAGTATACAGGATGCTAAGGCAGCCGCGCATTGTCAGAATGTAACCAACCATGTGTTACTGCAGTGTGATTTGCCAAATTTATTGCACTTAACCAATAAATTGGAACAAGCGCTAAAGGAATCCAAAAGCCAGCATGTGCGCAAAGTGCAAAGGTCTTTATAGGGTTTAAATTATTCTAAGCCGGGTATATCCATGATTAAATGAATAAAGACTAAAATTACCTGGACAAAAGTTAAAGTGGCAGTTTTATTTTCGGAAATCATGGTGACTTATGTTAAGTGGTCTAAGAGCAGACCATAAGCTCATGTACATGTACCAACGTACGCCTGATGGTCCAAAACTATTCAACGTTTGTACTGTGGCTACCATACAATGGACTGGGTCGATCCTACTAATCACCTCGATGAGGATAAATTACGAAACGGCTGTTTCCGAAATTTGCCTCTGAAGGGAATCGAACCAGCAACCACCCTAAGCGTAGCATTTGAAGGCAGTTTAGCTAAGTACCTACTTACAGATAATAAAGGTGGTGATTAAGCAAGTAGGTACACCTATGTAAATTAAAAAGTAGACACAACCAATAAAGCTACCAAGTTGTACTTTGACAGAAAGATAGGCAATTATTTATTATTAAATAAATTACAAGCTCTTACCTTCGCACTTCGTTAGTAATAAGGAGCCTTTAGAGATTAATAACGACCTACCTATGTGTAACGCCGCCCGACCTTTTCCCAGGACCCATACACTCATCGTAAATTTACATCATGTTTTCTAATGACTATCCCTGAGAAACAATATGTGCAAGTACTTTTGTGTGCGACTGTACCCATTCAACGTGCAACGCTCTCTTATTACGTGACGCACACCAAGTAAAGGCGCACTCTTTTTGACAAAATAGCTACTTTGGTGCTGATTAACAACATGCTCGTGATCAGCTATTGGTTAGTAACCTAATTTATGGAATGGACACACCAAACTGATGAAACAACAATTGGTACCTACGTAATTGATAACGTTGTGCCAATTAAATTTTATTGTCTTGTTTGAGACTCGAGCTCAAACGACAAGGAAAACCTTGAGTATTTAAAACAAGTGCATCTCTAGGTGGGTGCTTTTGACTGGGCAACTTTCCATGCGTGGATTTTGTAACAATATGGCGACCAACGAGCAGGTAGGTGGCAAAGGGTAAACTCATGGTATAATAAGTAATAGGTATTCTTGTACCGTTGGTAAACTGAATGGAATTTAACCTGCCTATAAAAAGAAGACCACCGATCTACTTACCAAAGTAAACTAGTGGATATTAGACAACGCTGGTATAATTCCTACCTTTAATAAATAATAGCTTGCCCTAATAGAGCTATGGGTTAATATAGGCTGATGAAGAAGTAAGTCAATATTTTTAAGCAGTTCTATCTTTAGACAGTATTGTTAACCGGTCATGGTAACAATTTTTTGTTAGCGTTTCCTTAACCTTGTATTTAGCAACCGGTCGGTAATGCTGCCGCTGTCGCTGTAAGCATTAAAAGCATGAATGTCTGTAAGTACCTACGTAAATCTTTACGGAAACAGTTTTGTTGATTGAAGCTGTAAATAGATACTTACTGATAAGTCCTAAACGCAAATTGACCTTGCAAGTCATGGTTACATTGATTCGTGGGCGTAAGAGAACACGAAGATGAGCGCAAAATAATTATACGAATATATTTGTAATCCTGTGTGAAACTGGTTTGGGGTTGAGAGAGGGTTAGAAGAGCTCTCATTAGTGCAACTATGGAACTCCAGGAGTTATTAAAGCATTGATTGTCTCCTAAATATCTATAGGGCAAACGAAGATAATGATGATAGTGCATTATCGACATACTATAGGAAATTAGGAATCGATATCCTACGTCTATAATCTTGTAAGTAGTATAGGTACCTACCTATTTAAATATTTTCCTAATATTGCTCTTATAGAGCTTTAAATTATCATCCCAAATTTATAAGGCTGAGTACCTATCACAAATAAGTTGTTATATTACTTATCGTATTAATAACGCCTTTATCGTGTTCAATGAATAGTCAACAACAAAAAGATAGCGTTATGGATTGTACCAGTGTACTGGTTCTTTACCTAGTACTTCTGGCTCTACGGTAAATTCGGTAAGACTATTGGGAACGGCTATTTAACTATACATAGGTACATACAAAAAATAACTAGCCTACCGATAACGACTTAAATGTGTCCTATTTTAGTATTGACGAATTGGTGTCCAGCTATTTATCCTAAACAAAAGAACGAGGTCTATGTGGTAGGCTCACTAGTAACACGTACAATGGTACAATGGTACAATGGTAGTAATAACTTGGTAGAGTACACTCTACAGCTAGTAATGCTAGTAGAGGATGTTTACATCTTATTTATAGAATGTAGTGTTAACAGTGGAATTAACTGAGCTGTACGGTGCTGAAGAAGACAGGCAGAGGCAGCCCGCCGCCTCCGGCCCGCAGTACGCAGGCAACGCCCGAGCCACTCGCGCGTGAATAACTCGCGGCTCTTCTATTTCGAATTAACTGTGATATATTACTTAAAAATACGGAATTTATATTTACCTATTCGCTTTTATATTATTACATAAACGAAAACGCCTATTTAACGTGTTTATTTCGATTTATCAAACAATTCACGTGGACATCGAACAGTGGTCAGTGAATCTCCACAGCTCTACTCAAAATCATGAGTTGCTAGCTAGTTAATTATGCAATCTGTTTTGAAGACCGATGTTCTTTGTATTGTAAATTTGCTATCGATTCCAAGAAGAGGTGGACAGTAGCGAGTTTTATCATTCGGAAAAAAAACCTATTCGCCGGGAAGTTACAAATTAATGTGCCTTGGACAACAGTAAAACATGGATTCGAAAGTGGTTTTAAAGGAAAAAAATCCACATGATAAAGCGAATATTATCTCCAAAATATTTTTAACGTAAGTATTATAATTTAAGCTGATATATGAAAAGATATCGATCCTTATGACTGTTGTTGACGCTTTCGATCGGTACCCTAAATAATACAGGATGTGTTTTTCCCAAAGAAATTGGGATTTTCCACATTTCCAAGGTTCGATTCGTCGCGCAAGCAGATGATCTATCGCGATTTTCTAAAATATTGATTTACAAATTTTTGAAAATATAGGATTTTTTTTTCATTAAACCGTGCTACTATCAATATTTAGAGTAGATTCCTCATAACTCTGTCCCTTTTTACAACCTGTAATATCCCAAAACACTACCTGTTGATCCAGCATCAATCCAACTAAATATCTACCCAGCAAGCTTTAATAAGTTTAATAAGCAAGTTATAAAGAAATAGGTACATATTGTGCAAAAATCCAAAAACTATAAAGGTAGATACATACCTACCTATTCAAAGAAATATTCATTCCATCTCACCATGAATTATTCATCACAAAAAGTTGAGCGGTGACCTTCCTTTTAAATTGAAGTGTTAAATTAACTGTCTCGTGTTTGGTTTCTTGGTTATTAACTAACAGAAAATACCATCAGCCGAACTTTTCAGCTTTCGTAAGATTATTCGGGGTATAATCCTTAGTAGGTAGGTACCTACCTACTATAACAAACCTTACGTTGAATGTAGGTTTTTAATGTTTTTAGTCTACACTTCTACAGTATACCTAGTGTTCTCTAAACCAATACAGCGCGCGATAAAATATCGCACAAAAATTCTAGCCATTTACTTATACACATTTAACTTGTCACAGTATTGATTGGTTAAGTTTGTTTATAGGTACACCTACATAGCTACCTACGAGTAGGTACGGTCAACGACTTAACTCTCTGAATATCTCAGTTTCAAATCGTTTGCACACTTTAGTTTTGCATCAAATTAATTATTTTTCTAAACATTATTAAAATATTGCTGTACCTATGCTTTAAAAATGTTCACCAGCGTATGTAAAATAGGTAACGAATAGGGAAGTAGGTATTACCGATTTTAAACTACTGTCGTCAAAGTACTTAAAGTGCTAGTGGCACCTTTCTACTTTTATCTACAAAAATATGCAAAGCCATTTAGGTATAATCCTCGTTAAATTAAATTACCAAAAAAGTTATTCTTATCTTAGGTAGGTTACACACTATTATACAACACCAACTACCAAGATACCGTTAGGTGTTTGAACAGTTTAAAGGTGCCTGAGCCAGTGGCGAGGCCGGTCGATAAAAGTGTTCATGCTTTTTTTACCTGCACATTGAATCAGTATTTGCGTACCTCCTTCACTTCCTATAGGTATTACAATGGGCTATCAACGTACAATGACGCGTCTGATATCGTTATGTTTTCTATGGAAGTCGGAAATTCTGAGTAGTTACGAATACGGGAACAATTAGCATTCATAGACGATAGTCTGATGATTTCACATAGGTATAGAACTGTAAAGAAAATATAATAAAATAATTCTACATACCTACACCTAGATGAGGTCAAGGTTTGTCAATCGGCTTCGCTTACCATTAACCTTGACTTCCAACACGAATCATGTGAGCCAAACATGACTAGCACCCATATTCTAAGTCACAGTCAAATCACAGTTATCTTATCGGTATGTTATACATAAGTAGGTACCATCCTTCCTACATAACGTTTTATAGTGTCACCATGATTATTCAAATTTGCAAGAGAGGTGGTAGGTGCCTACGTAATAAATTACACTGGTTTATGTAAATAAAAATGAATCTTACAAAATGTATCCACACACGTTTACGTCGAAATTGAAAGACATTTATTTTAAACCAAAATGTTGAGGATCCAAATCACCCAATGATTCTGATTCCTCTGGATTGCTCAGGCCCTAGGCATGCGCCTTTGCGGTAATCCGCCAGTGTGTACTACTCTTTGATAAATAGGTAGTTCTAGTAAACAGTTAGGTATTATAGGTATAAGTTCTATGTAGTATTGTTTTTTTATGAGATAGACACAAAGCATAAACAGTTGTAAACTACCTAGTTACAATTATTTTTTGGTTTTAAAAATCAAAGAATTTCTCAAGCTTGTTAAGCAGCTATAAAGAGTAACTAAGCTGTACATAATAAAACTAAAGCTTTTAAACAGGGGATATGCGACTCTAATAGCACTACCTACCTACCTACATTTTTATTGTTTTACAGATGGAGTTTCAGTCTATTTCGTAGAGGTTTCAAACATGGTCTTACGATGGAAGACTTGTGGCGAGCCCGCGATGCCGACCACTCCGGCAAGCTGGGCGACCGGCTGGAGGAGGCGTGGTTCTTAGAGTTAGATGCTGCTAAGCAGAAGGGCGCTAAGCCCTCCTTCTCTAAGGCCATTATACGATCCTTCTGGTTCGAATACATGCTGTGCGGCCTGATAGTCGGGCTTCTATTCATATTTTTGTGGTAAGGAATACGACAATCGGTAATCTATTTCCCGTTAAAATTGTTGAGTATTCAAGCTCACGCAAAGCAACTTCCGAACAAATATACTAAAAATTGATAGCGCATGGCTAACCATATGATATTAATTTTCAGTTTAGTTATAGGTAGGTAAGTATTATAAACATAACGCTATGATACCTAAGTGGGGGGAATAAGTTGCCGAAAAAATCGACGGTTGCACTGGCGGCTGCTGGCAGAGCCGCAGATTATAAAGTGGGTCGATATTCGATTGTGGTCGGTGCCTCGTAACTGGCACATCGAATCATTATGTCATTGAGCAAAGGTCAATGAAACGGCAGAGACCGACGCAGTTGTAAATCAAACTTGATGAATTTGTTATCGCTCGCTACATGTTTTACATCACAATGTATTAATACTTGTGTTTGTTACAGGCCTTTAATTCCGTACACATTAGCATTATTTATCAAATATTTTTCCGAACAGAAAACGTCGGAGACTTATAGAAACGCGCACTATTATAATTTTTCTATGAATTTTCTGAGCATACTGACGGCGTTAATGCTTAGTCATTTACAATTAAGTCAAGGGCGTGTGGGTATGAGAGTTAGGATAGCTAGCTGTTCATTATTGTACAGAAAGGTGAGACCAACATTCTTTTTAATAATCTTTACAATTGTTTATTTTACTAAGTTCATCTTCTATTAGTTGTCCTTACTTTTAGATCCTAAAACTGGATAGAACGGGACTGAGTAAAACAGAGCCGGGTCAGGTGATCAACCTAATGTCGAATGATGTGAACCGCTTCGACCTGGTTGCCCTGTTCCTCAACTACCTGTGGGTGATGCCCATCGTGGTGCCAGTGGTCTCGTACCTCGTGTGGCAGCACGTGGGCTGGGCCACGCTCGCTGCTCTCATTGTTATATTCTTGCAAACTGTGCTTGTTCAGGGTAAGCAAACCTTTGGATATCAATTCGAACTGAGTAGGTAGTAGATATGATCTATCACCATCTATCTTAAATGTGTTTAAGATTAAACCGAACGGCGTTTCTGACTTAAATCAGAAACGTTTCTTGCACTGAAATATGCTGGATAAACATATTTAGCGCACTACATATTTTGGTGCAAGAAACATGCTTGATTTGGGTCAGAAACGCCGTTTGATTAAAGCTTAAACGTGTTTAAGATGAATGGTGCATGTGGCCCTTAGTGTATTTTTTAAGAAGTTAAAAATAACGGTTAACCCTGCTTTCAGCATATCTAAGCAATCTGCAAGGAATCCTGCGCGGTAAGATCGCGAAACGAACAGACGAGAGAGTGAAGGTGATGAGCGAATTAGTGAACGGCGTGCAGGTTATCAAAATGTACGCTTGGGAAAAACCATTTGAAAAACTTGTAGACAAATTGCGAAAGTAAGTAGTGAAGAAGAAACAAAAATAAAGCGTTTATTTATAAAAGAAATACCTACTTACAGATCCTTAAATGCAGCATTTTTTTTCAGGCTTGAAGTGAGCTTCATAATGCGAACATCAATGATCAAAGGCTTTTCGACGGCTTTGAGCGTGTTCACGGAGCGATTCATTCTGTTCGCGGCCATCGTGGCGTTCGTGGTGATGGGCGGCGACATCAGATCGGAGATCACTTTCTCGCTCGTGCAGTATTTCAACCTGTTGCAGTTGGCCTGTAACATATTTTTCCCATTGGCATTGGCGTTCCTGGCTGAAACAAGAGTTTCCGTAAGACGGCTTGAGGTAATTTCCTCTTCTATTACGTATCTTTTATTTTTTGTAGGTAGGTACTCAACCTACTAGTGTAGATAATAAAGCACACATTTTAACTGAAATGTATCTATAATAACTGTACATTATTCTGGTAGGTCATCACAGGTCCCTACCAGAAATAAGATTCAAAACGCTTTCTGAATTTCTCGTTTCTTTCAGGAATTTTTGTTGCTCGATGAACTGCATTCCGACAAAACTAAAGACCTAACCGTGATCAGAGCAAGTGAAATCATAAGCAATGGTAATGAAAAGGAGAAGGAGAAGCCGAGGCCGACCGGCCTAGTTTTGTCTGGGGTCCGCGCCAGCTGGCAACCCGACGCCATAGTCAGCACTCTGAGGAATATCTCTCTGACAGCGATGCCGGGAGAGTTCGTTGGGATCGCTGGATTAGTCGGATCTGGAAAGGTTAGTTCTCGTAACATCTTAAGGTGGAGGTGGTGGTCGTTATTTCTAATTGGAACTTCGGACGTTGGTCACTCACCTCCATCCTCCACCAAAAACCGGTTTAGCGACTTATGTCGTTGATTGTACCTATATTGAACAGGTACCTTACCTGTTACTTTTTGCCGTGATACCTTCAGTCCGAGAGAGAGAGTAAATTTCAGAGTAAATAAAGAACAAAGTTGTTAAGCTAAATGAGTGGACTAGTCAGATACCAGTCTCCGCAAGCAGTGACGTTATTTTTATTTTTGTTCATTGAAGTTTGTTTAAACGTTATTTTAGTACGAAGGAGGAAAATGCTTCGTATATTTATCATCGTATTTACCTTCATTGTTGACAATTGCGCGGAATTGCTTCGCAAGTGAATCAGTAGCTAATTATTTTCCGTGATTTGGCACATTTGACTTACATCAATGTAACGAGATGTAACGGCCTTGAGCTCCAAACATAGTTGAGGAAACAAAGTTTGTTAGTTCTCGAAGATTACTCTCGCCCTCAAATTTAGACATTTAGAACTAAGCACCCATTGTAGGTACTATGTCTAATATATTAAATTTTTTCAATGCAATTTTTTTTTTTAATTTTTTTGGATTTTATTTTGGATTCGCTTTGTCTGCGGAGAATTGCTAATTGTTAGGGTCCATGACTCATGACAGACATACTCTCGACTGACAGGTAGTTAGGTCTTGTTGGCCTCTTCTATTATCGATCAATTCATTTGGTTTATAATTTTGGAGGTTGACAATTGCGAGGGTGAGTGGTGGGTCCGTCTCTATAATTGTTTATATTCAATGTTGTTTTAGTCGTCGCTTCTGCAAGTGATCCTGGGCGAGCTACCAGTAGCCCAGGGGAAGCTGTCGTTGGGAGGCGGCCGCATCTCGTACGCCAGCCAGGAGCCCTGGCTGTTCGTGGCTACTGTGAGGCAGAATATTCTGTTTGGCCTTCCGTATGACCGAGTGCGGTATAAGAAGGTAAGATATACACTGCCTTGTTTTCAGAACTTTTGCAAAGGTAAACTTATACCTACGTACACTTGCATGTAGGTACCTAAATATATAAAAAAAACATAGTTTACTGCTATTTACTGTATACCTAAGGGGGCGTCCATAAATTACGTGAGGTGATTTTTCGACCCCCCTCCCCCTTGGTGAGATGTCGTGAGATTTTGCTCGACCCCCTCCCTCCCACTCTAATCTCACGTGAGATTTTTCAAAAGCCATATTCTAGTGGAGAAACATATTTTACTTAATTTAAGCCAGTTTCTCGCAGTTTTACACTGTTTCTTGCGGTAAAAAAAATATGTGAGATTTGCCGAGACCCCCCCTCTCCCCACGTGAGATTTGGCTCGACCCCTCCCCTCCCCCCCAAAATGCGTCACGTAATTTATGGACGCCCCCAAATACAATTAAGCATGGTGTAACTTTCTATAGAGACAGTCATAGGAACACGACTACGAGCGTCTCAATAGAAAAGTGATCGCCACCATAATCTAAACACATGTTTAATTCTAATTGTCGTTTAATCACGACTAAACTCAATTTAACACAGCTAAAATACCTACCTATTTGCTTTCCTCAAGTTACGTTACGTTAGCCATGAGAAGGCCATCCTTCTGCCGCTGCCATTAAGACCACTTTAGATTCCGTACCAAAAGAATCAGCACTAATGTTATATGCATTACCCAATATGTGATATCTATACTAATATATAAAGAGGGAAATGCTGACTGACTGACTGACTGACTGACTGACTGACTGACTCATCAACGCCGAGCCGAAACTACTGAAGTTAGAGACATGAAATTTGGATAGTATATATATTTTGTGACGTAGGCAAGCAATAAGAAGCGATTTTGGAAAATTCAACCCCTAAGGGGGTTAAATAGGGGATGAAAGTTTGTATGCAAGTTCGTCATTTTTCAAGTTAGAATTATGAAAATTTGTGTTAAGGTGTCTTTTTAAAAATAAAAAATATGGTTTTCGGCGTTTTTGAATATTCAACCCCTAAGGTGGTAAAAAAGGGGATGAAAGTTAGTTGGGAAGTTTGTATAGATGTTCGTCATTTTTGAAGTTAGAATTATGAAAATTGGTGTTTAGGTTCCTTTTTAAAAATAAAAAACTTGAATTGCTGCGTTTTTGAAAATTCAACCCCTAAGGGGGTAAATTAGGGGACGAAAGTTTGTATGAAAGTTCGTCATTTCTGAGGTTAGCATAATGAAAATTTGTGTTTAGGTTTCTTTTTACCTATTAAAAATAACAATTTCAGCTTTTTTGAAAATTTAAACCCTAAGGGGTTAAAATAGGGGTTGAAAGTTTGTATGGAAGTTCGTCATTTTTTGAAGTTGGAATTATAAAAATTGGTGAATAAAATTGCGTTTTTGAAAATTATACGGGGTATGGGATACGGGATACTCGATACGGAATACGGGATGTGGGATGCGTGATACGGGATACGGATACAAGATACGGATACGGATACGGGATACGTGATACGGGGTACGGGTTACGAGATACGGGATGTGTGATACGGGACACGGGATGCGGGATGTGGGATGCATGATACGGGATACGGATGCGTAATACGGGATACGGATACTGATACGGGATACGGATACAGGATACGGGATACGGCTACGGATACGGGATACGGGATACGGGGTACGGGTTACGAGATACGGGATTTGGGATACGGGATACGGGATGTAGGATGCGGGATGCGTGATACGGGATACGGATGCGTGATACGGGATACGGATACTGATACGGGATACGAGATACGGGATACGGGTTACGAGATACGGGATGTGAAATACGGGATGTGGATGCGTGATACGGGATACGGATACGGGATACGGGACACGGGATACGGGATACGGGATACGGAATATGGGATACAGAATCAGGGATATATGGATACGGGATTTGGGTTCCAGCAAACAAAAACGAATTTTTTGAAATTTATATACTGCGCGGACGAAGTCGCGGGCAAAAGCTAGTCTATGATAAGTATCTATCATCAATCATTGAAAAAATCTTTATAAGTGGTAAGTGACATCACAACAAGCTTTATCAGTGACCAAACCACAATAGGTACCTACTTATCTTTTTAATGGGGTGTCTGGGATATACCTACTTAATTGGAGGGTTTTTTAGCAAAATTCTGGACCTTCCGATTTTCAGCTTAAGGTAGTAGTAGTAGCAGGTAGTTTTTTTTATAGAGGTGGCAAACAAGCGTACGGCCCACCTGAAGTTAAGCAGTTACCGTAGCCTAATGCAATACCAAAGGCATTGTTCGCACTTTGCAGACCTGAAGGGGACTGGGAATGAGGGAAGGGAAGAGGGGGGGGGGGGGTTAGTACGCCGATCTTCTGTGAAAGGGTGGTACTACCCCGGTCGAGCCAGCCCGTCTGATTCATAATGTAATCGCATTGTAATTGTTTGTCTGAAGGTAGTGAGCGCGTGCGCGCTGGTGCGTGACTTCGAGCAGCTGCCCGCGGGCGACTCGACGCTGGTCGGCGAGCGCGGCATCAGCCTCAGCGGCGGCCAGCGCGCGCGCATCGGCCTCGCGCGCGCCTGCTACAGACAGGTACTTACCACAGCCACACCAATCACCACAGCCACACCAATCACCACAGCCACACCAATCACCATAGCCACACCAATCACCATAGCCACACCGATCACCACAGCATCACCAATCACCACAGCCTCACCAATCACCACAGCCACACCAATCACCACAGCCACACTAATCACCACGTCGCTACTGTCTTTACGAAACATTTAAAAATACTAACGAGTCCTAGAGTCCTACCGCCCAATTTGTAGATGAATTTAACCATTTTACAAAGCATTTTTAGGTACAAAAGCACACAAAAGTGATTTGTAATGTCAGTGTAAGTCCATCATAGCTTTCTAGAAATTCGGGGGCTAGTCCAGGCTAAACCGGCTAGGCCGACTAGGGCTAGGTCGACGGGCCCGTTAGCGTGGTTGGCGCGGAGGCGCTATTCACGCTGCAGGTCGTAGGTTCGATTCCTACCCGGGACATGCATTTGTGTGCATGAACATGTCTGTATGTCCGGAGTCTGGGTGTATATGTATATTAAGTATGTATTTACATATAAAAAAGTAGTATATGTAGTAATATCAGTTATCTGGTTTCCATAGTACAAGCTCTGCTTAGTTTGGGATCAGGTAACCGTGTGTACAAAAATGTCCCAGGATATTATTAAACCTCATTTTGAGCACGAGGAGTTTAACAGTTGACGGAAGGTTTCCGATATGGATAGCAGCCTTTTTTGTGCTTCCAAAGCATTTTCCGACACACGGAACGGAATATGTTTCTGTGAGCATTTAGCTGGAAAAACGTCCGCCACGGGATCCCTGTGTCGGAAAAAAGATTTAAGTTAAAGGGGAGGCCTTTGCCCAGCAGTGGGAAACAAAATAGGCTATAAAAAAAAAAAAAAGACAACAACGAACTGAGGATATGAAATATTCATCATCAACGCAAAGGGGTTGTACCTAAGTTAGCTTGACGACCATGATAGATCTAAAGACCGAAAGTCAAATACAATTATAGGTAAAGGAATATTCCTCCAACTGGATTTCTACAAAATTACATTGTTCTCTACATTTTATTATGATCTGATATGCTGAGAAAAACATATTTCTCACGATGATATGCATGATGCTGCCATGACTAAGTATTTAAATGCTTAAAATAAATATGTGATTACAGTAGGTACCTATGAGGAACTACATTATACGTTTCACGTAAGAATGTAGCAAGGAAAGTAAACACGATACCCACCTGCTTACTTAAATCTAGTAATTACAATAATTTGGTGATTTCAAGGAGCAGATATCACTATTTGCAGTTTCTTAGCGCCCTATCGCACTAGGTAACCATGGTTGCTCCACCAGCGGGTATTTCAATGGCCGACACCGAATTGGTTGCGCTACCAAGCGACACCGGGTGCGATACCCTCCATACAGCTCTATACATTGTGTTGGTGGAGCGACTGGTTGCGCTACCGCTGGTTGCCTAGTGCGATAGGGCGCTTAATTAATATGTCAAAGATTATAAGACTGGTCTTTTGTAGGTACCAAAGATCTTGTGATAATGTTGTGCGTAGTCATTTATATGCCCTTTTCACTGATAAAAATATGCAGTGCTGACATTTAATTGCAGGAAGGTTATCTGTAAGATAAAATAATCTACAATAATCGCATATTTGTATGAACGTCAATGAATGCTATTGCATTATTTTATCCTACCCGGACCTGCACCAAACATTTAAATCTGTTCAGCCGTTCTTAAGTGATGCTCAGTCAAACTTACAAACACTTTCGCATGTATAATGGCGGCTGTACACGCTCTTCTCGTCGCATCGCGTGCCTCTCGTCGCGTAGAGACTCGACAATGTACACACTCGTTCTATCAATTGAACTCCGAATGCCCGCTGCGATGGACCTAGAAGAAACCCTTTGACTCGAGCGCAAAAAACCGACATGCTTCCGAGAGCGAACGTGCCGCGAGACGCGACGAGGGCACCATGTACACACTCGTACTTGGCCTTTCTCGTGGTGAATCGACGAGCGTGTACAACCTCCATGATATGAATAAGGAGGTAATGTTAAACAGGCGGACATCTACCTACTGGACGACCCGCTGTCCGCGGTGGACACGCACGTGGGCAAGCACCTGGTATCCGAGTGCGTGATGGGCCTGCTGCGGCACTCCACGCGCGTGCTCGTCACGCACCAACTGCATCACCTCAAGTCCGCGGATAAAATCATCATATTGCACAACGTGAGTTAACATCTTTACCCTAATACCCCTATTATGTCCTAGTATAATCACGGACGTACCTATACAGGGTGAATGTTTCAGACGGGGCAGTAAGGGCCACCTTAACCCTTGTAGCTACAGGAAATCGTTCTGAGAAGACTTCTATTTTGAAAGCATTTTGAACTGATTTAAAAAAAAATACTTTCCGCAAAAAAAAATAATACACAACAACCTTTTATGCTAATGGATCCTGTTTCTTATAAGGATTACACTATTAGACCAACTGAGGTTAGGGAACTAGAAATGGCAGAAATCGCAAAAAAATACTATTTCCCAAGGTACATTTCATTGAAAATCTTCGTGGCTTTGGCTACGATTAACCTCAGTTGAGGTTACAATTAGGTACCAGCTATCACCTACCTTTCAGGCTGATGATTTTCCTTTTTACTCGAATATATTTTAATTATTCATTATTTTATCTTATCCTTTGACGTGTATCAACAATGAAATGACTCTACAAACAACAGTTTATTAGGTATTTAATTATTAACGTTTATTAAAGAAAAATACAGTCAAGCATTAGTTCTTTAAATATTTGCTCATATGATAAGTATATCATGGTATTAATGCAGGCTGCTTGATATAACTCAATTACAATGTTTGGACTTCTTTTGTCAGTTGCGTAATTGAGGGTTCTACGAGCCACCTATGTCATTAAAAATTAGGAAAAAAACTAATAAAAGGTACAGAGGGCCTACTCTTTTACAAATGAGAACGATATTTTGGACGAAATTCGCGGATTTCCTACTACGTTTCTCATTGATTCCGATTTCTTACGAACGAAAATTGTTTGACGTGTAGATTCGACGACGACAAAGACGTCAAACAATTTTCATGAAAGTAAATACGCAAATTTCGTTTTGGTTTGTAAAAGAGTAGGCCCTCAGGTATAATAGGTAGACCGTACTAATTTATAGATTTTCTATTATTAGGCTCCACGAAAAAATTGTGTAGGTTCTTTATTTTCTTAAACTTACCACATTGACAATTCCCATACAAAGGTCTTCTTTGTTTATTGTACTTATAAATAAATATAGTTCCAGTCACCTGTTCTATATTGCCTATTACTCATTGTTATCCATATGACCATAATGAATCATAAATTACAATAACTGGAATTTAAATAGCTACCTATTTATGCAGTGAATACAATAAAAGGTATGTATGAAGCTGAAGAAAGAAAGCCTTAGTCAGAGGAACTTTTAGAAATTAAAAAGATGGATGTCTAACTTTTCTCAAAGGCTGATGCTTCTCGGTTTGCATTTCATGCAATAAAAAACTAGAACATCTATTAATAAGTTTGTTTCGTTGATACAGGGTGAAATCGAGACTCAGGGTAACTTCGACGATGTGTCACAGTCGCCGCTGTTCGCCGAACTGTTGCAGGAAGAAGAGCAACCCGAGGAACCGACACGGCTACTCCGACAGAGAACGCTATCCATCAAGGTGAATAATAAAAATAGTTCCGTTATTCAATAAATAGTACCTACTTGCAATATATCGTTTGCTAACTAATCACCCGCTCTACTTACTACTCTACCGATTTGGATGGTATATTATTTTATCTCGGTTTTTACGATCCTTGACCCCGTCTTATTATTTCTAGTATTATGTATTTTTAAGAGTTAAGAACTTTATAAAACCAGCGCTGCAAACTGTACGTAACGTAAATGTAGGTACCTACCTACCGACAGATAGACAGACAACAATCCATCAAGATTGATTATGAACAATCAATCTGTCCTTGTTGAGTCTGTCTGATTTACATATGGTGTAAGATAAATATTACGTTACAATGTTTAGAAACATCTTTCCGATAAGATGGTTTTTCCAAGGTAGTTTCTTCCTTTCCCTTATGAGTTGCAAGAGGGATTCTGACGTGTCTGACCATCGTTCATGTATGTTTGTTACAGTCCCACACGAGCACCAGCACTGTACACGATGTAGTAGCACTAGAAGAGGACCAGCAAGAAGAAGCCGAGCTTACGGGCACAGGTGAGTTCAACCCACAGAGTAAAGACTAAAGAAAGAGGTGCCCTTATTAGATATTTGTATGAAACAAAACGTGGTCATTGTTTTTTCATTTTACCGGTAAATAGTTGAACTACTCGCTTCGTTTGAGCTTAGGGCCAGTCCCCTTAGTAACTGGTCCATGGTTCAACCATTCAACGGAATACGCTCAACTTTATTCACCCTGCATTGGGCTCATTTTGTGAAAAAATAAGCAAGAATGTCAAACGATGGAGCGTATCATTCGGGTGGTATATAACTTATCTTTACCAAAGTATCCTCGCTTACCCGTACCTACTGGTATTTTTTTCGAATATATCCAGTGCAAAAGTAAATAAACTTTGTTTTATCTTTGCCGAATAATATAAGTAGCGCGTGAATTATAGGTACTTAGCAGTCTGCTGGATTAAAGCCTAACCTCCAATTTGTTTGTAACTGTTGTCTCAAAACATCGAACACTTAGGGGCCGCCCATAAATTACGTGAGGCGTTTTAGGGGGGCGGGGGTAGAGCTAAATCTCACCAAGGGGGTAGGGAGTCGAAAAATCTCCAAAACCGACTCACGTAATTTATGGACGCCACCTTATATTATTGTTTAATCTAGGCCGCGTGCCCGGGGCAGTGTATACAAAATACTTCCGCGCCGGCGCCGGCTGGGGCCTCCTCCTGTTTACTATGGTCGGCGTCATCCTCGCACAAGTGGTCACGTCGTTCAGCGACCTCTGGCTGACCATATGGTGAGTATAATGATTAGATGCTGCACAGCCGGCCATGACAAGACAAAACGCGAAATAAATCAATTTTGTCTTATTCTCTCCTATACATTAAAAAGAGAGATGTCGACTCGGTGCGACATAATGCGTGTCAAAATTCTTGTCTCGACGCGTGTGTTCTGGCCTCTGACATGGCTTAACGACTGCTGTTTAGATGACGTACCTATTTTATGTTGGTAGGATGAACGACGTAGAATCAAGACAGGACTCGACGCAAAACTTTACCACTGCAAGCAACTCCACCAGTGAAACATCTACAAATATTACCACAGAGATGCCGTTGACAACTGTAGTACCGAATCTGAATATAACCGAATTCCAGCCGCCGGAATTCAACCACCCATACTATATTTATATTTGGGCAACTGCTATACTCGGGTGCATGCTTCTTACTACTGGCAGGTCAGTAATAAATGTGTATTTGGATACAAATATGCGTACATAAATCCATCCATAAATTACGTCACACGTAAGGTCGATGTAATGTGACATTGTGTGACATGGGGGGAGGGGGACCAGAGGTTTGTGACGTCACATTTAAAAATCTAATATATCTAAGTATTAAAACCGAAATGTGAACTGTTTACGAGAAATTATAAGATAATTTCTGAAAATTGTAAAAAATATGTGACGTCATACTAGGGAGGGGGGAGTCTCACAAATGTGACCAGCTGTGACAAGGGGGGAGGGGTCAAAAAATGATGAAATTCGTGTGACGTAATTTATGGATGGCCCCTAATTTTGTCATGGATGACGGCAATGTGGTAGGTATGTAATTATTCGGTATTCGAATTAGATTTGCTTAAACAAATTAAAAACACTTGTTGTCGTGTTTATTCTCCTTGAAATGACACACTTGTGCTCATGTACTTGTATCTTATTGTTGACAACTTTCATTTGAGCAGCTACTTATTGAAACACAAGAGTTTCGTTATTTAATTTATAAAACAACTAGGTACCTGTTATAATATAGATAAAAACGGGTTAAATTTGTATGCTAAATGATAGTGATGTAAAATTCTAGTTCTACAACAGTTATCAGCAAATAAGCGGAACATACCTACGTTTTGTTTTTTATGTTACTAAAGTGGCAAACAAGCGTACGGCCCGCCTATGTTAAGCAGTTACCGTAGCCTATAGATCAGAGGTCGGCAAGTAGTTTTAGGTGGGGTCCGGATACTGTGGGAAAATTTTAACGAGGTCCAGAAAAATACAACTGATAATAATTAAGTGCTTCCTATTTATTGTATGGTTTCAAATAAAATACTGAATTAAAAAACACAAGACCGAAAATTTATGTGAGAAACTGCACCGATGGTCTCGAGCCAGTTTTTTATAGTTTGGTTCTCAGAAGAACAGCAAATTCGAAGTGAGTCTTCTAAGTGGGCGTCCGTTAATCTCGAACGATATTTGTTTTTCAAAAAGTTCATCTTTGAGAAAGATGATTCACATACGTAGGTATGTCGAGCCAAACATAGTGGCCAAATTGATAGCTAGTTTTTTGCAATTTTCATATTTTTCTGGGACATGTTTGGCGGTCCGAGGTTCGACCCTTCGCGGTCCGCAAACGGACCGCGGTCCGCCTGTTGCCGACCGTTGCTATAGATGCTTGTGATACCAAAGCCATCGCCCGCACATTGCCGACCTGAAGAGAAGTGAAACAGACGTACTAACCTTATTTGATTCAACACTGAAGGTTTAATTGTGTTTATTACAGGTCAATGTTGTTCCTCTGGGTGTGCATGCGTAGTTCGATAAAGCTACACAACCAGATGTTCAGCAACATCCTCTCGGCGACGATGCGTTTCTTCGACACAAATCCCTCGGGCCGTATCCTAAACAGATTCTCTAAGGACATGGGAGTTGTCGATGAAATTCTACCCAGAATGTACTTGGATAGTATACAGGTAGGTACAGTTTTTCTTTATGCGAGGGGCACACGATAAGGCCCGGGGGCCAAGTAGCTTAGCCATTGTGGCGCCACTGTGGCGTTTTGCTATAGACCGACCAATCAGAGGCCGATCAGCCGGTTGGCCGACCATTCAGACGGTCGATCTCTATAGCAGCTCAATGGCGATGGCAAAGAGACTTGGGGGCCCGGCCGTACGGTTCGGTTGAAGGCTCCGCCGGATTCATGCTCACGCTACTCACACTCTGGCTTGGCCTATGGTCGCAACAGGCCGTCTTCGGTCGGGCCTTCATTCCGGGATTACACACACGCACGCACACACACACACGCACACACACACACACAGAAACACACACACAGAAACACACACACACACCCACACACACTCAGACACACGCACACGCACACGCTACACACGTGGAGTGTGGCCGGACAGTCCGGGCCTCTCCGGTGGCCTCATCATTGTGTGGCATGCATCGTAATGCAACCCAAGGTTCGGGCACAAGTTGTGCATGTTGTTCGGGCATTAGTTGCATCAAGACGAGCCGAGCGGCATGCCCGAGCAATCAGTTTTGACGTCTAACGATACGTCGACCAACGACCGACGTATATACGTCGTTTGACGTCTAGACATAACATCATATCTGATTGCTCAGGGCTTGTAGACGCGACCACTGATTACATAATTTCTATTGCACAGATATTCATGGTGATGTTGGGTATACTAGTGATGGTGGCAATAGTGCACCCGTTCATGTTGCTGACTACCGCCGTTTGCGGCGTCTTGATGTACCTATGGACCATCGTCTTCCTTAACACTGCGCAGGCTATAAAAAGGTACAACCAGTATATTTTATTTCTTTACTTGTAAGTATTCTATGTGAATTGGGGTGCCTACACATGTCCCGAGTTGCCGCGCCCGAGTCATCAGTTATGACATGATTTATATGCGTTCCGACGTCAAAACTGACTGCTCGGGCGCACCGCTCGCCCCAGAAATTCATCCACTATTATGAATTACACACAGCGCAAATGCATTTAAACAATTCCTTAGATTTGGATGAGCAATTATGTAAACAAAATAAAAATACTTACCGTTTCCGTTCACCAACAAGGCTCGTAGATCCACCACCACTATACCATAGAGGTAAAATTGTGTGTTTGTAGGAAGTAATCTCCGGAACTGCTGGTCCGATTCTGAAAATTCTTTCACTGATAGAGAGCTATACTATCGCTGAGTGACATAGGCGTATATACAGGGTGAAATCGAAATCTTGGGCAATATTTTAAAATATGACTCAACACATGATTCAGAATATTTTGGGAAAACAAATAAAAAAATCTATTGATTAAAAAATATTGCTCGGGTAAGCAAATAAGCAAACCATTTATGTTATACCTAACCTGGGAAATAGATTTTTATCAATTGATTTGTTGATTAATATTCCCTACATATTCTGAATCATGTGTAGAATCACCGTTTAAAATATTGCCCACGATTTCGATTTCACCCAGTATAGGGTGTGTGTAAAGTATGTTGGTGGTGTGTCCGCAGGGTGGAGGGCGTGACGCGCAGCCCGGTGTTCTCGCACGTGTCGGCCACCATGGCCGGGCTCAGCACGGTGCGCGCCAGCGACGCGCAGGACATGCTGCGCGACCAGTTCGACGACAAACAGGACGTGCACACTGCCGCGTGGTAACTACCCTTATCCTGATACTTGAATAAGCCGAAAGGCCTACCGTCCCTTCCTCACAGGGTCGGGAACGTGCGAGCAATCTTCTCAGTCGAGGTCGCGTTTCTGACCCGGCGGTAGAATTAAGGAAATAACAATTTGTAAAATAAGCGCTTTGACTTTGAATGCCTTTGGTATTGCAAGCAACTATAGGATACTGTAACTGCTTAACATTAGGCAGGCTATTGTTTTCCGCCTTCGTTGTATTAAATTCAATAACCTCCCTCCGATCTTGTGCCACTTGCACATACGTCGGTGCATTAAAAATAAAAGACAACCTATAGATTATATTTTTTTTGTTAAGGAGGTTTAGTGTCATACTCTTAGGGTTATTTCACACTGGGTGTTGGTGAGCGGGCGGTGTGCGTGCGACTGAGACGATACGATCTCCTCGCCACGCACTCACACCGCGCGCGTCAGCGCATTAACTGGAAAACCCGCTCGCAAACCGCCACTCTGATAAGGCCCTTAGTATTTTCCCAATGAATTGGAGTCGCCTTTTAGTCTCCCGTGCATTAGCAATTACATGGCGTGAAAATAAGTAAAAATAATCATTTATGTTTTTAGGTACCTGACAATTGTCACAAACACGGCGTTCTCCATTTGGCTGAGTCTTATTTGCGCGACATACGTTGTGGTCGTCTCCTACACGTTCCTACTTTTAGATGATGGTGAGTTATCAAACTCGCAAAGGTTTTGTGCAAAAGTAACCGACATTATAGGCAAGTCGTTCATTTACAAAAACATAGGGTCCAAATTGAGAACCAACTCCTTTTTTTTAAGTCTGTTAGTCTTGTTGTCTGTTAAAAGTCTGTTAATTGGCAAGTTTCCTAACCAATACCTATTCTTTTATTGCTTACTTATGTACTGAATATTTTTTCGATACCGTATTTTATGAGTTTGACCGTAACCACTGTACCGCGCCTTAGATGCGCGGACGGCGAGACGGGGGGCGTTTTCCCACTCCCCAAGTCCTCCCCGCGCGTACCTAATTTCACACTCCCCACCTCTCCGCGCATACCTAAGGTGCGGTACTGCGGTGGCGGTCAGACATAGTACTGTTTTTGAAACGTCTATATTTATGCCAATTTTGACAACTTTTTCACTATTAGTACCGTAAGACATGTTCATATGCAACTATACAAGTAAACAAATTAATCCACATCCAAATTATCACTCTCAAAACAGGTTCAACGAAATCCGGCAACGTGGGCCTGGCGTTAAGTCAAGGGTTGATCCTGGTGAACATGGTGCAGTACGGGGTGAAGCAGGCCACGGAGGTGATCTCGCAGATGACGAGCGTGGAGCGCGTGGTGCAGTTCACGTCGCTGCCGCAGGAGGACGCCAGCGGCCCGCCGCCGCCCGCCGGCTGGCCGCAACGCGCCAGACTCGTCTTCAAAGACCTATCACTAAGATACGACAAAGACGCCGATCCGGTGCTCAAGAAACTCAATATCGTCATCGAAAGCGGTTGGAAGGTGATTAAAAACGTTTATCAAATGCCAATGTTAGGAGTTCAGGAGCGGATTTCTCTATAGGCCGAGTAGGCCCGGCCCTAGGGCGGCATAATTTCGGAGGCGGCAGAACTTGGCGAAATTCAAAAACTTGCAAATAAAAATGGTATGCATTAGTATCTAAAGACAATGATTGAGATAATTTTATCATTTATACAGGCTTTCGTTATTTTTTAATTTTAATTCTTATACATTTATCATTAAATGTTTCGTGCTTTTCAGGGTAGGGCGATCTTCCATAGGCCTATATCCAGCGTATCTAATCCGCCCCGTATGACTTGCTTTTATCTTATTTTTCGAGTCGATGTCGAGTACTAATTCAGCCACCGAAACTGCGCTAGTGTGAGAGGCTTTATTAAGGTCCTTTTGCTTCTCTTTCCTTCCAGGTTGGAGTGGTTGGGCGTACAGGAGCCGGAAAGTCTTCATTAATATCAGCGCTCTTCCGACTAGCACCCATCGAAGGGCACGTTTTTATAGACGAAGTCGATACAGGAAACATCGCACTTAAGGTAACGAATTCATTTGTTAACAAGGCCATAAATCTTCTTGCCTATTGTACTTTACAAATACGACATTGAATATCCTATTTATATTTTGTTACAGGAACTCAGGTCGAAGATCTCAATTATACCTCAGGAACCGGTGCTATTTTCAGCAAGTTTACGCTACAACATGGACCCATTCGATAAATACACAGATGCTGATATATGGGAAGCTTTAGAACAGGTTACTTATATTCTTACCAGTACCTAAACTATATGTATACCGCAGGAGCCGTACCGCGCCTTAGGAACGCGAGCGGCGAGACGGGGGGGCTATCGCTCTCGCCGTCCCACACCCCGACCCGTCATCACTCTCGCCATCCCACCCACCCACCTCCCCGCGCATACCCAAGGCGCGGCACAGCACTTGCGGTATACCTATAGTCCATCCATAAGAAAATGTTCAGGAGAATTAAATAACGTTCGTTCTAGGTGGAGTTGAAGCGCAGCGTGACGTCATTGACCTCGGCGGTGGCGGCGGGCGGATCGAACTTCAGCGCCGGCCAGCGACAGTTGCTATGTCTAGCGCGCGCCGCACTCGGCAGAAACAAATTGCTCGTACTCGATGAGGCTACCGCTAATGTCGATCCTAAGTGAGTATTCAGGGGAGCTAAAGATTATATCATTTTTTTTACCCATTTCGTCCCACTGCTGGGCAAAGGTCTCCCCACAACTCTCCATTTTGCCCTCAAAATTGGTAGTTATGTTTTAATAATTATTTTCCTCTTTGCAGTACGGACGCACTGATCCAGCGGTCCATTCGCAAACACTTTGGCGACTGCACGGTCATCACCGTCGCTCATCGTTTACACACTGTCGCAGATTCCGATCGCGTTGTTGTGAGTATAATATTTAACGATTCATACACTCTCGATGAAAATACTAGTGCTATTACATGCTAGCAACTCATTAGTAATTTAAGTTGGTGACTAGTGTCTTTTGAGTGAGTGGAACTCCCTGCCTGCGTCTGTATTTCCAAGTGCGTACAACCCAAATCTCTTTAAAAGTAGGGTAAACAGGCATCTTTTGGGTGTGCTCGTTCCACCGTCGAACTCATCTTTGCTCCTGCGGCAAGATTGGGGTCAAGAGCAAGCCCATTTTTAATTTTAAAAAATAAATAGAGTAGCGCCGTGTCATTGACCATTTTGGACGGGCCCGTTAGCGTGGTTGGCGCGGAGGCGACTTTCACGCTGTAGGTCGTAGGTTCGATTCCTACCCGTGACATGCATTTGTGTGCATGAACATGTCTGTATGTCCGGAGTCTGGGTGTATATGTATATTAAGTATGTATTTACAAACAAAAAAGTAGTATATGTAGTAATATCAGTTATCTGGTTTCCATAGTACAAGCTCTGCTTAGTTTGGGATCAGGTAGCCGTGTGTAAAAAATGTCCGCGGATATTATTATTATTATTTTTCCGCCTGCCGTAGGAACAAAGTATAGTTGGGACCATTTTGTTCCTAGGTTATGGAGGCAGGTGAAATAGTCGAGTGGGGCCATCCTCACGAGTTGCTGCGCAAAGCAGAGGGTCGGTTCACGAAGATGGTGCAGCAGCTGGGCCCCGCCGCCGAGCAGAGCCTGCGCGACCTCGCCGCCGACGCGCACGCGCAACACATCCGATACGTGGACGCCGACGACCACAACCAAGCGTAGTACTTAATACAAATGGTACTTACCCTAGTGATGATAAACCTATACATCAATTTTATGGACTTAATATATTACTAAGTATATACCTAAGTAGGGAATTTAATGAACCATTGACATACATAATTATACCAGTGACCCATATTTCCTGCCTTTGAAAATATCTTGATAATACAGCAAACAAAGCACTATTTTAAATATAAGCGTAAATATTTTGGAAGTATCAAGCTATGTCAGGAATAATGTGGTCTTCGTGTTATTAAGACAGCAGTTTTCAGTAATTGTCAAGTCGTTAGTTACAAGCTGGAGAAAATGCAGGACTTAATTAAATATAGAAAATAAATTAAGCAAACCAGAAGCTCATATACAAACAGTGTAAAGTACTTACCGTAATATTTAATTACAAGAGTTGAGACTCCATAAAAAGTGTGTTTGATATGTGGTGTGGGGAAATAACAGCCACAAAGCATATAGACCGAATATTAGAATTAAGTTTGAATATAACAAATTGTCACAAATGTGCTAATCATCACGGCCTTGCAAGTACTTATGTAAGTGATAAGAACTAAAGGCATTTAAGCTTACTGTCATAGTTTGTGAAATGTGCAATAATAAGCTCTATAAGCATTCCACTTGGGGTTATGAATATGCACAACACTGCCTATATTCTGTAAATTTTATACTGCAAATCAACAAATTATGCTTAATAGTATAAGCAATGTTGTAAAGTGATGCTAAATGTGTGACTTAAAATCATGTGATCATACTTAAGAGAACATAGGCTTTATAAAATATTGCCGTGTGTGAGATTAATGTTATATTTTATGGTTAACATAAAACAAATATATGTTTTATTTTGTGATGTTTTAAAATTATTTCTTTTCTTTATACCCAAACCTGCATAGTTTATTCCATAGAGTAAATACTAAAGAAAGAGGTGTTCTTAGTAGATATCTCTATGAAACAACGCGTGGAAATTTGCGCCGAATGGCGCGGTTGGTGGGGGTTAAGAAATGGATGAAAAGGATGCGAACGTTGGCAAGACGTCTGCACAGGACGAACGCCAACAGCACACTGACTTAAGCCACGCCTACAGTGATGACATCAGCGGCCGAGTTGTGCGATGTCTAAGCAACGCGGCCGAGTTATTTAGACCCAGTCCTTCTTTAGTATTAGATTCATGGTTTATTCTGACGGCGGCAGTCTAAACTGCTGTAAAACTTCAACTTATATTTCTAGGCACACCAAAACTGTGTGAAATATTAACCACCAATTTTATAGAGATTTTAGCTAGTTTACAATGGTTTTGCAAAGCTTTCCTGGGAACAAAAGTGATTTGTAATGTCAGTGTAAGTCCATCATAACTTTCTATAAATTTGGGGGTAAAATATATTACCTACCGTGATAGTAAATGCATGGTCAATTTATTGTAAATACAATGAAAGTGTACTTACTATAAAATAAAATTTTATTTCATATAAGTTGAACTTTACCACTCTTCACAAGATCCGCAATAGGCTTGTACTGCAGGATGTGCTGTGACCCCTCTGCAATGAAACAACACAATGTTTAAACACTAGCTTACTATCATTATAAAATTAAACCCCCTTATTAATTACATTCACACAGAGCTTTACAATGCGGTAATGGAAATTTAAATGTGTATACCAGTTCCTGAACTCACCTTTTTATAAACTGTGTTATTTTTTTATTTTATTTTTTCCTTGATAAATTGGTGTAGGTGTAAGTAACAGACCGTAGGTACAAATTATTTAAATAAATAATTAACTCTGCACTATGTGAATAATGCTTTAGTTTTCAAAGTATGTTTTACTAGGCATCCAAATGTTCACAATAGGAACCAAATTAGTCTAAGATGACTGTCACTAGATACAGTAAAGGGAATCAGACCATATAATGATTACACAAACCTTCTAAATCAATCTCTTCATCTTCACCAGCCAAGTCCTCCAATACAACTCCATTCACCGTATCATTTGCTTTCAAAAACACATGACTTCGTAGGTCTGGATGTTCGGCCATCTTATTCATTTCAAATGTCTGCATATTCCCAGGCACTTTGTCCAACACAACAGTCTTCATGTGGTTCTCCATATTCAACAGATATTCTTGAGCATATTTGAATTCCATCGGTGTGAGATAGTTATTTCCCGTCTCCATTCGTTGCCTCTCCTCATTTATTATGGGTATGCAATATTTTTCTATTTTACTTAACCTAGTCTTTAAGTAATTACATATAATGAATTTTATTCGACTTAATTCCAGTTTATGTATCGACGCTCGAAGGTCTGTTTTGGGAAGTTTGTTTATGTTGCGCTCCATGTGTTGGATTTGGCCCAGCATACATTCCACCATATCATTGCGATGAGGGAGGATCTCCGGGGCCAGTCGTTCGTTCTGCCAGGCGCTTTGGAGGGTCTTTAGCACGGCTTCCGCGGTGATTTCTTCTTCTTCTTCGTCACTCAGCCCGATATCATCGGTTAGATCCATCTTAGAGTGAGGAAAGTGCAAATAATGTATATTAAGTGGAAAGTTTTAATGGACTTCAGTGATTCTTTTAAATTAAAGGGGCATCAAAAACATTTAGCCCGTAGTTATTTCGTGTTTGTTTGAGTTTTATTTTTGTTTGTTTCTTTCTTTTCATTTCACTCACTCACTGTCAAATCGGGGATGGAGATCGAGATTACGAATTCTCCCCATTCTCATATATTTATTTCCCCAAAATTATTTATGTTTTGCAAAATTGTTCCCCATTTATTATTCTAACAGGAAATAAGACAAATGGAACAATAAAATAGTGCATTGTTCACCGAGGAATGAAAGTGACCAATTACCAACGAGAGTGAATTTGAGGCGAATGAAGAAAGGTAACTTACGGCGCGGCGTCATCGCTCGTTTAGATGTTGTTTAATGAGAACAAAGTTTCTATCTCAGATCCAGACGTCTACCAGGGTGAATTTGAAATCATGGGCATCCTTTTAAACGGTGATTCTACACATGATTCAGAATACTTTGGGAATATTAATCAACAAATCAATTGATAAAAAATTATCACCCCGGTAAGGAATAACAGTTAACGGGTTTGCTTATTTGCTTACTCGAGTAATATTTTTTCATCAATAGATTTATTTACTTATTATCCCAAAATATTCTGAATCATGTGTAGAGTCATAGTTTAAAAGGATGTCCATGATTTCAAATTCATTCTGTATATCGATAAGCCCTGCATTATTTTTCCCCCAAAATTGCGACTAAAAGTCCTAATCTAGCAACCCTGTTTCAAATGTCATTCGAAGTTTAGAACGGAATATAAAAAAATAGACACCACAGTTGTTTTTTCCGAGCAGGCCTTAGCCTTGTCTGTTATGCCGGAGTAAACATTTCTAAGTCTATGGTTATGCTATGCCTTGTAATTATAAGCATATTATCTAAGTAATATTCCTTGCATAGGTATATTATTTCTGTACTGCAACACCCCGGACCAGGGAGCAGCTGCCCCTTAAGGTCCTGAAGCTCCTGCACTCATTAAGAATCAATGACACTGTTTGGAAGTAATAATCTAATGCGGTATCAAATGAATAATCATTTTCTTCTGTAATTTTTTATTACACACACACACGCTCGGTCCCCCCTCATTTTAGTATGGTGGTTTTATTTAAGTATGATAGATAATACTAACCAAACCAAGGCCCGTGGGTATTAATAAATCAATCTCAAGACTGAGATCGATATATTAACAAGGGCCTAAACGTGAAAACTGCATCTTAAGATCGATCTCAATCTTCAGATCGATTTATTAATACGGACCCTAGTTACTTAAGTAGTACCTAAGCAAAATAAGTTGGAAGAAATGCATAAGCAAGGCCGTTTTAAATTAACAATGCAATAATTTATACAAAAAATAAAAAAACCGGCCAAGTGCATATCGGACTCGCACATAAAGGGTTCCGTACCACCGTAGAATAAAAAGTAAAAAATATCATGTTTCTTGTAAGGTCTTGGAACCCCTTTATTTTTTAACTTTCTTTATTTTTAGTATTTAGTTGTTGTAGCGGCAACAGAAATACACATTCTGTGAAAATTCAAGTCTCTAGGTACCTATTACGGTTCGTGAGATACAGCCCGCTGACAGAAGGACAGACGGACGGACAACTTAGGCTTAGTAATAGGGTCTCGTAGGCATCCTTTGGGTATGGAACCCTAAAAAAGATGTTGATACTAACGACTCAACAACCACCGCTTCGTTGACGTAGTGGTCGAGTGTAGCCGCTTGGTTAGTGAGCCGAGCGCGTTACAGGTTCCATTCCCGCCGGGGAAAATTTTGGATTAAATTGGTCTTTTGGTCTGGGTGTGGGATCGCCCCCAGTCCATTGTGCAGTATATACCCTTAGTTCCTACTAAAAGCGTTGTTTAGTAAAGTTAGTAGGTAGATAGGAACCTACTTACTAAAAAATATTCCAACATAAGCGTATAAGAAATGAATCCAAAGTATGCGCGAGTCGACGACAGCTAGTAGGTATAATCCTGTTAGCGTTGAAGACACTACTTCTTAGCGGCCTCATAACGGCATTAGAAGTACCTACTAAGGTAAGACAAAAATACAGGGATGCATTGAAACAGTTTAACATTTAAATAGATCCAAAATTCGGATATAAGTACTCACCTCCAACTAAATAAAGAATTTAATACTTCTAGGTAGCTCAGATTGATCTGAGCTAGGTAGGTACTCTTACCTCTACTACCTACTTATCTTGATGTCATGACTAAATAGATTGCTTGTTGGTCTAATGTCGCCGTAGGCGCGTAGGCACAAGAAGTTTTCTGTTAGAAATTCTAGCATCAACCCAAGTTTGGATGTCTGCCCACTAAATGGAAACAGCATCGCCTTATTCTTTCGAAACCTGAACCATGCATGTCCCTTTCAAAAATATTGATACCTAGTGCGGGTGTGATGGTTCCATGCATCCATGTCCATCACAACTATTACGAGTACGTACAAAACAATATGGAGCTTGGCGTACGTACACAGACTGTTTCCTTCCCATGCGAGTCTTTACAAAAGTACCTGAATACAACTCTGTTGAACATTGTCGACAAGTATTATCTATAGGTACCTACAGGCTACTACAGGTAATGTTTTCAGCGTCTTAGATACCTATATCTCATTATGAATATTGATTTTTCACATGACGTCGTCGTTAATCCTTCGAGCCTGAATATAAAAGACGTGTCGGGAGCGGCAAGAGACGAGTAGCCTCCCCTGCCTCGGCAACCCTGCCGCATTACGAGTTTGGTTATACTACACTAAAGACTGGAGTAGTTCGTCTAACGATTTTCTTCAGTATTTTTGTAATAACCATCTCGGAGCGCGCATCCCTTAATCCTGAATTTTTAAGTAAGTCTAAAAAGTTTGGAGGAAGTACAAACTGTGTTTCGCTTGATCGCGGCTTAAGTGTGCTGATATTTTAAGGTTAATTACAACAAATATGGCGATCGCGAGTTTGGACCCCGGACCGGGTCTGGCAGCCCTGCAAGCGTGGGGTGGTCAAATCGCGGCGTATGGCGCGTCGAACCAGACGGTTGTGGACAAGGTGCCGCCCGATATGCTGCACATGGTCGATCCTCACTGGTGAGATAACATATTCGTTTATAGGTACTAGAGGCGTGAAGAAGAACTTCGTTACCAATACTCATACAATATCTAGAAGCGCAGTATCAGCGCCACTATCGCGGGGCACGCACGCTGGAAACGAATGGCTTCTCATCGCGCTTCTAGATATGGCATATGGATACTTATTGCGAGGGAATCTGAACTGGTTTACACAATACAATTACAATTGTACAACTTGAAAGTCAACATTAAATCTTCAGGTACCAGTTTCCTCCGATGAACCCGCTCTGGCACGGACTCTTGGGCTTCACTATCGGCGTCCTTGGATTCATCTCGATTACGGGCAACGGCATGGTTATTTTCATCTTCATGACCACCAAGGTTATTATTATGTTCATAGAATTTACGTTAGAGTACGTTTCTTGTATCGTTTACTCAAGTGATAATTCCTCTACAGAGCCTCAAGACACCGTCGAATCTACTGGTAGTGAATCTGGCGTTTTCTGATTTCCTCATGATGTGTGCGATGTCTCCTGCTATGGTTGTTAATTGTTACAATGAAACCTGGGTATTTGGTAAGTATGGCACGGATACCCCAAATGCCAATTTATGAGGTTTGTCTTTTTGGACACTATATTTATGCTGGTTCTGCTTATTCAGGTCCTTTTGCATGTGAACTATACGCCTGTGCGGGCTCTCTGTTCGGGTGCGCCTCCATATGGACCATGACGATGATCGCCTTCGACCGTTACAATGTCATCGTGAAGGGAATTGCGGCCAAGCCAATGACCAACAACGGGGCTCTTCTGCGTATACTCGGGATCTGGCTGTTTTCACTTGCATGGACCCTTGCACCATTCTTCGGCTGGAATCGGTAACGTTTAGGACACTTTTTAAAGTATCTATCGACAAGACGTCTGGCTCTGCCTAGTGTTGCGATGCAATACAAACAGTTAACATTGAGTTATGTAGTCTTTAGCTAGTGCCGAGTATCAAGTTTGCTTTTCATGAACCGATTTTTTATACAGGTACGTTCCCGAAGGAAACATGACTGCGTGCGGCACCGACTACTTGGCCAAGGACTGGTTCAGCCGCAGCTACATATTGATTTACTCTGTCTTCGTCTACTTCATGCCGCTTCTCCTTATCATTTACTCTTACTTCTTCATCGTCCAGGTAGAAACTGAATATTTAAATCATACCTATAGTATTAATTTTTTATTTATTTACTTTTGAGATTTCCTTTGATCATAACCGTTTATTACGTTATCTTAGGCTGTAGCAGCTCACGAAAAGGCAATGAGGGAACAAGCTAAGAAAATGAACGTAGCTTCTCTCAGGTCATCCGAAGCGGCGAATACCAGCGCTGAGTGCAAATTAGCTAAGGTCAATACAACGATCTAATAAAATAAATCGGCCGTATTTGGTTACCAAATTATTGACTCCAAAATATTATTTCAGGTAGCTCTAATGACTATTTCTCTCTGGTTCATGGCGTGGACCCCATACCTCGTGATCAACTACACGGGAGTGTTCGAAAGTGCACCCATCAGCCCCCTGGCTACCATCTGGGGCTCTCTCTTCGCAAAGGCTAATGCCGTCTACAACCCTATTGTATATGGTATTAGGTCTGTATCAGTTTTCTACCATCTGTAGATTTATGTGCCTATACTTAAACGATGTCTAGTCACACTTCAAACGGATTTGATCATTAATACGACGATGTTCCATTTCAGCCATCCTAAATACCGCGCTGCCCTGTACCAAAGGTTCCCCTCGCTATCGTGCCAGTCATCGCCAGAGGAGAGCGGCTCCGTGGCGTCCGGCACCACCGCCGTCTCCGAGGAGAAGCCCGCTGCGTAGACGCCGCCGCCTCGCACCTCGACGCCTTCCTCGTTGCGTTGCCCACCGGACACACGATTCTGCCAAAGCGATGTTATTTATTATTTTTATACGCGAACATTTACATTTGTACAAAGCTATAAACTCGGGCACAGAGCGTGTGCTGGGTGCAAAATATTCAGTTCTAAAATCGGCAGCTGCGTATTTTGAGTTCACGTTTTGGGTGTCGAGTTGAACGTTGCACACTTTTCTATACCTTACATTTGCTTTAAACATCGGTCGACGGCATATTAAAAAAAATACAAAAAAAAACCTTGAATGCACTGTATGTCGCCAGGCCGCCCTTCTTCCATGAGACTGCTCCTCTTAGATATAGGCACTAGAAATCTTTACGACGAACCGGCTATGTATCTTGGACCAATAAAGTTAAACAAGCAAAGTGGTTCATGACCACATTACAAATTTGTTTTATTTACAACTTCATTTGATTCATATAGGTAGATCATAGGTACTTTCCTCTACTGTTTTAGTATATAATAGATAAATATCAATGCCTAGTAGCCCATGCAATGTACCTATTTAAACATATGGTCAATGCAGCACATCGAATGAACTCTGTTTATTAAAATCCAGATTCTATTTTTTCTACCAAAGAGATCATTACCTACCACACTCTTTTTAACGACCGCCTTCGTTTTATGGTTTGCTTTTTTGGTAATGCATCTATTCGTTGCTAAGCAACAATAGATATACAACAACAAAACAATGATAACAAAGGAAGGCATATAAATTATAATTTACGCGTGTTTTCATTAAAAACAAGTAAAACAATACATCATGGCTTGTAAGACATCATATGAACTCCACCATCACTTCCCAAGATTGGCTGAAGAGTCAGGTTTTACTTTCAACACGCATCGACCCCGGATCCATATAGATTGGAACAAAATTAGTGAGTACCAAAAACGAATCTGCCTAATAACGAAATTGGAAAGGTCGGCAGTAAGGCTCGACATAAACGGGCCACCTACCACAGCCACCGGTGTGGCCCCGGTCGCCCGTTGGTGCCGAGCCTAAGTAGGTATATACATTCTAATTTCTACATTATACAGTAACTACTGCTAATGGGCCTTCATAGGAGTAGGTAGGTACATAAGTACCACCGCTTCCGCCAGCCTAAAGTTTCCATGTTATAACATGGAATATTTAACTCGTTTGAATTTTAATACTTAAGTAATAATATCCTTTGTTGCAGGGCTCATCGACATAGACGGCTTGATAAGAGATAGAAAGTTTGTTGTCATTGAACAACATCTAAACGACGTAAGATACTTTTTGGTACTTTCTTACATCGCAATAATTAACCTTGTACTCAGTGCACCGTTAGGCACATGAAGCGAAATTTATGCATCATTTATTTGTTTATTGAGTAAAAAATCAACTATTTACTACAACAGACTACTTTGGGCAGTAATGTCTCCCTCTTTCTTGGTAATGTCGTTATTTTCCACTATCATTTATCTAATGCACCCCGTTATCCGTATTTAACTATTTAGCCGTTAGACAGTGATTAAAGTATGAAGTATCTAACAACCTGCCTACCAACTTCTATATTCGATAGTACAGACAGGGACTTTTGGTTCATCAACATTTTAAAATTTTCAAAGCGTAGTAACTTACTCTATTTTATAAAAGTTGGTGACATTGTCAAAACCAAACATCAGCAACATATTCTAATATTGCGAACATGTTGGGCTAGCAATCAGAAGGTCCCAGGTTCGATCCCCGGTGGGGCATGAACCAATGGATGAATTTTCATCTATGTGCATAATTTAACAGTTCGCATACGGTGAAGGAAAACATCGTGAGGAAACCTACCTATCCCTCGGGATTAGGTAATAGTCAGTGCCTGTATACACGGCGACAAGGTTCACTACCTGTCACGTTGGGTTCTGACTATCTGGTGAAACGTGGCAATGTGGTGGTGTATGGCCACTCAAGCCTCTGACTACCCCCGAAAGGGGATAAAAGTTGTGACGTTATATTTATTTATTTAAAGTCGGCAAGTGATTTGAAAAACTTAAACTGTTCAGCGACATGTCGCCAACCGTACGCACAGTAGAAGTAAAGGGGCTAGGTACTCCTACTGTGCTGTACCTATATCAACGATCTATATATTTTATGTTTACGACAGATACTAGATTGTGTGTTTGAATCGGAATTCGACGTACGCATACTAGATGAAGGCGTGATGAAGATGTTCCGATTGGCACAGTTGGCTGTAGAGTATCAACAGTTCTGCCGCCATTATCTGGATCGAAGCGTGTACGTTATGAAAGAAGAAATATCTGCACTGGCGCAGGTAACTATTAAATCAGGAAAAAATACTTACCAACGTTTTCTAATTATCTTAACTTTCTACATAATATTATTTCGATAGGAATTGGATTCATGCAAGAAGGAAATAAGGGAAAAAGATGAAGAATTACGTAAATTACGAAAAAGATCAAAACATTCGTACAAAAATCCATTGCCCTATGGCAACGATAATATAGCTACAATGATTCTGAAGACTTTAACCCATAAAAGTGACTTGCTTCCATCAACTTCAAATGATAATCTACAATACAACAAATGTAATTATTGTGATAAAGTATTTCTCAATCAACTTTATTTGAAAAGCCACATATCTCGAAGGCATTCGAATATTATGGAGACACCCCAAAAAGAAAAACATGAAATTGATTCCAATAATGAAAATACTAGGCTAAGTGCTGAAATTACTGAATTAAGAAATAAGTTAAAAGAAATGGAAGTTATGATTGCTAATGCTAGTAATCAAACTAAACAGTCAAATGAAACAAATAGCAAAGAAGCACAAACTAAAGTTAGCAATAGTGCTCAAGAAATTGATGGGTCAAAAAAGGAGATGAAAGACACAGCAGTTTCAACAAATAATGAAGATTATTTAATGAGTAGAATTGAAGAGTGGAAAAAAGAAGAACATGAAAATTATAATAAAGAAATTAATAATTTACGGAATCAAATCATGGAAACCATTAACACATTAAAGGAAAAAGAATATCAGAAGCCAGTTGTTCATGAATCTATCATGATAGAACAATTGCACGCGACAATAAAACACCAAGGAGTAGAAATCCTTGCACTCCAACAGGAGTTAAGTAATTCTGTTAGTACTTCAATATCTTGCAAAATATACAAATAATATACGATGTCGATAAACTACTAGGTGTTTTGGTACCTACCTAATATTGGTGTTAATTTAATAACTAGACGTTTTAAATGTTTATAGAGAGTAAAGGCGGAAAAAGACAATGCTGATAGAAATAAAGAGGCTGAAGCACAAATATCATTCTGGGCCAAACAAGCTAAAGATCAATCAAAGCAGTATGAAGAATTACTGCAAAAGTTAAACGACGTTGCGAAGGACGCTAAAGAGTCAAGAGCTCTCGCCGAAGCAGAGACACAGCGTGCAACTCAACTACAGGCTTTATTACAACAAACGATAAATAATAAAATGGTGGAGAAACCCGATAGTACTGATAATGTATTGGTGAGTCGTGCTTTCCGAAATATTTATGCCTATGATCATTATACTCTCTTAAATATTGTTTTCTAATATTTCAGATTACTAACCATAAACCACAGCCATCCAATAGTAATAGCAAAGTAATTAAAAATACGCAATATAGAAAGAGACAGAACGAAGACAGTAATAACAAAACTCTGGAGATGCTTCAACGTAAAGCCCAAGAATTACTTAGTATTGGTTCTGTGAGTTCCACATCTTCAGATGTTTCAAGCGCAGACAAGGTTAAGCCATTTCAAATGAAGGCGATAGACATAAAGGACAAAAATAAAGTCGAATTTAATGATACTGAAGGTGCAAATAAAAACTCAAATGAGAAACGCAAGGCCAACCATGTCCAAACCACAAAAAAAACTGAAATGCCTCAAATTTTAAATAAAAAGGAAACTAAGAAAGATAAATTAAAGTCTCGACCGAAGAAGATAGATGAGATCTCGGCTACCGTTTTTCCTGGGAGGTATACCTACACAATAATTTATTTAAACTTTTTAAATAGTCAATACTTAAAACACTTAGGTCATATAAAATCTGTTGGTTACAGTAAATAGGTTGTCATTCGATATTCTAAAATGTTTCTTTACAGCCCAGTCAAAGTGGTAAGGGCAAAGATAACAGAGGAAGTGAATAACCGTCTAGTCTCAGCTGGTGTTGATCCTCTTAAATCTAGACTACCTCAAAGTGTATTTCAGAAGAAACGAACAGAAATTCATCAGCAACAGGAGTTAAAGACGAAGGTAGGTTTAAAGCGTGAACAAGTGGTAGAAATTTAAAAAAAAAGATTTGGTATAGCTATAAATAAATAAATGAAAATCTAAATAATAAAGTCTTTAATAATTTCAGAGAAATCCAAGTCACGAGAAAATAAGACATTCGATCTTGGCATATTTGGATTCAAGCACGACAAGTATGAATAAAGACGTAATACACGCAAATGAATATATTTCTCCAAGTAAAGTCACGGCAAAGCCTTTCTATAATTTAACTTCGATGATATCGAACGTTAAAACGAAGGCCCTATCATTAGTTAAGCTGAATGATACTAATGTCAGGAGCAAACGGAAGTCGCTGGATACTGGAGTTGCTAAACGTGCATTATCCTTACTAAAAACTCCTCCTGGATCGGCATCAAATAGTCCCGTTATCACAAGACAAAGTCCAGTTAAAAGCAACTCTAATACAACACACAATCAGAATATTTCAAATGTAAAAGGGAAATCTAATCATGACATTTCAAATGCAGCGAATAAAGTGAAACATAATCCTCTTAGTCCTCCCAAGATAAAAGAAGCCGCGACTGACACTGATGGTGAATCAGAAGAAAGTGAACATAAGTATTATAATAGCACGCAACAATCATCTAAATCTATTGAGAACCTAATTAAGTCTCCAGCTCGAAGGCCATCATCTGCAACTACGGATTACGGACTAAACGTCCGTAAATACACGGTTGGTAACGACAATTTGTTACGCACTCAATCGGTGACTAACCTGGCTGAACAGAATCTAAATACAAAGTTTGGTAAACATTCCAATGCTAAGAACAGTGGCAACAGTAGTGATGATGTGGAATCAATATCAGAAGCCGCAGTCCAAAAGAACTTTCTAGAAGACAACACATCGAATATCGTAAAACAAACGAAAGGAGTTCTGAAAAATGCATCATCAACATCATCGTTGAACAAAAAGAAGGTATTGTTTGATATGGATGCAATACAAATGAAATCCGTGAGCGCATCTCCATCTCAAAGCATTACGGAAAAAAGCGACGGCAACGAAAAATATGAGTTGGGCTTGGTTAATCTGGATGGTGAAGAATGGGATATATCTAGGTGAGTAGCAATCAATTTACCTTCTTTACTGTACCATACTGTAAACATTCTCCGCATTATATTTTACGCATCTCAATCTCCGTATTATATTTTATGATTAAACTGTAACTAAACTGTTGCACTTACATAGGTCTATAACTTTACAGGTTTCTAAATATACAGAGATTTTTAGTAATTTTACAATAGTTTTACAATGCATTTCTAGGAAACGAGTGATTTATAATGCCATTTTAAGTCCATCATAACTTTCTAAGGAGGTAAAATTATTGTAATTCCTTCGATACCGATAACTTTTTCAGCATTGACAATGAACCTCTAAAGACGGACACGAAGATTCAAAATGTTACTCGCACCAGTCCCAAGATAGCAGAGTTGAAAGAAAAGATTGAATCTCAACTGGCGCGACGTAACGCTACCCCTACTATACCATTGGCTGGAAAGGTAGACGTGCTAGCTGGCGCTGGTGCAATGGTTAAAGCTAGCAGTATAGGTGGCAGCAATACGAGCCTCGGAAGCTCTATATTAGACGATTCAGAAATTGCACCAGTTGTAAACCACAGAGCATTTGTAAAATCAAAGAAAATAGCCGTTAAGGAAGACAGCGATATAGATATTTCGGAGTTTAGTATAGATGGTATAGTTAATAAGAATGAATCTTTTTAATGTCTTTCCAATATTCATAAGTAAATAAATGAAATGTAGTTTTTTTAGGTAGCTGTACTCGCAGTATAATACTAGTTAGGCGCTAGGCCTTATCAAAATGTACTGTCGTGAATCTTGAGTTCTTTGGGAAAGAGTAATTGATTAAAAAGATGTACTAGGCTTTATGTTTTTTATTTGGAATACAAATACGTCTACGCCTCCTTCTTCTGTGTCGGTCTTGCTACCACGAATTCTTACGGTCCTGCGGGCGGCGATCAGACCGACCTTGCGACCGGCAGACGTTCCTCGCATGACAGTCGACGCCTTACCTGTGAGCAAACATGACAACTCAATATCGAGAAAGTAACTTGTAATGGTAGGATAATCTCAATAATACAGGTTCACCTCCAGTTTAGGACAGCAATCATACAAACTAATAATTAAAATAGTACACTTTAGTGTCATTTAGTATAAGAGTAACAAAGTGAGCAAACAAAATAAAGTACTTCAGTAAATATTATAATTATTCAGGGTGGTGACGACATAGTGACAATAATTAAAACACGATCTGTCCTAGTCAATCACAACACATTAAAATTATAAAATTAGGTTTACATCAAAGTCCAAAATTTCAAATTTTCAAACAAATTAAATGCGGAAATTGTCTAAACGAAACACAACATCCTTTATAAACGTCTACCGACCTCATAGACTGACCTGTAAATACAAGCGTGGCAACATCGCTTCGGTGTCGGTGTTTTTAGCGGTATCTTTGTAGGCGTAAAGTTAAAATAGTCAAAATAAAAAGCAATCCCGTGGCAATACATTTGAATATAATTTAATAATATTTTATGTGCGAACTACTATGTGATAACCAGTATGTGGTTTCAATTATTGTCATGATGTCGTCACCACCCTGTATACATGGAAATTGTAACAAAAAAGAGACAATTTATTCTACTTACCAATATGTTGATGGTTACCACCACCGTGAGGATGCTCCACGGGGTTCATGGCCACACCACGCACGTACGGCCAGCAGTTACGCTTCACCTTGTACTTATGGTATGCACGACCTGCCTTCAGGATTGGCTTGTCGATACGACCACCACCGGCCACAATACCTAAATAATAAAAAAATATTCTATAGTAACTGCAATATAGAGGACTTTAATGACTTATAGCCAATCATCCTCAGAAAGAGCCTCTGTGTAATCATTGATCTTCAGAGTAGGTAAGAGAAAGTCATCATGATGATATTATATACAAATAAACATTAACGATGATTCGTTTTAAATATCTTTACCTAAGTTCAAATGCACAATAGACAATTACTCACCAACCATTCCTCTGTTGCTGGATGGCAGTACTTTCTTGGCTCCAGAGGGCAGCTTTACCCTTGTACGTTTGGCATCGGGATTGTGGCCAATAACAGTGGCAAAGTTGCCAGAAGCGCGTGCTAGCCGACCTCGGTCACCCATCTTCTTCTCCAAATTGCACACAATGGTACCTTCTGGCATCGCACCCACGGGCATGACATTGCCTGCATATTAAAATTCTTAGTTGAAGTTAAACTGATTCCATATAAATACACATTATATAATGAGCTCAATTGCAAACTCTTTCGGCTGAGATGATGTATAATGAGCTCAATTGCAAACATTTTTTTTTACTTTCTAAAAGTGCCCGGGATTCTGTGTGCCCAAGGGCCACTACTACTTGGCTAAAAGGGCATATCTATGTCGCCGCCAACTGGTTTAATACGCCATTTAATTGGGCGGCTAGGCCGTTCATTAAACGCCGGCACTCAATAGAATGGCTAAAGGACGCCAAGGCAAATTGTTGAATGCATCGTTTAATGGGGCTGAACGTTGCTTAGCCGCTTGGGTGAATGACATTTGTGAATATTGTTAGGGTGACCATGACGTCTATGACAAAGTCGACGGAGCCCCGCGGGCTCCTATTTCTGCGTTCGGGGTCACCACTAACCTAACACGAAGGAAATTACGGGGGTTTAGCTCGCTCGCTCGCTAACCCCCATCATTCCCTTCGAACTTAACCCAGCCAAGTCGAGTGCCCCAAAGTCCCGAGCTCGCTTCGCTCGCTCACGCGTGGAATATGTAAAACCTTTTAATTTTAAACTTTGTTTTACCAAGTGATCCAGATGACGAAATGACATCCAGTAATCCTGCATAACCGTCCGTATGCTTTAAGAATAATTAATGGTCACTTTAGCCTGTCGAACATTGTGAATAACCTCAATTAGTTTAAAATTCGGTTCCGTCTCATTAGTCGTACATAAATCCATGTTATGCTGTTTACTATTCAATTGAACTTTTTAACACACTATATAATCACTAAACACGGTAATTCGCCAAAAAAAACAATACACATTTAATCAGCTGTGGACAAATATGGACGCCATATTTGTTAGATGACTACTGGCGCTGCAGTGGCGAAAAAATGAATTAAATTTAAATGCCCCGGCGGCTTTTGTTTTAGCTTTCTCCAAAAGGCTAGCTTTTCAGCTAACTCGTTAGACGTTTAGCTATATGTGTCTTTTCAACGTACGGCCTAGGCGTCCGATTGAGTGCCGGCGTTTGATGAACGGCCTAGCCGCCCAATTGAATGGCGTATTAAACCAGTTGGCGGCGACATCTATACAGGATAAAAGTGTGACGCTATACTCACAAACTTCAAGGGTAGCCTTCTTGCCGCAGTAGACAAACTGGCCAGTGTACAGACCCTCAGGGGCGATGAACAGCTCTTTGCGTGTCTTGAACTTGTACGAGGCACGGAAGTGGACCACGGCCAGAAGGGCACCCCTACCGGGATCGTGGATGATGTCCTGTTAAAACAAGCAATTAATTATATGAATCACATTTGATACAGACAACTTCATTAGAGCTTAGTTTTAAAGACTTACCTTGGATAAATATGAATAACCCACTTCTAGTTATGAATATATCTAAACAAAAACGAATGAATTCTGTTACCTGCCATAATTATAGACTAGTTTGGTATGTAGGTATGGTATAATTGTAAAAGCTAGCAGTATAGGTGGCAGCAATACGAGCCTTTGTAAACCACAGAGCATTTGTAAAGTCGAAGAAAATAGTCGTTAAGGAAGACAGCGATATAGATATTTCGGAGTTTAGTATAGATGGTATAATTAATAAGAATGAATCTGTTTAATGTCTTATCAATAATAATATGTAAATGAACTAAGTTTTTTTTTGTGGTAGCTATAATCGCAGTATACTTGTAAGGCGCTAAATCTTATCAGGTATGTACTATCGTGAATCTTGAGTTCTTTGGAAAAATGGGAAGGAGTCATTAATTAAAAATATGTACTGGGCTTTATGGTTTTTATTTGTAATACAAATACGTCTACGCCTCCTTCTTTGTGTCGGTCTTGCCACCACGAATTCTTCCGGTCCTGCGGGCGGCGATCAGACCGACCTTGCGACCGGCGGACGTTCCTCGCTTGACAGTCGAGGCCTTACCTGTGAGCAAACATGATAAATGAGTATCAAGAAGGTCTTATAATGAGTGTATATATCTCAGTTGGATGGCAAGACAATCTCAATAATACAGAGTAATCTCCAGTTTAGATACAAACTATTAAAATAGTACACTTTAGTGTCATTTAGTATAAAGGTGGGAGTTCTATCAACGCGGCAAGACAGCAGACATCAGTCGGTTCATAGTAATTGAATGCCGTCCGCCGTCACGGCACATGTCATCGCAACAATTTGTATGAGATCGTCTGACGTCTGCCATCTGCTGCTTGCATCGAACTCCTACCTTCAGTGCATCAAAGTGAGCATACAAAATAATTAAAGTGATTCAGTAAATATTATTATAATTATATACATGGAAATTGTAACAAAAAGAGATGATTTATTGTACTTACCAATATGTTGATGGTTACCACCACCGTGAGGATGCTCCACGGGGTTCATGGCCACACCACGCACGTACGGCCAGCAGTTACGCTTCACCTTGTACTTATGGTATGCACGACCTGCCTTCAGGATTGGCTTGTCGATACGACCACCACCGGCCACAATACCTAAATAATAAAAAAATATTCTATAGTATATGCAATATAGAGGACTTTAATGACTCATAGCCAATCATCCTCAGAAAGAGCCTCTGTGTAATCATTGATCTTCAGAGTAGGTAAGAGAAAGTCATCATGATGATATTATATACAAATAAACATTAACGATGATTCGTTTTAAATATCTTTACCTACGTTCAAATGCACAATAGACAATTACTCACCAACCATTCCTCTGTTGCTGGATGGCAGTACTTTCTTGGCTCCAGAGGGCAGCTTTACCCTTGTACGTTTGGCATCGGGATTGTGGCCAATAACAGTGGCAAAGTTGCCAGAAGCGCGTGCTAGCCGACCTCGGTCACCCATCTTCTCCTCCAAATTGCACACAATGGTACCTTCTGGCATCGCACCCACGGGCATGACATTGCCTGCATATTAAAATTGTTAGTTGAAGTTAAACTGATTCCATATAAATACACATTGTATAATGAGCTCAATTGCAAACATTTTTTTTTACTTTCTAAAAGTGCCCGGGATTCTGTGTGCCCAAGGGCCACTACTACTTGGCTAAAAGGGCATATCTATGTCGCCGCCAACTGGTTTAATACGCCATTTAATTGGGCGTCTAGGCCGTTCATTAAACGCCGGCACTCAATAGAATGGCTAAAGGACGCCAAGGCAAATTGTTGAATGCATTGTTTAATAAAGGGGCTGAACGTTGCTTAGCCGCTTGGGTGAATGACATTTGTGAATATTGTTAGGGTGACCATGACGTCTATGACAAAGTCGACGGAGACCCGTTTCGCGGGGCTTCTATTTCCGCGATCGGGGTCACCAGTAACCTAACACGAAGGAAATGACGGGGGTTTAGCTCGCTCGCTCCACTCGCTCGCTAGCCCCCATCATGCCCTTCAAACCTAACCCAGCCAAGTTGAGTGCCCCAAAGTCCCGAGCTCGCTTCGCTCGCTCAGGCGTGCAATATGTAAAACGTTTTAATTCTAAACATTGTTTTACTAAGTGATCCAGATGACGAAATGACATCCAGTAATCCTGCATAAGCATCCGTATGCTTTTAGAATAATTCATGGTCACTTTAGCCTGTCGCCTGTGTGTGTGTTAGTTTAAGAACTCACTCGATAAACACCTGAAAGAGGAAAGCTAGAAGAGAACAACAGGATACAGGCACCTATCAGTTGAATCAACTGCCTGCCTGATAATTTTTTTTTATAGCCTATTAAATGTCCCACTGCTAGGCAAAGGCCTCCCCTTTCTGTCTCCACAGGTCCCTATCCTGGGCTTGTAATGGCCACGTTTTACCCGCAAAGGTGTTCAAATCGTCACACCATCTTCGCCGTGGTCTGCCACGACATCGGTGACCATCATTGGGCCTCCAGGTATTGATGCGATTTGCCCACCTTTGCGGATCCATTCGTAATAAATAATAATAATAACATTGTTGATAGCCTCAATTAGTTTAAAATTCGGTTCAGTCTCATTAGTCGTACATAAATCCATGTTATGCTCTTGTTTACTATTCAATTGAACTTTTTAACACACAAAAAAATCACTAAACACGGTAATTCGCCAAAAAAAAACAATACACACTTAATCAGCTGTGGACAAATATGGACGCCATATTTGTTAGATTACTACTGGCGCTGCAGTGACGAAAAAAGGAATTAAATTTAAATGACCCGGCGGCTTTTGTTTTAGCTTTCTCCAAAAGTCTAGCTTTTAACCAGCCAGTTGGACGTTTAGCTATATGTGCCTTTTGAACATATGGCCTAGGTGTCCAATTTAGTGCCGGCATTTAATGAACGGCCTAGCTGCCCAATTGAATGGCGTATTAAACCAGTTGGCGGCGACATCTATACAGGATAAAAGTGTGACGCTATACTCACCAACTTCAAGGGTAGCCTTCTTGCCGCAGTAGACAAACTGGCCAGTGTACAGACCCTCAGGGGCAATGAACAGCTCTTTGCGGGTCTTGAACTTGTACGGGTCACGGAAGTGGACGACGGCCAGTGGGGCACCCCTACCAGGATCGTGGATGATGTCCTGTTAAAACAAGAAATTAATTATATGAATCACATTTGATACAGACAACTTCATTAGAGGTTAGTTTTAAAGACTCACCTTGGATACTATGAAATATGAATAACCCACTTATATTAATGAATATATCTAAACAAAAACTACTGAATTCTGTTACCTGCCATAATTAAAGACAAGTTATAAAATATTGTATGTATTGTAAATATTAGTACGAGTATGTAAATTTTAGGTTATCTATTATATTAATCACACAGATTTCTGTAACCACGACTTCAGCTTATAGCTCTACATGTTACTATGCGTTTTAGCTTGTAGTTTACACACGTACAGCTTGAATCGTTTAAGTTCGCTTACACATGCGTGATATCCTTGAAGGAATCATAACAACACACGGATTTCAAAACACACGTTTCTCCACGTACCTTTACGACACCCTTGATATAACCATGACGCTCGGCATAGTCCAAGGAGCGAAGTTTAGGAGCACCTTTCCTTTTCTTGGTGTGTGAAACGAACACTGAACCGGCACCTTTACGTTGAGCACGAATCACACGACCCATGATTACGGCCCGTCACTGGAAATTTTCAATGATCTTGTTAAAAAATGAATGCACAATCCAATAAATTCATTACTAACAGTTATTATTTTATTATTTCCATGAAAAAATGTGCTAAATACATTCTGATACAACAAGATTTAATTTTGAAACGCAAAGTTTTACGTACACTTCTCAGACGGCCACTTTTGAAAGAATTTATTTAGTAGTGATGTGCAGAATCGATTACTTGAATCGATATTTTTAATGATTATAATTGAAAGATGATATTTTTAATAATCGTTTACATAGGTAATCAATTTATTTAAAAAATCAGCAAAGTTAATTTTAGGTGTAGAATTCATTATAGATATTACAGTGCATTATTGATGCATAGTTTGTTGTACGGAAAATATTATTAAAGTTGTAAAATTTATGTTTTAGGTACAAAGTAGCTGAGTAAATTTGTAAATTATGCAGCGAAAACAGATTGTGTACCTCTATTCTATATTGCGAACGGCCACAATGCAGACCATTATTATAATATAAATTTCCTCACAGTAAGTATAAACTGTTTAAACCGCAAGTGGCAAATAATGAATACTAGGCCTATCGCACGGGTGCTTTTGTTACCCACCTTGACTGTTTCGTCACTCTCATCAAATATGTGGATATACACTGGTTGTCACGTCGTAACTTTCGAGCACCACCATGCATATGCACGGGCTTTATGAGAGTCACAAAACAGTCACCCGAGCGCGCCAAGATATAGATCAATATTTAGTGTAGCACACCTGCAAACCTATATTTTAAAACATTTACTCAATTTTACTTGATATTATGACAAAAAACAAACCATTCATTGGATGTTGCTATAAATTTACCAAAGAACTTTTTAAGGCAAGAAACAGAAGGGTTGAGAACGCGAGGTAAAAATAAGAACTATTGGCTCCGGGAACATTAGAAGCTCAAAAAATAAGTACCTATTAATTTTTTATTTGGTACATATACGTATAAAATGCGGTGGAAATGAGCTCCTTACGAAGAATTCTTGGTGTCACCCATGCGGACCGGATAAGGAATAGTGTGATAAGAGAGATATGTAAGCTGAAGGATGATGTGGTGACTTAAGATTGAGAAGAGTATGGCCGTTTTTCCACTAGCCGGCACGGAACCGGCACCGACATGGCGGCAGGTTTTTCATTGGTCAGTGACCAGTTATCATTGGTCGCTGACCAATGACAACTCCGCAAAACGCCATCGCCGTGCCGGTGCCGGCTAGTGGAAAAACGGCCTATGCTAAGATTGTTTGGCCATGAACAGAGGATGAATGATGAAAGGAGAGTATACGGAGCGAAAGTAAGTGGATGCCTCGGAAGAAGGCGCATAAGCAGAACTTTTCAGGCCCAGGTTATTGGTATTTCGCATATTATGTACACATAGTTATAGATAACTAGCTGTCCCGGCAAACTTCGTACCGCCTCAGAATTAATGTTGTCCGAAAAAGAACTAACCCCCCCCCCGTTTCCCCGTTCGTCGTCTGTTCTTCTCCTTTCCCGCAAATAAAGGGTTCCGTACCACCGTAGAATAAAAAGTCAAAATTATCAAGTTTCTTGTATGGGGACCCCCTTTGTTTTCTTTCAATTTTTATTTTATTTTTAGTAACTATTTGTTGTTGTAGCGGCAACAAAAATACACTTTCTGTGAAAATTTTAACTCTCAACCTATTACGGTTCGCCACACAGTCCGATGACAGTCGGACGGACAGTGTAGGCTTAGTAATAGAGTCCCCCCTCCCCCTTTATTTTATATTATTTTTTGTTAGTATTTGTTGTTGTAGCGCCAATAGAAATATACGTTCGGTGAAAATTTCAACTATAGCTATTACGGTTCGTGAGATACAGCCCGCTAACAGACATGGATGACGGATGGACAGCGTAGGCTTAGTAATAGAGTCCATCATGAAGGGCAACCTTCCACTGACCCATCGATATGTGTATCCTGCCCGTTCTTACCTACGGCGCCCAGACATGGTCAGTAATCGAGGCTCAGAAGTCCAAACTGAAGGTTTACCATAGAGCATTGGAGCGCAGCATTTTGGGTGTAAAACACACTGATAGGGTGCGGAACACCTTGCTGCGTTCCATAACCCTTATCGCGGATGTAGGAGCGAAAACAGCTACACTTAAGTGGACCTGGGTGGGTCACCTGAGCCGAATGTGCTCAGAAAGGTGGGCCAAAGCGATCACCGAGTGGGGTCCCAAAGCACGACCGTCATCACCGACGTAGACCCAAAAACGGTGGCACGATGACCTCGACGCTCATCTAGACGGGTGGTATGAAAGAGCCCATGACCGCGATGGATGGAAGAAGATGGGAGAGACCTTTGCCCAGCAGTGGGATACAGTAGGTTATTAAGGAAAAAATGGTCCAGCCGTTCTGGAGTTTTGCGCTTAGCAACAAATTTAGCGATTCATCCCTTTATTTTTCGACACTGAACTGTTAAGCCGGAAACCCACCTCGGTGCACGGAGAGGCCACGCACACGGCCACGGCTACGTTCTGCAAGAAAATGTATGGATGACGTCATTCTCCGTGCGCCGCGGTGGACACGGTGACATACATTTTCGTGCAAAGCGAAGCTTGACCCAAGTGCGTAGCGTGTGCGTGGCCTCTCCGTGCGCCGCGGTGGGTTTTCGGCTTTATGTGCACAACGCGGATCTATTTCTTGTGATGAATTGCCCATGAAATAAATTTGCAAGAATTTATAGTCGCCATCCGCCATCTGACACCGGCGTTCATTACGCCATCTATTGAAAGTAAATTGAATCATACGTAAAATATGGGTTTTTAGCGCTTTCCGGGCAATTTTTCCATTTTTTTTAAATGTATGAACCTTCACGGAACTTCACGGAATAATTAAAAAAAAATATCATCTAAATTGGTCCAGCCGTTCTCGCGTCAAGTAATGACATGAAATAGGGATTCATTTTTATATATATAGATAGTCAGTTCCTGTATACACGGCGACACGGTTCACCACCTGTCACGTTGGGATCTGACTATCTAGTTAAACGTGGGCTTTGAGTTGGTTAATACCTCCACAATGTGGTGGTGTATGGCCACTCCAGCCTCTGACTACCCCCGAACGGGGATAAAAGTCGTGACGTTACATTACATTTGTTTTATAGTTATAGGTAGAGGTAATGTAAATTGCAGTGCGGTAATCGATTATCAAAAATTTTTGTCAGCGTTACCACACACACCATACAACACTAGTATGTTTCCTGTGTTGCCATATTTTGAAGTGTCTGTTTGTAATGTCATAACCATCGACGTAATACCATTGAACATGACTGTGGACTACAAACTTTATTTTCCATTCATTTAATCAAAAATAATCCTTATGTGACGGACTTAACGCCCACGATGCACGCATTATAAAAACCGGTCCGAGCCAGATACCTATAACTGCGCCTTCTTTCCCTTTCTAACAGTACAACCTTTCATCCCTTGTGTTGCCAGTTAATATTTATTCGATCACCTTAAACTTGGTACATTTTCATGTTAAGAATAATAAACAATAAAGTCGATTAATGAAATACCTATGGTAAAGTATAAGAATATCCTAAGATTAAAATTTCAAATATAAATAAATATCTGGAAATAAGTACTTACCTTCTTTAATAATTCGCTTGTAATTGTCAGTTCCGTGATGTCTATAGGAATCGTAGCAGAAATAAAATTAAAAACTTGAAACACAGAACGTCAATTTGCGTGACACACGACATTTTCAGCTAATTTTAAATCTAGAGGATTGTGCTGAATTTTCTCATAAAAATGGGTAGAATATGCGTAATGGAAGGGTGTAAAAGCGAATATTATCCGAATTAAGGATTATCTTAACATAGGTAAGTGGGTAACTATGTTTTCCACGTTAAGTACATTTTAGATGTTCGGGTGACACAAATTTCTCTAGTAAAAAGGACTATAATATAAATCTTATTATGTGTCTGTGTTAACTGAGGAATATCGTCCACGGGAACTGTTTGCAGCGATAAAGTCGCGCTTTTCGTTGCCGCACGACTACATCGCTACTTTTTGAAGTCGGTCGCATTTGCAGCGCGCGACAGACCACACGCTGGTAAAACGCGACGCTCACGCCGCGTTGTCACGGCTCGCCGGGCTCGCACACGGCATTCGCGTCGTTCACACGCTCGAGGAACGCGCACGTCTAGGGCCAGATTAACCATTTCAGGCAATGTAATTCTCGGGGCCCCTTTCCTTTACCCTTTTGTTACTTTTTAATAGTACATTACTGCCACGGTCTGTAATGAGTGTGTTGCTGGGCGCGTTGTTGATGGCCGAAAGCGCGGCGCAGCGCAGCTCCAGGCCTCCACAGCGCGGTCAGCATTGCAACCCTTGATGTACAATATAAAATAAAGGCCGAGACCGATGGTTTGTCGATTGAAATTGTTTGCAATTGGGACGACTTTTGACTTTACACTACCCGATTACTCCTAAGCAATAAAAAACAAAAAAACAATTTTATCTTTTACAGATCCCAGGCGTGTAAATTGGTTACAACAAATACCTATTGGCTACAGAAAAATTACATGCCCTGCCCTCACTGTTCCTTTTCGTTAGCACAAAGGACAAAAATGGTCCAAATGTCCACCACTTCCGAGACCTACGTCACTCGATAGACCACTACATACTGAGTAACTTTTGCAAAGCCAGTTCAACAAAATAGGCTGTCAGTAAAAAAAAAATTGTAGTTTAAAAAATATTTTAATTTTTTTATTTCACACTTATGCTGCGTTCCATTGACCGTAATTTTTGGTATTTTCGTCCACAAAAAGTGTTAAAAACGATAATAATGATAACTTTCAGTACAAGTTGGTGCGAGTGGAACGTGATTTGTGGACAAAAATAACGAAAATAACAAAATTAACAGTGATTGGAACGCACCACCAGTGTTATGTCTTATACAATTTTTTCGAAAGGCAACAATATAAATACACTTTCTAACATTAAATAAAAATAAAATAAGCTGTCAGAAAGCAAAAAATGCCGTGAAACATATTTTATTATTATTTTTGTTACCTGATGATAAGTGAAAAAGTAAGGTAACGCATAGAAGGTACCTGCTTATTTATTTTATAGAAGCGCTTGTTGTTCACTTTTCATCAGGTAACAAAAATAATAATAAAAACTTTTCACGGCATTTTTTGCTTTCTGACAGCTTATTTTATTTTTATTTAATGTTAGTAAGAGTATTTATATTGTTGCCTTTCGAAAAAAATGTATAAACATAATACTAATGGTGAAATCATATTTTTTTTTAAACTACCCGTATTTTTTTACTTACAGCTTATTTTGTTGAACTGTCTTTGTAAAAGTTACTCATTATTTAGTGGTCTATCGGGTTACGTAGGTCTCGTCAGTGGTGGATATTTGGACCAAGTCCCATACAGTTTTGCCCATTGTCCTTTAATTTTGTCTTATGGTCTTATTAGTTAGATATTCTTAGGGTACCGTACCTAATAAGGAAAAAAACTAAACCCTAATATGATAACTTTGTTGTCCGTCTATCTGTCTCTATGTCCGTCTGTCACAACTTGCACAGCCCAAATCAAACATAACATGTTAACAGTAGTAGGTACCTTTTATAGCATAGAAAAAGAGTAAGTATAGGAAAGATAAGTATTGGAAAAACCATAGATATGGAGAGCCTAGACAACGTCCAAGCGTGTGAAGTGTCATGTTACTTTATATTACAAAGTGGCAAAATCTACGATCTTAAATACTATTTTGTAACTTCATTTAGGTTGCCAAGATACAGACAGGCACTCGTGTGGTTTGGCCACCGCAGACTAATTTATTGTACCTACTCATGTTCTTAAGAAAATAAACATCCCTTTCCTTATTTTATTATTTTCCTATCATAACAATCTCGGAACAAAAGCACGTTTTCACTAGATGTCCATGGGGACGTTCTCAAAATTTCAAAATATTATGGTCACTCTTGTTGGCAAAGGAAACAACGTTCAGTATGGTATCTCGCTGTCGGCTTCACTTTTGCTGCCAAGTCCGCATTCCAGGTGTTAGAGACTTAAAACTTCCTTGGTCATAACAGCTTTTCAATGCATAATGGCCGTTTTCCGACTGCACGGCACGGCACCGGCACCGGCACAGTGATAGCTATTTGCGGGGTTTTCATTGGTCAGTAACCAATGTCAACTGGTCACTGACCAATGAAAAAGCTGCCGCCATGCTGGTGCCGGTGCCGTGCCGTGCAGTCGGAAAACGGCCAATCAATGATAACGTTCATGTAAGTAGGTATACTCCATTTGTTTGGTGCGTTCCATTCAATGTTAATTTTGTTATTTTCGTCCACAAAAACTGTTAAAACGATAATAATGATCACTTTCAGTACAAGTTGGTGCGAGTGGAACGAGATTTGTGATCGAAAATAACGAAATTAACAAAATTAACAGTGAATGGAACGCACCAGTTATAGCATTAGACAGAAGTTAAAAAAGGTTATTTTTAGTGTTCACTTTGTAACAAAAGTACAAATAACATGTTACAGTTATGATTGACGTCGAATTTATTATAATCTATTTATATACCAGCTTGTCACACCTAACTGTAATTATTTTAATTATGTATATTATAAAATAAATTGTCTTTCATTTAAATATTATCATTTCAGTCCAATTTAAAATTAAGTGTAAATGCTAAAAACCTAAAAGAAGCAGGGGTGAACAATACCGGGAACGTGTTTCGTTCCACTATAATCCTAACAAATCTAAAATGTTACCTAATCCGTTCAAAGGTTATGACAGCAGGGTATTTCTAATTTTGTCGGATTATGTTGTCTATGAAATTGACGTAAATAGTTTTCTGTCAGTGTTTCTCATTGAGTCATTGGCCGTTTTCACATTACACGGCACGGCAGCGGCGACGGCTGTCACTGAGATATTTTCGGGGTTTTCATTGGTCAGTAACCAATGACAACTGGTCACTGACCAATGAAAACCCCGCAAATATCTCAGTGACAGCCGTCGCCGCTGCCGTGCCGTGTAATGTGAAAACGGCCATTGGCCGTTTTCCGACTGCACGGTACGGCACCGGCACCTGCACAGTGACAGCTATTTGCGGGGTTTTCATTGGTCAGTAACCAATGACAACTGGTCACTGACCAATGAAAGAGCTGCCGCCATGCCGGTGCCGGTGCCGTGCCGTGCAGTCGGAAAACGGCCATTCACCATCATTTATTTTCATTATTTTGTTGTCAGTTTATAATGTGTGATACGATGTTATTATAAATAAAACATAGTATAAAAAGTACTTTTATTTTGGTTATCGAAGTATTTAGCATTGTTTTATGTGAAAACAATTTTACTGTAACCACTCTAAATAAAAGTTTTTTTGACTTTGAAATAAAATGTTTTGGATCCCTGCTTCTACGAGCCTCTTATTTCTAATGTTATAATAAATGGGGTATAATAATTTATGAAAGTTTATATCCAGTTTATAGCATCGACATGTAACTTATAAATTCCTTGGTACCTATATGGGTAATACTAATAACAAAAAAAGCTAGCAGAAAAGCAATTTTCATAATGTCTGTTTGTTCCGTACCTTTGTTCCGGCTAACCCCGAAACGGTTGGACCGATTTTGACGGCAGATAGCTGATGTTATAAGGAGTAACTTGGGCTACTTTTATTTTAGAAAAAGTTTTAGAGTTCTGCGTAAAAATATTAAAACCCGTTACATTCCACGCGAACGTAGTCGTGGGCACAGCCCGCACAGCTAGTTTTGAAAATGACATTAAGGCGCGCCACTAATTTGACAGGTGAAATAGGCAATATATTCGCACGGCAATTACTTTATTGCATGCGCGAAAGAGAAAACAAGTTTAGCTGATTAAAGAGTTTATTACACCTTCCTAAATTTAGTCACTAAATTTAGAACCTAATTTAGAAAGCTTCTGATTATTTAGGATTCTAACTTGCTAAATGCGATTACACTTGCCTAAATTCAGTTACGACTAAATTAAGTAGCCTAAATTTAGGAAGTTGTAGGCCTTTTAGGCCTAGGCCGTACAGCAGTTATATCCGCGCTGTTAAAACCGCGTTAATTCTGTTAGACCAGTGCTTTTAGCTAAAAAGTGAAAAAATCGCATAGTAGGATGAAACCCATTGGAAATGGAAGAGCATAGAACAAAAATTAAAGGAAAAATAATTTACGGGCGTTCTGAGGTCGGGAAGTGGATGGGGGTGCGTTTTAAGGGTAAAAAACGGTTTATCTCGATTTCCGGCAAAACTACAAGTCCTATGGAAAAAAGTGTAAGAGTAAAGTTGTAGGTAATAACAAGATATACAACTTTTGTATTCACACTTTTTTCAAATTACCTCAAAATCTATGTGAAAAATTCAAATAACCAAGTTTTGGGATTTTTATCTTTTACAAATATTTTTTTTTTCACAAAATATGGTGAAAACTTGCCTTTTTATGTCCCAAACACACTGTAATTTTATTGATTTCTAATATTTATTTTTTCACCTTATTTTGTCTTAATTAGCGAAAAAGCACCCTCATCTTCGATCGAAAAATCTCACGTCAAAATATAAGCTTTTTTAAAAAAGTCGGTGGGTTTTTTGTACGTTGAAATCTCTTCTTTTTACCCGACTACTGCGGAGGGTTATGATTTTGACCGGTATGTGTGTATGTATGCATATATAGGTATGTGCATCTGTTCCCGCCTAACTCCCAAACTACTTGTTGTAATTTGACAAATTAGGTATCGCGGGTTAATGGCCCGCTGGTTATAGGCTATGTGACGTCACATAAAATTGCAAATGGCGCCCTCTAGAGGCCATAATGTCATATCAATATTTTTTTTAGTTCATTAACCGGCTTCTAACGATACCTACCTCATTTGTCAAATTACGACAAGTAGTTTGGGAGTTAGGCGGGAACAGATGCACATACATATATACATACATACACACATGCCGGCCAAAATCATAACCCTCCGCAGTAGTCGGGTAAAAAGAAGATATTTCAACGAACAAAAAACCCACCGACTTTTTTAATAAAGCTTACCTATATTTTGACGTGAGATTTTTCGATTGAAGATGAGGGTGCTTTTTCGCTAATTAAGACAAAATAAGGTGAAAAAATAAATATTTTAAATAAAAAAAATTACAGTGTGTTTGGGACATAAAAAGGCAAGTTTGCACCAAATTTTGTGAAAAATACAACATATTTGTAAAAGATAAAAATAAAAAACCAAAAACTTGGTTATTTGAATTTTGCACATAGATTTTGAGGTTATTTGAATTAAGTGTGAATACAAAATTTGTAGATCTTGTTATTACCTACAACTTTGCTATTAACTTTTTCCATAAGACTTGTAGTTTTGCCGGAAATCGAGATAAACCGTTTTTTACCCTTAAAAACGCACCCCCATCCACCTCCCGACCGACACATCGCCCGTAAATTATTTTTCCTTTAATTTTTGTTCTATTCTCTTCCATTTCCAATGGGTTTCATCCTACTATGTGATTTTTTCACTTTTTAGCTAAAAGCACTGGTCTATGTGTCCTATGTAATCATATGAACCTATCAGCACTTGCGGTTGTAAATCCGTGCTGAGGAAAAATCTGTGGTTAGATACCTACCTATAGATTTGACGCGGCGCGACGCGTTTTTAATCCGCGCGAATATTTTGTGCACTATGAAGTTGTATGGCGCTCACCGCATTGCGGAAAAAAAACCGCGTTGGAAGTGGGTTGCGGGGGGCGGAGGGTCAGTCAGTGCTTCCAACTTACGGGTTGGGTAACCCCAAATTTAGGGGGTAAATAAGTGGGACGGTAACGCTAACAATTTATATCTTTTTGAACGACTCATAAACAATATAATATTACAGAAGACTATTAACTAATTATTATTAATTTATATATATTATTATTTTCTAGTAATTGTAGAGATTTTAGGGGTTTTTGACTTGAGCTTTAGGGACAAATATTTTTGAGAGTTGGTATCATTTCGGAAATTTAATCGCAGTGCGCGTTAGGTGAAATTCCATTTGCTGTAAATAATCCGCGCGAATAAAACAGCGCTGAGGTTTAATCGCAATGCGCACAGGCTCTAAGTGAATAATTTAAAATTAATCGTGGGATTTTTTTGTACTGAGGTGGCTTAAACTGTTAAAATAGAGTTGATTATTCCCGGTTTTTAGCTGGCAAATCTACCGATTTTTAATTTTACACTTTTGCAACCCTGTTTGTTTGTTGTTTTGTGCTCCGTTCCATTCACCGTAATTTTTGTTATTTTCGTCCACAAAAACTGTTAAAAACGACAATAATGATCACTTTCAGTACAAAAAGTTGCGAGTGGAACGAGATTTGTGATCGAAAATAACGATATTAACAAAATTAACAGTGAATGGAACGCACCATTGTTTGGTTTGTGTTCAGGGTTGCCAGATCGGCCCCTGGGAGGCCGAATATCGGCCCTAGAGATTTTATGTCGGCCCTTCGAGCCATCGTCCTTTTTGGGCCTTTCCCCGCCATTAAAAAAATATTATTTACATATAAGTAAAGACTATCCTTTGCCTCAACTTCGTCCGCGTGGAAATATTTTTAAGGACAGTTTAGCTTTTCTTTTGTTTTTTATGGATAATATGTCCCTGTTGTTCATTTCTCCGAAACTTATTTAAACCATTAATATAGCAAGGGTCTCAAAAGTATGAAATAATAATTAATTTTACGTATACGGTTGCTTGTAGATGATTAGTGAAGACCGACTATACGTAACTATAATAGTTTCTGAGTTATGGGCCTTTGAATATTTGTGATAACTTTTGTGTTTCGGTACTCATCCCAACCAAGTCCGTACTTTTATGACACACTATATAAGTTTTAGTAAAATAAAGTTTTTTATTTCAATTTCGGCCTTTCCTGCCAAAAGTCGGCCTTTTTCGACAAAGCTTTCGGCCCTTTTTTGAATTATGTGCTGGCACCACTGTTTGTGTTGGAAAACTGAGGGGCTTTTTGGCGGGAAGTGTAAAAGTCATGTTGTCATTTTTGTTTTAATTTCCAAAACTTGTGTTTTCGTGTATTATAGTGTGTAATATTGGTGGAATATTAACCATTATATGGTCATAAATGTGCGTGAGTGTGGGCAATTGGAACAAAAGTGATGTAACATGATTTTCGGCTTCTCACAAGAAGTCTAGTAATTTGTCAGTAAAGTATCCGCCACTTTACTGATAGGGTTTGGGGGGGTAGAAATAAGGTAGTTATAAGGTAGAATTAAGAAAAAAAATGTAATAAAAGTATACTGATGTTAGGCTCCAAAGGGCTAGTTCCCAGGGGCCGTAAAACTAATCTTATAAAAAAATAAAAAAAATGGAAAACTGAGTGGCGGGCGCTTTTGTATTGTATTGTAATTTTTTTATTGTTTTTAAGATTCGGTGTTATTTCGGATTCCTGTACAGAATATTATTATAGCCTATATACAGTAACCATGAAAATCTCTTACACTATAATAATATCGACGCTTGAAAGGCAAAAGGTCACAAGCGCCACTTTGGTCGAAAATGAGTTAAGTATGAGGTCATACTCAGTTTTTTTTTCTGCGTCGAATGAACCGGGTTTCATTCCGATAGGAGCATTTTGATGTCACTTATGCCTGATGTGATTTTAGCAAAAAGAGGTATCAAAAGGTATCAAGTGACACATAATTTTCTCTCATCAGGGAATTGTTGTTTACGCCTACACAAAAAAACAAAAAAACAATGCACTTCGGCGTTTAGTGCATTCTGCTTTTCAATATTTTCATATGCATGGTCTTTAAGTAGTTTTGCCTGAAGGTCTTCATACCACAAACTGCGTTTACTTCTTTTCTACCTGTTAAACCAGAATACCATTTAACCACTTATTGCGTTTTGCCTTTTCGGAATAAAATCAAAAAAGGGGTTTAGGCTGTTTTGCTTTAACTTAAAAACTAATGCAATGTTGCTTGATCCGTTTTTGCCTGGAAACAAAAAATAATATTTTGGCGTTTATCCCTTTTTGCCTCGTTGTTGAAATAAAATTGATATCGCTTGTGCTGTTTCTACCGAATACGAGAAATGAGAATTTAGTCAAAAAATCCAAGTTGAATGTCATTTATCCTATTTTAAATAACTGCGTGCAATGATAGTGATTACTGCGTTGATGTCTAATATTAGTCTAAATGTCAGTGCCATTTTTGTGAACGACAAATGAATTGAAATGAATGAAAAGTTTATGAAGTTAATGAATAGAAATTTTTCATCATCATCATCTCAGCCGAAAGACGTCAACAGCTGGACATAGGTTTTCGCTAAGTTTCGCCACACCTGTCTTGCGCTGCCCGCATCCAGCGTATTACTGCCACCTTCACCAGATCGTCGGTCCACGTTGCGGGACCCACCCTACGCTTTCCGGTGCGCGGCTGCCACTCGAGAACTTTTCGGCCCCATCGGCCATCCGTTCTACGAGTAATGTGCCCTGCCCACTGCCTCTTAAGTTTGGCAATCCTGCGGGCTATGTCGGCTACCTTGATTCTTCTGCTTCTGCGTATCTCCTCATTCCTGAGTTGATCTCGCAAGGAATCTCTGAGCATAGCCCTCTCTATTGCCCTTTGAGTGACTTTGAGCTTTTTATGAGGCCCATTGTGAGCGGCCATGTCTCAGATCCATAGGTCATCACTGGCAACACACACTGGTCGAAGACTTTCGTCTTGAGACACTGCGGTATTTCGGACGGGAAGATATTGCATAGCTTCCCGAACGCTGCCCAACCGAGTCGGATTCGTAGATTGACCTTTTTCTCGAAGTTGGACCTACCTAACTGGATAGTTTGTCCCAGACAACTTTAAGCGTAGTCTCCGATCTTCACGGGAGTGGGTAAAACACGGCAAATCGATATTTGACGAAGATCAATTCGTCTTGTCCATGTTCATTTTAAGACCAACTCGTTCGGAGGCTCTACTGAGGCCATCGAGCATGGTATTGAGGTCTTCCATAGTCTCAGCCATGACCACTATGTTGTCGGCAAACCGAAGGTGAGTACTCGCCGTTTATGTTGATGCCCAGCCCAGTCCAGAACCTTGAAAACGTTTTTCAGTGCAGCGGTGAACAGTTTGGGAGAGATACCGTCTCCCTGTATCACACATTGCTGCAACCGGATAAGTTTCGAGTTCTGGTCCTGTAATCGGATTCACATAGCGGCATTTTCATACAAACATTTCAAAACTTCGATGTACCGGTAATCGACTTGGCATCGCTGAAGAGACTGCAATACAGCTCATCTCGACCGAATCGAAGGCTTTCTCGTTGTCCCCAAACGCTAAGCAAAGGGTCAGGTTATACTCCTCGGTCTTCTATAATATCTTGTTACAGCGTACTCCAGTATGTGGTCTACGGTACTAAAGCCTTTTTGGAAGTCGGCTTGTTCGGGAGGCTGGAGGTCGTCACTTGCGTGCGAGACGGTTCGTTATGACCCTCGAAAACAACTTGTAGACATGGCTCAGAAGTGAGATGGGTCTATAATTCTTTAGCAGAGCGTTATCGCCCTTTTGAAAGAACCACCACACCTTCGCTTCATGCCTGCGACGTTTTTCCCTCGAGTATGACAGAACCGAACAGCTTCTGAAGGGCCTTTAGCACCGGTTTTACACCCGCTTTCAGGAGCTCAGCCGTTATTCCATCATCACCCGGTGCCTTGTCGTTTTAAGCAGTTTAAGAGCCATACTAATCTCACGCGCTCAAGCTCACAAGCTGACGTTCGGATGTCTTTGGTATAGTGTCGGGTTGGTTTAGCTCTTGGGTCGTTCGTCAGGTTTGTAACGGGTGCCCGTATTGACGTGTATAACTGTTTATAGAACTGTGAGTATATAGAACTGTGTATGTTCTTCGACCTCCCTCAAAAGCTGTCGTTTGGATGAAACAATTCTGCCGTCATCGATCTTCAGTTTCATTAGCTTACTTTGCCCAATAGACAGATTTCTAGGGTACACTTTGGAGATTTTGTTCCGCTCGATAGCCTCTTTAATACCTTCGGTATTAAATTGGCGGAAGTCACGTGTCAAGGTCTTCGAGATCTGTCTATTGAGCTGTCGGTATTTAAACGCGTCATCTGAAGGCTGCAGTATCATTTCACTTCTCTCCTTCCTCAGAGATTTTGTACCACGGGCCTTGCATCCACGAACCCGTCGTTATAATCGTCCACGCTACTGCCTAGAACATCGTATCGGTTTTGAAATTCCAGCTGAAAGCTCTCGGGGTTTTGGATCTGGGTTAGTGCTGTCCGGTGCGTAGACTTCATCAGTCAAGATCTTTCAAGTTTTATATGTGTGTGTGTGTAACGTCACGACTTTTATCCCCAATCGGGGGTAGTCAGAGGCTTGAGTAACCCCACACCACCACATTGTGGAGGTATTAACCAACTCAAAGCCCACGTTTCACCAGATAGTCAGAACCCAACGTGACAGGTGGTGAACTTTGTCGCCGTGTATACAGGAACTGACTATTACCTAATCCCGAGGGATAGGTAGGTTTCCTCACGATGTTTTCCCTCACCGTCCGTCAAGTTTTATATTTAGATTCAATGTGCATCTTACCAGTCGGTGATCACTACCGGTTTTGACCGCGTTGATCATAGATACATCATTGAATACTTGCTTCTTCGTCGACATGATGGAGTCTATCTCGTTTTATGTTGCACCGTCGGGGCTCATCCAGGTCCACCTCCTGTGCTCACACTTCCTGAAGAAGGAGTTCATCATAAAGCCCGCCAGCTGGTGGCCCCGGTGGTTACGCCGTCCAACTCCAAATTGCCCTACTCGCAGCTCATCACCGTCTCATTTTTCCAGTTTCGCGTTGAAGTCACCCATGACAACGGTAAAGTAAGTTTTGGAACTATGCATGGCTCTAGAGATATCCTCATACATAGTTTCCACTTCGTTGTCTGAATATGCCAATGTCGGAGCGTACACCTGAACTACTTTTAACGAATACAGTTGGGTTATTCGGAGAACAAGATACGCCGCCACCATAGTTGACACACTCTACGACGACGATAAACCCGAGACCCCCTAGGACTGCTGGTCGCCCTCTCGGAAATAGAGCAGGTTACCAGATTTCAGAATTATCGAGTCCTCCCCCTTCTTCCGACTTCAGATAATCCGATGACGTCCCACCGTACCCTACTAAATTTTTCCTCGAGCTCAATGATCTTCTCGTCGGTCCGCAGTGTGCGCGTGTTAAATGTTGCCAGGTCCAATCATCGGTTTATGTGGTAGCCGTCCTGCCGGAAATTCTTAACACCCCCTCCCCCGCCGTTACCATAGCCGCTACCATGGCCAGGACTAGCTAGCGAGGCTGCCGGGGACTGGGGGTCGGTTCCTGTTTGTCCGTTTCATTGGGGGGTTTTGCCATAATCGCCACGCTTGGCAGATGGGTTGGCGATCGCAGTAGGTAAAATACGTACTCGGAGGACGCTGCTGCCCATCCTCCGGTGAATCCCTTAGTCGCCTCTTACGGCACCCAAGGAATGAGATGGGTTGGTGCTATTCTAAGCCGGCACCACACGGCAGATTTTATAAGTTGATTATATTTCTTGTTATTTTAAATACTGTTTCTCTACAAAGAGCTCTTTCACACGACTGCCAACGATATCCAACAACTGCCGACTACGCCCCTCAGCGATTGTGGTAGTCGTTCGCGTTAAAAGAGCAGTAGGAAATTTCAATAAACACATTCAAGGTGTACTTATAATAAATAAAATAGATACTTACCTTAAAGTGTAGAACACACACTAATTTTATAATCAATTTTGCATGATCTAATACCATTACTTTAAAATTTATGGCTATGTGTATTGAAATTAAAAGCGGCATATCCGTTAGTGTTGTCATGTTTACGGTTTTGCCTCACTATAATGAATAAAAAAGCGCCGTTTATAACGTTTTGCAATACATTACTTTACTTTTTTGTCTCGTTTAAGATATTTCTGCTCGGAAATTGAGAATGATAAACTTTTACTTAAGCTGTTTTGTCTTTTATTAGAAAATCTCAGTGGGTCGTTTGCAACATTTCTACTTGCATTTGTTTTGAGAAAAAAAGTTACTTAACCTGTTTTGTCTAATCGTGGTTATTTTATTATTGTAGTTTATGTCTTTTTGTTTCGATTAAAAAAATTTCGTCCTGTCGCTTGCTCCTTTTCTACCTGCCGCCTTGTCATGTTTTTAGAGCTTATGAGCCACTATCTCAGAAACTAAGGGGCCTATTTATTAAATACTTGTTTGAGTAGATAAAGCATGTTTTTGTAGGTTTTCTGCTTTTGGTTTTATCTAAAAAGGTCTATCGAGTAAAAAGTTATGATTTTTTTTCCGAATTTTAAAACTTTAAACGGCTCTCCTGTAAAGTTGCTATTATGGCGCTTGTTACCTTTTGACTTTCAAGCGTCGATATGTTGTTTTAAAAGGAGCATTTCAGTCATCGCAACCTGACCAATAGCTGTGGCAATGCGCTGTGTTTTTGTGTGTTAATACAAACATATTAGGTCACGTTGTGGTCACGTTGCAAGTGGCGTGGACGAATCTGACATTACTATAATTCCGCAGTTTGTTACGATACGACACAGTATATTTGCCTCCCAGCCTTTAACCGACGTAATTGTACATGTTCTAGAACATTTAGATTTGCTAATATAAAGGTGTTCCATTTATCTAAACTAATAAACAATTCTCTAAATAGTCTCTGTAAAAAGTTTCAGTCAGTGGAAGACTTTGTTTTGATTTTCATTGGTGATAGAGAAAGTGATTTATAAACTAGTGTCAATTATAAATGATCGATTATAAAGATTTGAATTGTTAAAAGTTTGGACTGTGCTCATTCAATTGTTTGGTGAGTATTTTTATTATACTGTGATTATGTGCTTGTATAGAATGTCAATGCAACTTATGTAAAACAGCCATTTTGGAGTTCAAATATTTTGTGATCAAATAATAATTCAAATAATTTGGTGATTGGTTAATTTTGAAATAAGACAAGGAAGTAAATGATGAGTTTTGATTACCTATACAGATTACAGAGTGGTTGGTTATATCCAAAACTATAAAAATAAGCAAAAAAAAAAATTGAAGGCCGGTCGGAATTTGATGAAAACCAATTAGATTTTTGAAATGTAAATAAATTTTCATAACTCATACTCGGAAAGTAGGTCTCAAGTTGCCTGAGGAGCAGGTTGAAAGTAATACTTTTCAGCCCTAGGAGAATCGGTTTCAACTGACAGCTGTCAAATTATTTAAAAAAACTAGTTATTTTTTCACATTTCTATTGAACCATGTTCCAACCAAATAGAATGTAGTAGTTCCAACTTTCTATACAGCCACTCAATTACAGCGCAATGTAAAATTGAAATAACAAAGAGAATATATTTTTTTAAATGACTTTATTATAATTTACTTTGAACTATTTATTTAAAATCATAGTTTTGGGAAAAATATTTACCATTGTTTCAATGATAAAATGAAAAATAAAGGCTGAATAGCTAGCCGGCCACAGAAAAAAAAAAAAATTGCGGGAAAGTGGCAATCCGATCTTCATTTGTTTTTTTGAGTTGTAGAGTTTTGTTTATACTTCCGTATAGCTCACTTATTTTTCTCTAGCTAATTCATGTTTTACTTTTTACTTTCCTTGTATTTGTAATGAAAAGTACAGTGTTTACCTCTAGGTCGAATGTGACTTATTTAATCCCTCGAATTATTGCCTCGCTACGCTCAGGCGCCAAACCCCGTCTTGGGACTAAATACTTACTTTCACACCTAGGGTAACAATAGCCGGCGATTGAAACTGTTGATTTTGAAATCATTACACCTGTATTATTACACCAGCCAATAGAGTTGTTGACAAGGACCCAATTCTTGAAAGTAATTTCATACATCATCATAATAATATAATATTCTTACCTATTCATATCTGTATTGTGTCACCTGCATGTCTATGGAAACATTTCCAACATAAGCTGAGCATATTGACACCCATAATATATTAAAAGAGTTCTCTTATGTTGGAAATGTTACCAGATCTAAAAAAATAAATAAAATTGAAGAGTCTGCTTGTAATGTCAAAATAACAGCTTTTCACTAAGTACATATGAAAGTACATATGGTACTTATAACAAAAACGTGATTTAAAAAAATTGTCTGTATTGGTCTGTCTGTATGTGTTCCGGGTAATCTCCGAAACGGCTGGACCGGCTGGAACGGCTGGACCGACTTTGACGGGACTTTCACTGGAGATAGCTGATGTTACGAGGAGTAACTTAGGTTAATTTATTTTCCGAAAAATAATGAGGGTTCCGCGGGAAACATAAAAAACTGCGGAAAATTTCACGCGAGATTAACGCGGGTAATATTTTTCTAAAATTTACGCGTACGAAGTCGTGGACACAGCTAGCTAGTTTAAATGAGGAAAGTGTTGGATTTTAATAAACTGCTCCATATTTTCAAGTTATGTCTTCAATAATCATACGTACATTACCTGTACCTTGTTCGGAATGATGCTCAATATATTTTTTTATACACTCGCAGCGCTGTCATCTTCAGAACATTATTATTATGTGCTAATTACAAATTTTCAATAATTTTGAACAATTAATCAGTTTAGGTTTAATAGGTAGGTAACTTACGAGAAATAAAATAGTATTTTCTTTAAAATGAGCTCTTTCCTTAAGTTTGCCGTATGTCATTACTTCCCAGAATTCGTTCCTTATCAGCGACACTATGGAATGGTGTAATAATAGTTTTAGTTTTCATCAAAATCGGCCCCGAGACTCTTTTGAGTACTTTTCGCTATTCCTCATAGTTTCGGATTTGGCCATCCACGAATACTTGAAAAATTCACCCTGTATACTGACGTACAGTCGGTTCACAGTTATTTTACCTCTGACATTTAAGTTATTTATTTTTGAAAAACGTAGTCGATATTAGGTTTTTATAAGTCATGTAGCCTGTAGAATAAAGCCTAATCTACAGTTCATGGTCTCAAAACCCATGTTTAAAGGCTGAATTTGCGTTTTACTAAAATAAAATGAGGAACGTCAGAGTTAAAATAACTGTGAACGGACAGTAGATTGTGTATTTTGCCTTTTGACATTTTCACACTGTCACTTTGTTTTTTTTTAAAGGCCAATACTTTTTCAAACATTATGAAAGGTTTTAGTGTGTGATTATAGATTCGGAGGAGGAACGATTTGTGATTTATTGAATTTGTGAAACGATTTGTGATTTGGGAATCAATGAAAAAATTGTAAATATTTAGCCCAAATCTATGTTATTTTAAAGAAATAGTTGAAAGTAAATTATAATAAAGTAATTTAAAAAATATATATTCTTTACTATAATACTTAACTTTATGTTATTTCAATTTTACATCGTGTTGTAATTGAGTGGCTGTAAGAAGGTAGGAACTATTACATTTCTCTTTGGTTGGAACATGGTCCAATAGAAATGTGAAATTTTGATCCCGTTCCCGCAACCCATGGGAAGAAAACACAGTCGTCTGTCGTCACCTCCATTCGCTCCAAGTCAGTTTATTGAAGGATCACGCGCGCATTATTGTTCGGCTCTAAACAGTAGGCAAAACGGTGCGGGGGAGGGTCGGCGCTTGAATTTTATTCTCGCGTCCGTATTTTTTTTTTTGTGATTACTCCTAAGATATTCGTTTAAATTATATGGTGTAAAAGAGTAAAATAATGTACATGATATGCTTAAAGCCTCTGACTTATTTAAAATGATAAGGATTAATACCGTATTTGTGTAAATAGCTTTCCAATTACCGCTTTATAATTGCCAATTTTTTAAAGTATTGAAAGGGATATAGTATGTTATCCTTAAGAGATAGACATATGCCATCGCGGACTTTTCTGTAGACCTATATAATCATTTTGTTATATCTCGAAAGGGTTTAGTCAGCGTTTTCGTTGAAAGCTCCCAGACGGCTTATTTTTTTCCGACACCTCCAACAAATATCATCATTCAATTTAGCCAATGTATACAAAAACTTAACATATTTACCCGTAGACTTACTAAATTGGGGTCTTCTCGTAATATTTCAAATCAAATTTATAATCTACTAGCTTTTGCCCGCGACTTCGTCCGCGCAGGATATAAATTTAAAAAAATCCGTTTCCGTTTGCTGGAACCCAAATCCCGTATCCTGGATATCCCGGAACCCGTATCTCATATCCCTGATTCTGTATCCCATATCCCTGATTCTGTATCCCATATTCCGTATCCCGTATCCCGTATCCCTATCCCGTATCCCGTATCAAGTATCCAGTATCCCGTATCCAGTATCCAGTATCCCGTATCACGCATCCCACATCCCAAATCCCGTATCCGTATCCCGTATCACGCATCCCACATCCCACATCCCGTATCCCGTATCCCGTATCCGTATCCCGTATCCGTATCAGGCATCCGTATCCCGTATCACGCATCCCACATCCCGTATCACGCATCCCACATCCCGTATCCCGTATCCCGTATCCCGCATCCCACATCCCGTAACCCGTATCCGTATCCCGTATCCCGTATCCCGTATCTGTATCCGTATCCTTATCCCGTATCTGTATCCGTATCCCGTATCACGCATCCCGTATCCGTATCCGTATCCGTATCCCGTATCACGCATCCCACATCCCGTATCCCGCATCCCACATCCCGTATCTCGTTACCCGTATCCCAAATCCCGTATCCCATATCGCGTATCCCGTATCCCATACCCCGTATAATTTCAAAAACGCTTTTTTTTTTGTAAGACACCAAATCACCAATTTTCATAACTCTAACTACAAAAATGACGAATTTACATTCAAACTTTCATCCCCTATTTTACCCCCTTAGGGGATGTATTTTGAAAAACTCTGAAATTAATATTGTTGATCTTTTAAAAGTCACCTAATCACCAATTTTTATAATTCCTACTTCAAAAAATGACGAACTTCCATACAAACTTTCAACCCCTATTTTAACCCCTTAGGGTTTAAATTTTCAAAAAAGCTGAAATTATTATTTTTAATGCGTAAACAGAAACCTAAACACAAATTTTCATTATGCTAACCTCAGAAATGACGAACTTCCATACAAACTTTCGTCCCCTATTTTACCCCCTTAGGGGTTGAATTTTCAAAAACGCAGCAATTCAAGTTTTTTATTTTTAAAAAGGAACCTAAACACCAATTTTCATAATTCTAACTTCAAAAATGACGAACATCTATACAAACTTCCCAACTAACTTTCATCCCCTATTTTACCACCTTAGGGGTTGAATATTCAAAAACGCCGAAAACCATATTTTTTATTTTTAAAAAGACACCACAACACAAATTTTCATAATTCTAACTTGAAAAATGACGAACTTGCATACAAACTTTCATCCCCTATTTAACCCCCTTAGGGGTTGAATTTTCCAAAATCACTTCTTATTGCTTGCCTACGTCACAAAATATATATACTATCCAAATTTCATGTCTCTAACTTCAGTAGTTTCGGCTCGGCGTTGATGAGTCAGTCAGTCAGTCAGTCAGTCAGTCAGTCAGTCAGTCAGTCAGCATTTCCCTCTTTATATATTATTAGTATAGAGTATAGATAATTAAGTGGGTACTCTACAAGATGAATAGAAAAGGACCTACTAACTTATTCTTTTTTTACTCTTAAACTATCGGCATTGGGGGAAAGTTGAGGAAAAAAAAAAGAAGAAAATCGTTGATTTTTAAGACGCCTTTTACTCTTCAACTTTTCCCCAAAGCCAAAAGTTTAACCCCCAAATTTATAGAGTTTACAAAGCATTTCTAGAAACAAACGTGATTTGTGAAGCCATTATAAGTCCATCATAAATTTCTATTTTGGGGGTTAGAGTTTAGTTACAAATAAAAATATAATCAGTAGTAAACCCACAGACTTCAGAATAATAAAATCTTAGAGTAAACCCTTTTTGATTCACCGTGTATTTTGAAGAAGAGAATAGATATGCTTGATTGACTTACTAAAAACTCTTCGTCGGCGAAGTTAGCATTTTATGTAAGTAAAACATTTCTTTCAAGTTTCAATTGCGCGAAGTTGTAAGCTTTCATACACAATTGCGTATTTCGCAAATAACTGAAATATTGTGGCAGGCGGGTTTTGCTGCCGCCCGCCGCCGTGCCCTTTTGCAATAAGCATACCTACCTCATGTTTGTCACGTTGATTGGACACATGGAAAGTGTATTTTTTGCTAGTATTAATAAATCGATATAAAGTTTGAAAGCTATTTTGATTACCCTTTTGACATTCCATTTATACCGACTCTCCCTTCTGGTATGACTTGAGAAGTGATGTGTGTCAGGATCGTAGCATGTGGCAACCGGTCTCTGCTTACCCTCGTGGGATACAGGCGTATGTATGGTATGCAAGGAAGTTTTAAGTCTCTAACACCTGGAATGCGGACTTGGCAGCAAAAGTGAAGCCGACAGCGAGTTACCATACTGAACGTTGTTTCCTTTGCCAACAAGAGTGACCATAATATTTTGAAATTTTGAGAACGTCCCCATGGACATCTAGTGAAAACGTGCTTTTGTTCCGAGATTGTTATGATAGGAAAATAATAAAATAAGGAAAGGGATGTTTATTTTCTTAAGAACATGAGTAGGTACAATAAATTAGTCTGCGGTGGCCAAACCACACGAGTGCCTGTCTGTATCTTGGCAACCTAAATGAAGTTACAAAATAGTATTTAAGATCGTAGATTTTGCCACTTTGTAATATAAAGTAACATGACACTTCACACGCTTGGACGTTGTCTAGGCTCTCCATATCTATGGTTTTTCCTATACTTACTCTTTTTCTATGCTATAAAAGGTACCTACTACTGTTAACATGTTATGTTTGATTTGGGCTGTGCAAGTTGTGACAGACGGACATAGAGACAGACAGAAGGACAACAAAGTGATCATATTAGGGTTTAGTTTTTTTTCTTTATTAGGTACGGTACCCTAAGAATATCCAACTAATTAGACCATAAGACAAAATTAAAGGACAATGGGCAAAATTGTATGGGACTTGGTCCAAATATACACCACTGACGAGACCTACGTAACCCGATAGACCACTAAATACTGAGTAACTTTTACAAAGACAGTTCAACAAAATAAGCTGTAAGTAAAAAAATACGGGTAGTTGAAAAAAAAAAATATGATTTCACCATTAGTATTATGTTTATACATTTTTTTCGAAAGGCAACAATATAAATACTCTTACTAACATTAAATAAAAATAAAATAAGCTGTCAGAAAGCAAAAAATGCCGTGAAAAGTTTTTATTATTATTTTTTGTTACCTGATGAAAAGTGAACAACAAGCGCTTCTATAAAATAAATCAGCAGGTACCTTCTACGTTACCTTACTTTTTCACTTATCATCAGGTAACAAAAATAATAATAAAATATGTTTCACGGCATTTTTTGCTTTCTGACAGCTTATTTTATTTTTATTTAATGTTAGAAAGAGTATTTATATTGTTGCCTTTCGAAAAAAATTTATAAGACAACACTAAGTGTGAAATAAAAAAATTAAAATATTTTTTTAAACTACTCATATTTTTTTACTGACAGCCTATTTTGTTGAACTGGCTTTGCAAAAGTTACTCAGTATGTAGTGGTCTATCGAGTGACGTAGGTCTCGGAAGTGGTGGACATTTGGACCATTTTTGCCCATTGTCCTTTGTGCTAACGAAAAGGAACAGTGAGGGCAGGGCATTTTCCTTTAAAACTCGTTGTGTTAAATTAGGGACATAATCTGTCGGCTTAAAATGCTTGCTGTATATGACGGAATTTTGGGTAATTTTTCTGTAGCCAATAGGTATTTGTTGTAACCAATTTACACGCCTGGGATCTGTAAAAGACAAAATTGTTTTTTTGTTTTTTATTGCTTAGCAGTAATCGGGAAGTGTAAAGTCAAAAGTCGTCCCAATTGCAAACAATTTCAATCGACAAACCATCGGTCTCGGCCTTTATTTTATATTGTCCATCAAGGGTTGCAATGCTGACCGCGCTGTGGAGGCCTGGAGCTGCGCTGCGCCGCGCTTTCGGCCATCAACAACGCGCCCAGCAACACACTCATTACAGACCGTGGCAGTAATGTACTATTAAAAAGTAACAAAAGGGTAAAGGAAAGGGGCCCCGAGAATTACATTGCCTGAAATGGTTAATCTGGCCCTAAACGTGCGCGTTCCTCGAGCGTGTGAACGACGCGAACGCCGTGTGCGAGCCCGGCGAGCCGTGACAACGCGGCGTGAGCGTCGCGTTTTACCAGCGTGTGGTCTGTCGCGCGCTGCAAATGCGACCGACTTCAAAAAGTAGCGATGTAGTCGTGCGGCAACGAAAAGCGCGACTTTATCGCTGCAAACAGTTCCCGTGGACGATATTCCTCAGTTAACACAGACACATAATAAGATTTATATTATAGTCCTTTTTACTAGCGAAATTTATGTCACCCGAACATCTAAAATGTACTTAACGTGGAAAACATAGTTACCCACTTACCTATGTTAAGATAATCCTTAATTCGGATAATATTCGCTTTTACACCCTTCCATTACGCATATTCTACCCATTTTTATGAGAAAATTCAGCACAATCCTCTAGATTTAAAATTAGCTGAAAATGTCGTGTGTCACGCAAATTGACGTTCTGTGTTTCAAGTTTTTAATTTTATTTCTGCTACGATTCCTATAGACATCACGGAACTGACAATTACAAGCGAATTATTAAAGAAGGTAAGTACTTATTTCCAGATATTTATTTATATTTGAAATTTTAATCTTAGGATATTCTTATACTTTACCATAGGTATTTCATTAATCGACTTTATTGTTTATTATTCTTAACTTGAAAATGTACCAAATTTAAGGTGATCGAATAAATATTAACTGGCAACACAAGGGATGAAAGGTTGTACTGTTAGAAAGGGAAAGAAGGCGCAGTTATAGGTATCTGGCTCGGACCGGTTTTTATAATGCGTGCATCGTGGGCGTTAAGTCCGTCACATAAGGATTATTTTTGATTAAATGAATGGAAAATAAAGTTTGTAGTCCACAGTCATGTTCAATGGTATTACGTCGATGATGGTATGACATAAGAGTAACACTTCCAAGATCGCTTTCAGGCTTGAGTGAGATAGATGTATTACTAACGGCCTTAGATATTTAAGTGTTTTAGTAGTTCGATTAATTGTTGAGAAACCAAACTATAAGCTGTTGAAATTTTACAATCGGTATTAATTACCAAAATACACGAACGTAAATACATACTGGACTGTTCACTACTGCACAAAAAACGAGCCGAGCGAGAGGCCCTAGTTAGGACCGTGTCCCTCTCATTTCGAGTTGCCATGCCAAAATAATATTATCGTTGGGTAGTGATTGTTAGTTTTTAAATCAAGCAAATAAACTAATTTAGTATTTATCGTGACTATTGTTAATATGATAAAACAATAGTCACGATAAATAATAAATTAATTTATTTGCTTGATTTAAAAACTAACAATCACTACCCAACGATAATATTATTTTGGCATGGCAACTCGAAATGAGAGGGACACGGTCCCAACTAGGGCCTCTCGCTCGGCTCGTTTTTTCTGTCTAAGAATTGTCAAGGTATAATAGACCTTAAGGCTGCAGAATAAAGTTGAATTTCTTCTTAACCAAAAACTCAACTTGTCTATCCTCTATTAAAAGATTCTTGCCAAAATATAAAATTATTGGTCCATGAGTGCGTCAGAAAAATACCCATATAGACTTCTTTTCAAGTTATAAACAATGTATAATGACGTAACCGGTAATTATACGTTGTTTATACCTATGCGGTCTATAGTTTCCTGACGCACTTGTAAATTCTCATAGACCCATTACTTTTACGATGATACTGATATTGCTTGCGCACAGATTTTTGTACGCAAGCGGTTAAAGGCTAGTTTAGCATACATATTTAGCCAGAGACATTCAAAAAGTTGAACGTCTTTAACATTTACAGCGAAGATGTGGGTGCCTACGTAGCGATGTCAGCTGCCGCAGAGACGCTACAGGCGTCAAGTGTGCACACTCACGCACCGCCCGCCTCAGCCGCGCCTGCGTCCTCGCCTTCGACACGCCGTGCGCCCGACAAGCACATTGTCCACTGGTTCCGAAAAGGTTTGCGGTTACACGATAACCCAGCGTTAAGAGAAGGACTACTCAATGCTGTTACTTTTCGATGCGTCTTTATCATTGACCCGTGGTTCGCCAGCTCGTCAAACGTTGGCATTAATAAGTGGAGGTACGTTCATATTTATTTTAATGTACGCAAAATCGAGAATGATACTAAAATATAACGTAGTAAAATTAATTGATTTTTGTACATTTGCACCAACAGGTTTTTACTGCAATGCCTAGAAGATTTAGATTGTAGTTTAAGAAAACTCAACTCGCGGTTGTTCGTGGTCCGCGGACAACCGGCAGACGCACTGCCGAAATTGTTCCGAGAATGGGGCACGACCGCACTGACCTTCGAAGAGGACCCCGAGCCCTATGGCCGAGTACGGGATCACAATATAATGTCAAAATGCCGCGAAGTCGGCATCACAGTCAAATCGAAGGTGTCGCACACACTTTACAAATTGGACCAGTAAGTGATCGCCTTGCAATAAGTAATGACAAGCCTACTTCTTATGAAATAGTGCGTATTATGTAGGTAAGTACACATGTTATGTTTTATTTAACTTGTCTCTTTGTAGAATTATAGAACGCAATGGTGGTAAAGCGCCGTTGACGTACCATCAGTTCCAGGCGTTGATCGCCAGCATGCCTCCGCCCCCGCCGGCCGAGGCTCCCATATCAGCGCAAATGCTGAATGGTGCCACCACGCCATTAACTGACGATCACGATGATCGCTTCGGCGTGCCTACCCTCGAAGAACTCGGTCGGTAATAACAAACAGTTAAAAGAATGCAATGTGCAATTACACCTTCCTAGTTTAGTCTGGTTATGTTTTTTTTATTTCAGGATTCGAAACGGAAGGTCTAAAAGCGCCCGTTTGGATCGGAGGAGAGAGTGAGGCGTTAGCACGATTAGAACGACATTTGGAAAGAAAGGCATGGGTGGCTTCATTCGGGCGGCCTAAAATGACCCCACAGTCGTTGTTGGCAAGCCAAACAGGCTTATCGCCTTACTTGAGGTAAGTACAAAAATAACTTTGTTTCGTTTATAATTTTTAAATTTTTTGGTCAAATTCGACCCCAGGAGCGGGACTACTAGTAATTTTTTTTATTTTTTCAGATTTGGGTGCTTGTCAACTAGATTATTTTATTATCAATTGACCGAATTATATAAAAGAGTAAAACGGGTGAGGCCACCACTTTCTCTTCACGGGCAAATATTATGGAGAGAATTTTTTTACTGTGCGGCAACACGAAATCCAAATTTTGATCGTATGGAGGGGAATCCCATATGCGTTCAAATACCTTGGGAGAAAAATCAAGAGGCTCTTGCAAAATGGGCAAGCGTAAGTAAATTCTAAATTTTTCGCGGCTACACAAGGGTCGAAGGGTGTATTCATTTATGTAGGTTAGTATAACAAATGGCGGCGTCTTCATCAGGCGCATGCCTCGCGCGAGCACTCACTTTCGACGGCGGAACGCATAGACGTAATGTCATAATATGAGTGCTCGGGTGAGGCATGCGCGCCATATGGACACATCTAATTATAATAATAATGTATTTCAGGGTCGAACAGGATTTCCATGGATAGATGCAATAATGATTCAGCTAAGAGAAGAGGGTTGGATACATCATTTGGCGCGGCATGCGGTCGCGTGTTTTCTCACAAGAGGCGACTTGTGGATCTCATGGGAAGAAGGAATGAAGGCAAGATATTATTTCCTAGTTTGGTGATAAGGTTGATCATATTTAATGATTTCTGAAAAAAGGGAAAGAAGCGTACTTACTTAATGTACATTTCGCATATATTAATTGGTTCAAAAGTACTGCACATGACAGTTCACGTGTACAGAGTATTACCCATTCCTGCACAATCATTCGTCAGAATCAATATTTCTTTATTTTTCTAGAAGTCTGTCATAGATAATTGTAATATTTTAACTTGCTTAAGTTACTTGTATCTTCTTTGTTTAAAACCTATTGTTTTATATAATAATAATAATATCCTGGGACATTTTTTACACACGGCTACCTGATCCCAAACTAAGCAGAGCTTGTACTATGGAAACCAGATAACTGATATTACTACATATACTACTTTTTTTATTTGTAAATACATACTTAATATACATATACACCCAGACTCCGGACATACAGACATGTTCATGCACACAAATGCATGTCACGGGTAGGAATCGAACCTACGACCTGCAGCGTGAATGTCGCCTCCGCGCCAACCACGCTAACGGGCCCGTCAATCATATATCATTATATAAAAGATATTGTTTCTGAATAACCGCAATCGAAATGCCTGAATCCGTTGGTTGCGCTAATCTCCATGGTCGCCGACACGTGTTAATTTGAGGAGTGTCGCACGTTCCTGCAGGTGTTCGACGAACTGCTGCTGGACGCAGACTGGTCCGTCAACGCGGGCATGTGGATGTGGCTCTCGTGCTCATCCTTCTTCCAGCAGTTTTTCCACTGCTATTGTCCAGTTCGATTTGGTCGGAAAACAGACCCCAATGGCGATTTTATAAGGTATGTTGCTAAATCAAGTTATCAATATTTACTTTAATTACTTAATCACTCGAGCGCATGTATGCAGACACAATCGACTTTCTATTGTTCCGGCGCAATGGGCCGCCCGATGCCCAAACAGTATGTATTTTCCCAACCAAGCTAAAAATGAATTACGACTACCGTTGTATTGATTATGCTATTCCGACACTATGTATAGGGTAGGGTAATAGTGAAAAAACAGGACCCTAGCCTTGTGGCAAATTTTGATGAAAACCAAAACTGAATAATTCGATTTTCGAAAAAAGAAAAATTCCGATTCCGAGATTGATTAAAAAAACACACCCACACACATCCTGTATTATTGCACCAGCTGTTAGTGTCGCTTCTCAGAATCAAACTCTGGGAAGTAATGTTTAATGGCAAACTATAGGACAGGGCCTTGACCACATATGTAATTTAAAATACTTAAAATGAAACGTCCTTGTGTTTATTAGGTACATTTCAATACACAATACAAGCCTATTAAATGGATTGCAGGAGATACATCCCGGCATTGAAAAATATGCCAACACGGTTCATACATGAGCCTTGGAACGCGCCGGAGGCGGTGCAGCAGTCCGCGCGCTGTTTCATCGGCCGCGACTATCCCATGCCCATGGTCGACCACTCCAAGACCTCGCAGATCAACATCGAACGTATCAAACAAGTGTATGCCCAGCTCGCCAAATATAAGCCACAAGGTTTGTAGTTCAGGTTCATGACAAACCCTAATCAATATTACAGTTGATTCAACACATTATTCAAAACAAACTTATTTGCTTTTCAGGTACGTTAAATCCTAATGCCGTCTCGCGACCGAACGTGATGCAATCATCACCAAGTCCAAATTCGATAATAACTAGCATCAACCAATCGAACTACCTGTGCAGTCAAACACCTGATCCTCCGTCCACGGCGCCACAAATCATACCTTACAAAGATGAAGATGTGTTCCAGCGTCCGATGCAAAACAGCATTAAACATGATTCCACAAAACACTCTCAATTCAAACAAGTTGTTATTGTGCAGAAAATGCAGAAGACCAGTGTTGTAGCGCCAACCCATCGTCCACAGTCCAAAGAACACTATGTTGGCAACGGCCAGTTAGAAGTATCTTGTAAAACACCTAGGAATGATAACATACAAACTGAAAAACAAGAAAATTATGACTTGAAAAATTTAATCATAAATAGTTATATGCCAGGGTACAGCACCCAGGAAATTTACCAGAATCAACAGACAAGTCGACATGAAGTATTCAATCAACAGTCGTTGAAAGTTAGCGCCTATGGTTATGAGAAACAAAAATTATATTTGTCTACCTACAAAGATAATGGAGTGTGTGTACAGACAGATCACAATGAGGCACCCCAATCTTATGTTTCCGGCCCTAGGAACCACTCCACAGTTACCTACAACAATGCGGAAAATGTAAAAGACGAGACAAATGACAATACTTTTTTGCACCCGATGGCTATCAGTACGAGTAGCGGCTTCACAACCGGCAAACAAAACAACTCTACTAACAAACACGGATTTAATACTACAAATGATAATCAAAAGTAGATAGTTAAGGATACTAAAATTAAGTAGATCATAAAGTTGGAACGAGTTACATATTCTGCATAATAATTGTGTGTTACAATACCTACATACTAAATTGGAAAATGAAATGAACATACTCGTTATCGAAATTAAGTATTAAGGAGAGACCATTATGGAATCGAGATGCTCATAATAGCCAGCTGCAATGACTGATCTGAGGTTAAGCAACGGTCGGCAAGGTCAATTAGAGATGGGTGACCATTTAGTGGCATTTCGAACTGAGCGTCTCCGTGCTTCGGAGGGCACGTAAAAAGTCGGTCCTGGTTATTACCATCCAGGCAGCCGTCGTTACGCCTTGTCAGATACTTTTGGGCGGCTTGAACAACTCTTGACACCAGGTTGGCCACTAACCACAGAGTAAAGACTAAAGAAAGAGGTGCCCATATTAGATATTTGTATGAAACAAGACGTGGTCATTGTTTTTTCATTTTACTATTTACAGGTAAATAGTTGAACTACTCGCTTCGTTTTATGTCGATGTTAGTACTAGGCCGACCACTCGGCCGGATGCTTAGGGCCAGTCCCCTTAGTAACTGGTCCATGCCACTAACCATATGATAATAAGAATATTATATAATAATTTTAAGTTTTTTAGATAAGTAAATAAATGTCGTATGCGAAATCATGTTTTTAATCATTAAAAAATAGTTAATGTGTAATGTCACGACTTTTATCCCCGTTCGGGGGTAGTCAGAGGCTTGAGTGGCCATACACCACAACATTGTGGAGGTATTAACCAACTCAAAGCCCACGTTTCACTAGATAGTCAGAACCCAACGTGACAGGTGGTGAACCGTGTCGCCGTGTATACAGGAACTAACTATTACCTAATCCCGAGGGATAGGTAGGTTTCCTCACGATGTTTTCCCTCACCGTCAGCGAACTGTAAATTATGCACATAGATGAAAATTCATCTATTGGTGCATGCCCAACCGGGGATCGAACCTGGGACCTTCTGATTGCTAGCCCAACGTGTTCGCCCCTAGGCTACAGTCGCTTGTTAAAAATAGTTCAATATCATTAATTAGGACCAACCATTAGGATGTGCGAGAACTGGTAGCCCCCTTTTTCCCCTCTGTGCCGCTGCCCTTTGGTATTGCAAGCATCTATAGGCTGCGGTAACTGCTTAACATCAGGCGGGTGACGGGTCGTACATGTTTGCCTCCATCACATATAACAATATAAAAAAAGAATAGTAACGCTGCCCGCGCGCGCGCTCCATTGATTATGTAGGTAATACATTACGTTATAATGTATTTTCATCAGATGAATTTCATCTCTTTCTAACAACTTCTGTCGTATATGGCTTGTATTCAGTGATATGTAGGTATAGTTTTAATAATTATGTGAAATATTCATTATTTAATTAATTATGTTCATGTGTGTCGGGTCTATAATCATCTCATAGATATGAAAATCTAACTTTTTAACTAAAAGTACATTATTTATATAAAAAATACGAGGAATATACCTTCACGAAATGAATGGGCAAAATTAAAATCCAATATATTTTTACAATACTTACTATATTATCATTTGTTTAATGAAGCTACAGTCTCAAGGTGCTGTCTAAGTGCCTTCTTTACTTTCCTGGATTCGCCAATGGGTTTTCTGTCTGGTAGTAGCTTCTTACTTTTGCATAGTTCATTCTTCATCATACTTAATATGGAAGTCTAAGGGGAGAAAGGTTTATATTGATTGATAGGTATGTATTATTCGCACCAGTGTATTCTATTTGGAGATCCCGGAGCCCCTCCGACATGCTGAAGGCTTTAGTGCGTAAGAATCCCACATACCACAGACCTTTGAAGATTCTCTCCCCATTCCCATCTCAATAACAAAAGGTATGTATGATTCAATCGGACTGATGATCCTAGTTACAAGTACTTACACTCTCAGGAACATGTACATATCTGATGTTGCGGGCCTGTAAGAATAGATTCTCAAACATGAATTCGTTTCCTTGAGGATCGCAGTAAACAGTTTTTGTGAATGTCATGTTCATATAACTGTAAGAATTAAAATTAATTACGTACACATGAAGAAATTAAAAAACGAGAAACAATAACTATAGGTATATGGCAAGTGCTGAGCCGCATCTTAAGTATTCACGGGGAGGTGGGAGGGTGGGACTGCGAGAGCGATGACGGATGGGGGAGTGGGAGAGCGATGAGCCCCCCGTCTCGCCGCTCACGTACCTAAGGCGTGGTACTGCCCTTGCGGTATACCTATAGTACTTAATGGAGCTAATATGTATCCAAGTATCAACCTTATTAGCCATAAATTTTAAAGTACAGTATTTTGGATTTGTACTAGGTATATCAATAATATTCTACTTACCCATCCACCGAGTTGAGTTGGCCACACACATATGCATCATTGCGCAGATCCACAGTTATATTTGTGCCTTGGAGACCCTGAACGAGGCACAGTAGAGTATTGTGATATAAAAACTTTTCCTTTGAAGTCCCAACAAACATTATTATATTTTAGGTAATTTCTGTAAAAAACAGTATAAGTAATGTCCGAAAAATCATTTTATTAGTCACTAATATACAACATTCTGGATCATAAAATATTACATATGCGTATGCACTAGGCTACAACACTATACTTATATAAAAAAAACTAACCGAACTAGTTTTTTTTGGTTTATTACATACAATATTCTGTGCTACATTCTAACACTAATAAATAATATGACAATAATTTTGCACATCAACGTATCAACATTTTTTTCTTCATGATTTAACTATTAAAAGCCTAGCATCTGGTTTTGATTTCAATTCCAACTCTGCTCTAGTTATTTTCCAATCATTATCCTTCCGTTCAGCCCAAAAGTAATAAATCCCTCTATCCTTGGGTCCAGAGACTGGTATACAGAATCTTGCACTTTTATCATCAGCAACATTATTTTCCGTGTCGGTAATTTTAAAACGTTTATCTTTGATTGGCTCGCCTAGATAATGGACTGCGCCTGCATTGGTTCGTAACGTCTTCAGAGCATTTCTATAGTAATCATAACCTCTTATTCTATCTATATATTTTTGCTGTAAATAAAACCCTGTGCTGCTCACAATCAAGCCTCCCCATGCGGCGATTTGTACGAGTCTTCTAGTGGATATGGTCATAATGGAGTCTGTAATTTGCCAGTTTTTAGCTTAGGTATAGAACGGTTGCCAACCTGCTATGCAATCACCGAGTAGGTACCATTCACTGTATGAAAAGAATAATATTCTATGTAAATACTAGATACCAAACTGAGGTAAATAAATCACTTTTCGTTTCGTCAATGAAAAGTATCAAATTATAATAATCAAAATTATTTGAGAAGTACGATTCACAATATTTAGGCCGAGTCTATTTTGAAGATGGATTTAGGCGGATTTAGGCCAGCCACACATGATCTGTTTGTAGCCGGCCTTATACGGTGGCCAGTGTTGCCAGATGACTATGTGAATTTCCACCCAGTATTTTCGAAATCCCCCCGAAAATTAAAAAAAAACCCAAAACAGTTACAAAATTTAAAGGCGAGATACAAAAACAAATTTTTCTTCAAGTTCATTAGTTTCAACTATTTGTAAACAAATATTTTTCACATTTTTTCATTTTTACCTAATTTATTTAACATCTACCTCTTATTTTTCTAGAATGGCATACATTGTGAATTGGTGATTTTTTTAAATTTAATTTTCGGGCGGGCCGGCCTTACTGCCCTACAACGAGGGATATATCAGTCCATATATTGTGCGGGTATGCCCACCGGGTACCCATCGGATGAGATCCACTAGGCGTGCAACAGCTGCTGCTGGGTAGTGGGTACCCGCCAGGCAGATGAGAGCCGGCTCTCAATGTATGAGGGTATGTCTTCAACCTAAATAAGCACTAGACAGCTAACTGCTGCACAAAAAGCGAGCCGAGTGAGAGGCCTATTGTCGTAGTGTTTCTTTCTACTAGGGTGTCCACACAATAATACAATTATGACTGTACAAATAAAATAAACATTGTAAACAATGGATAAATACATAAATATCTTCAGACTAATACACCAACTGTATGGTCCCAAACTAAGCCCAATGGACTGGAAGCGTTCCCAAACCAGAGCAAATTACGGAAAGGCCATTTCCGGAATTTGCCTCGACGGGAATCATCAAATCCGCAACCAACCGGTGCAATGAGCCTAGCGGCCTACGCTCAAACCACTACGCCAAGTGGACGACAAATTCATGTGGTTTTATGGTCAACCTAGCTTGGCAACTCTGAGTGAAAAGGACACGATCCCACATTGGCCCTCTCGCTCGGCTCGTTTCCTATCTACAGAATTGTCAAGGTATAATAGACCTTAAGCAAGGTTAATAAATTTGAATTTCTCTTTAACCAAAAATTCAAATAATTTATCCTGTAATATAGGTCTATGGGGTATGTTTATAATGCCAATCGGGAAAACTTTGTTTTTGGTATGATCTGTTTACAAAGAGCGACAACTCACGGTGCAATTTCTTTAAGCCGTTGATTCAACTTGAGTTGAATTGACAGGTTGCGCGGTGCGGAGGCAAATTGACGTCTACTTTCTTCTACTACTAGGTACTACTACTACTACTTGAACAGATTGAATCGACGGATTGAATATGAAATTGCATCGTGAGTAGCCGCCTTACCTATGTATAATTAAGTACAAGTATCAAAATTATTTTTAGCGTATCCAGATTCCAGTCTAGGTATGCTCGTACAAATGTCTCGAAAATAAACGCACTCGCTTCTTACCCTTAATCCAAAGTCTGGGTAAATACCCTTAGCTGGCAACCCCATAATAATTTCTCATCGTGAAGTTGTCAAAAAATGTAAACATTAACAGTGGTCAATAAACGTCAATCTTCAAAATAAATCGATTTTCTATCGTGGTTGCTACGGACGCCATAAATCAATCTTGAGAATAAACAAATAACCTATAAACGAATCTTCGAAATAAGTCCTTCGCAATATTTAAGGCATAGATCTAAGGCCCGTTTTGACACCTGTCATTATGACGTAATTAGGGATGCAAACCAAATAAATCGAAATCCTGAATATCGATTATCAAGAAAAATCTATTCCAAATTACATGAGCATTTAATAGTTTCTTTATTATTATTTTTAATTTTAAGTTCTAGGAAGTAATACAATAGAAAGAAGAAAATCTGAGTTCTGTAGCAAAAAGAAAACAAATCGCGAAAGTCAACGTGACAGCAAATAGAAAAGCCAAGCCACTAGGAAAATACACCGAATACAAAGTAGCGCACATTAAATTCAAGTCCGTTTTTTCTTTACGGTCCTAAGCTTATCGCTAGCTATAATAGATTATTGGGAGAAAACAATTTATTTCGTACTGATAATATTTCAAAATCGATAACCTATGTGCGCCTTTTTGATAATAATCGAATCGACACACCACTAGATACTAGGCCGCGTTCAGAAGCTACGCTTCGGTTGCAACTTTTCACCTGACGATCGATTTGTTGTTTTTTTCACCAATTTTTCACTCACTCGAATGTACGGAACGACTACCCGGTTGTTTCATGTTTCTACCATATTGATAATATCAGGAGTAATATGGGAGTACTACGATCAAGTAAGGAGTCAAAATAAATTTTAAAAAATCACTTGCACTTCCAAAACAAGATAAGTGGAAGCATGAACGTAATAACCCTACTAAAGGACTGTGAACTACATACTTTATTTTCCATTAATTCAATCAAAAATAATCCTTATGTGACGGACTTAATGCCCACGATGTACGCATTATAAAAACCGGTCCCAGCCAGATAGTAAACACCACCCTTTTGTCCCGTTCTAACAGTACACCTTTCTTTTTTTTTTTTTATAAGATTAGTTTTACGGCCCCTGGGAACTAGCCCTTTGGAGCCTAACATCAGTATACTTTTATTACATATTTTTCTTAATTCTACCTTATAACTACCTTAAATCTACCTTATAACTACCTTATTTCTACCCTCCCAAACCCTATCAGTAAAGTGGCGGATACTTTACTGACAAATTACTAGACTTCTTGTGAGAAGCCGAAAATCATGTTTCATCACTTTTGTTCCAATTGCCCACACTCACGCACATTTATGACCATATAATGGTTAATATTCCACCAATATTACACACTATAATACACGAAAACACAAGTTTTGGAAATTAAAACAAAAATGACAACATGACTTTTCCACTTCCCGCCAAAAAGCCAGTACACCTTTCACCTTCCTTGTGTTGCCAGTTCATATTTATTCGATCACTTTAAACTTGGTAAATTTTAATGTTAAGAAGAGTAAACAATAAAATCGATTATTGAGATGCATATGGTAAAGTATGAGAATATCCTAAGATTAAAATTACAAACATAAATAAATGTCTGGAAATTAGTACTTACCTCCTTCAATAATTCGCTTGTAATTGTCAGTTCCGTGATGTCTATAAAATCGTAGCAGAAATAAAATTAATAACTTGAAACACAGAACGTCATTTTGCGTGACACATGACTTTTGTAGCGAATTTTAAATTAAACGTATTGTGCGATAATTTCGTCACAAAATGGGTAAAATATGCATCGTAGAAGGCTGCAAAAGCGAATATTATCCGGATTGCGGTTTAACTTACCATAGGTAAGTGTTTAACTATGTTTTCTATGTTTCGTACATTTTAGAAGTTCAGGTGACATAAATTTCGGTAGTAAACAGGACTACAATATAAATCTTGTTGTGTTTAGAATTGAACTGAACACAGCAACTGTTTGCAGCGATAAGTCGCGCTTTTTAAACCGACTTCAAAAAAGGAGGAGGTTTCTCAATTCGACCGTATATATATATATATTTTTTATTTTTTTTATGTGTGTTCGCGGATAACTTCGTCGTTTATGAACCGATTTTGATGAATCTTTTTCTGTTGGAAAGGAGATGTTCCAGCGGTGGTACCAGGTGATAAAGAAACCAGGATCTGATGATGGCATCCCAGAGAAATCGAAGGGAACCTTCGAAAATCGTAGGGGCGACTAGTGCGTTTGTAATTTTGTTTCATTAACTATTTTAAAGCACTACTATTTTATGAAGGTCTGGAGTCGATCTGATGATGGAGTCGAAAGACAGTCGAGGGAACTCCTCAACGATTTACAGCAATTACCTGGTGTTTGGGCATGATTAATTTGTATTGATGAGAACTTTACACCTAGATGGGTTGTGACTGTCATTAGGGGTCTGATGATGAAGACGTAGGACAGTCAAGGGAACTCCTCAACGATTTACAGCAATTACCTGGTGTTTGGGCTTGATTAATTTGTATTGATGAGAACTTTACACCTAGATGGGTTGTGACTGTCATTAGGGGTCTGATGATGAAGACGTAGGACAGTCAAGGGAACTCCTCAACGTTTTACAGTAGCTACCTTGTGTTTGGACTTAATTCATATCTATTGATGAGAACTTTGCACCCATATCGTTTGTAAGTGCCATTACAGGTCTGATGATGGAGACCATAGACAGTCGAGGGAATTCTTCAACGATTTACAGCAGTTACCTTTTGTTGGGCTTACTTCATAAGGTTCAATATGCCAAAATGTTCATTGGTATGGCGCCACTAAAAATCGTGAAATAAAATTATTTTTATAAAAAAAAAAACGACTTCAAAAAAACCTGATGCACTAAAAAACCTGAAATAATATTTCTATTACCACGTCTGCCTACCCCTTCGGGAAAAACAGACGTGATGGTGTGTTATCGAGTATTTGAAGTCAGTGCCAATCTATCTTCTTACTTTTATAGTAGGTAGACTTGGCATACCAAGATTGGCACCGACTTCAAATACTGGTGGTAATAGAAATATTATTTCAGGTTTTTTAGTGCATCAGGTTTTTTTGAAGTCGGTTTTTTTTTTTATAAAAATAATTTTTCGTTGCCACACGACTGCATCGCTACTTTTCGAAGTCGGTCGCATTTGCAACGCGCGACAGACCGCACGCTGGTAAAACGCAACGCTGAATCATGTGTAGAATCACTGGTTAAAATATTGCCGACGATTTCGATTTCACCCAGTATAAAAAAAAACACTTTGCAAGTCTTCGCAAGTACAGGAAGGAGTCGCCAAATAGCTAAGCTGACTATTCCTGGCTAGTATACTTATATATATATAACGTCACGACATTTTTTATCCCCATTCGGGGGTAGTCAGAGACTTGAGTGGCCATACACCACCACATTGTGGAGGTATTAACCAACTCAAAGCCCACGTTTCACCAGATAGTCAGAACCCAACGTGACAGGTGGTGAACCTTGTCGCCGTGTATACAGGAACTGACCATTACCTAATCCCGAGGGATAAGTAGGTTTCCTCACGATGTTTTCCCTCACCGTCAGCGAACTGTAAATTATGCACATAGATGAAAATTCATCCATTGGTGCATGCCCTACCGGGGATCGAACCTGGGACCTTCTGATTGCTAGCCCAACCTGTTCACCCCTAGGCTACAGTCGCTTTTTTTTCCTGGCTAGTCTTATATATTATTATAAAAATATGTTTTTTTTTGTTCGCGAAGACTTTGTTTTTGTCTCCCAGTTTTTTTTGTGTCCTCTGAGAGTTACCTTCATGAATAGTTTTTTTTTTTAGATTTTATGAATTATCACATTATGCACTCAGCCTTAAAACATTATGCGTTCTTTTCGCGTTACTTCTGCGTTACTGTAACATAGAAGTGTCATGTTACTCTATGATACAAAGTGGCCTAAAATCAACGGCCTTAGCCTTGTACATTTTTCTTAAACACTATTTTGTAGCTCCATTTAGGTTGCCAAGATACCTAAAGACAGGCGCTCGCGTAGTTTGGCCACCGCAGACTAATTTATTGTACTCATGTTCTTATAAAAATAAACATCCCTTTCCTTATTTTATTATTTTCCTATCATAACAATCTCGGAACAATAGCACGTTTTCACCAGATGTCCATGGGGACTTGCTCCAAATTTCAAAATATTATGGTCACTCTTGTTTGGAAAAGGAAAAAACGTTAATGTGGTATCTCGCTGTCGGCTTCACTTTTGCTGGCAAGTCCGCATTCCCTGGTTATAATTTCTTTGAGTGGAAGTGACATATCAGCTGTTAAACGTCGGAGCGTTTTCAGAGTGAAGAAAAGTTGAGTGAGCGTAGACTCTGAACGTGTCTTTGCCTAATGCCTTGCATTCAGTGTTGCCAGATGGGGGGGCTTTTTTCGCCTTTGGGAGGAGATTCGGGGGACGGATTCTTTGGGGGATTTTCGGGGGGAAAAATAAGCACGGAGGATCATCAATACATACTTATTTTAATTTTTCAGTAATAAATTATATCTATTACTTCAATTAGTTCGTTAGCGTTTTGTGAAAGTTATTAGGAAGTGTACCTATTTATGTTTTTTTATGAAAAAATGAAAATTGAAATTTAAAATAAAAACTGTTTGGGGGTGATTTTTCCTCAAAAAGCTAATCTTCGGGGAGTTTTTGAAAAAAAAATGGGGGGAACCTCACATGGTCATCTGGCAACACTGCCTGCTTGCATTTCACGTGGGGCTTTTTGGCGGGAAGTGGAAAAGTCATATCGTGATTTTTGTTTTAATTTCCAAAACTTGTGTTTTCGTGTATTATAATGTGTAATATTGGTGGAATATTAACCATTATATGGTCATAAATGTGCGTGAGTGTGGGCAATTGGAACAAAAGTGATGAAACATGATTTTCGGCTTCTCCCAAGAAGTCTAGTAATTTGTCAGTAAAGTATCCGCCACTTTACTGATAGGGTTTGGGGGGGTAGAAATAAGGTAGTTATAAGGTAGATTTAAGGTAGTTATAAGGTAGAATTAAGAAAAAAATGTAATAAAAGTATACTGATGTTAGGCTCCAAAGGGCTAGTTCCCAGGGGCCGTAAAACTAATCTTATAAAAAAAAAAAAAAAAAAAAAGCATTTCACGTGGGCTTTTTGGCGGGAAGTGGAAAAGTCATGTTGTCATTTTTGTTTTAATTTCCAAAACTTGTGTTTTCGTGTATTATAGTGTGTAATATTGGTGGAATATTAACCATTATATGGTCATAAATGTGCGTGAGTGTGGGCAATTGGAACAAAAGTGATGAAACATGATTTTCGGCTTCTCCCAAGAAGTCTAGTAATTTGTCAGTAAAGTAGCCGCCACTTTACTGATAGGGTTTGGGGGGGTAGAAATAAGGTAGTTATAAGGTAGTTATAAGGTAGAATTAAGAAAAAATGTAATAAAAGTATACTGATGTTAGGCTCCAAAGGGCTAGTTCCCAGGGGCCGTAAAACTAATCTTATAAAAAAAAAAAAAAAAAGCATTTCATGTGGGCTTTTTGGCGGGAAGTGGAAAAGTCATGTTGTCATTTTTGTTTTAATTTCCAAAACTTGTGTTTTCGTGTATTATAGTGTGTAATATTGGTGGAATATTAACCATTATATGGTCATAAATGTGCGTGAGTGTGGGCAATTGGAACAAAAGTGATGAAACATGATTTTCGGCTTCTCACAAGAAGTCTAGTAATTTGTCAGTAAAGTATCCGCCACTTTACTGATAGGGTTTGGAGGGGTAGAAATAAGGTAGTTATAAGGTAGAATTAAGAAAAAAATGTAATAAAAGTATACTGATGTTAGGCTCCAAAGGGCTAGTTCCCAGGGGCCGTAAAACTAATCTTATAAAAAAAAAAAAGCATTTCACGTGCGTTGTATTCTATTAGAGGTTGTGTTTTCCATGGTTTTCCATAATTCATTAGTAATTGTTTCATTATTATGAGTTCTTCAAGGGGAAATGACACACGGAAAAGACCACAAAAGCATCAAAACAGAACTGCTTTCAAAAATGATTTACATGATAGTAGTCATCAAACAAAGTTTATAAACTCAATAGAGGTTACAGGGGTGTGTAAGCGCTGCAGAGATATAATTGAATGGAAAATAAAGTACAAGAAATACAAACCACTAACAGCCCCACGCAAATGCGTGAACTGCGAACAGAAAACAATAAAACATGCATATCACCTGTTTTGTAAAAACTGTGCTAGAGAAAAGGAAGTATGTGCAAAGTGCTGTAAACCCGCAGAGGTAATTTATTTCTTGTAGTATATTAAAACCATGACTTTCCTCAAACTTATAATCAATTTGTATTGTTGGTTATTTACCCATTTCCAGAATCAAGATTCTTCACAGCTTGGGGAAGAGAGTGAGAGTTTCGATGTGAAAACACTGTTAAAAAGTGTACCAGAAAGGAAACGTCGAACAATACTAAGGTGAGGTTAAATTATATTATGGCCTGTCTCCATCCATTGCGTAAAATTACACCTCAAATTAGTGGGAAGTCATTTACTATCCAGAACTCTGATTGGCATTTTTTACAAATAATAATAACCGAATATCGCCAGACAAACACAGCAATTGTATGGTCCCAAACCAAGCAACGCTTGTACTATGGCTACCATACAATGGACTGGGGGTGATCCCAGTGACACCCAGACCAGAGCAAATTATGGAAAGGCTGTTTCCAAAATTTGCCTGTGGCGGGAATCAAACCTGCAATCACTCGATTCAGCGGCCAACGCTCAAACCACTGCGCCAAGCAATCATCATCAAATGAAGAAAACTAAGTACTAAATAGTAAAGTAATTGATAAACGTGGTATTGACTTTGATTGTAGCACAAACATGCCGCATACTATCCAATAGTATTTGGCTTGGCCTTGACCTTTCCTTGGTTTTGTTGGATTGCTGTCCTATTGCACTATGAGAATAAAGGGTGTGTGTACACTGTAATATCTCCTGCAAAGATAGATGGCTTGTCTCCATTGAGAATATTGAGGTTGGTTGACATGGTCGAAATTCAGTCAGGATTATTTATTAGCCAATAGTAAAAACATGAACTACATATTTATAAGAAGGCCAATATTACATTACAAGATAACCCAGTACCTATATACAATGTTACTTACAGATTTTTCAACAAACATCAAGATGGGGAACAGAGGGTGACACCAGAAATAAAACTACAGATTGAAGATATGTTGTCGAAAATGGACAATATAAATTTGGATGATGATCTAAGTGGTTTTTCTGATGAGGATGATAGTGTTGGACAGTGATCCAGATTGAGTTTTGTTATTGCTAATTAAATTTATTATTTTAATATACTACATATACTGCATACAATACGTGTTTTATTATCCCCTCCAAGTCTGTAGCACTTTCTATGAAAGAGTTCCCTAATGTTGTTTCAATTTGATTAAAATAAAAGATAGACCATTGTGCAAATGTAACATTTATTTATGGAGCATTAATTAATTAATTTTATTAGATTAAGCTGAAAGCAAAACTGACAGAAAATGTACAACTTCTGAATTAAATAAGTGTAATAATTTAATCAACAACCTTATACAAATAAAAAATCTATTGATTACATAGGTATCAACATATTTATATAATTAATTTACATTAAAATTAAATACATACATACTACAAATAACTTTTTATAATTGCTTGTTCTCTTGTAAGTTAGTACTTAAAGTTAGGTATCATATAAGACCAAGCTGCCGCAACTGAAAAATAGAATCATATTTAGTAAAACTGACTCATTATGTATCATCTGAAATATAAATATGTCGTTTATTTCTCACTACTTGTCTATTATTTATTTAACAAAAGTTATTGTAATAAACAATATATACTTACAATTCCTTGTCTTTCCTTCTCTTTTTGAAGAACCAATTTGGTTTGCATGTCATCAAATTTAACTATGGCTGATAATACTTTGGCTAATGTAACAGAGTGTGTTCCAGAGCCAGTAAGATATTCATAAAGAATATTTCTTAAATACTCAAGCTCAGTGTTCTCTTGTAATGAGTGCAAATGTCTCAAACTAACAAGTGCTTCATCTAGTCTTCTTTCCAATTTTTCATTAGACAATCTTAACTTTTCATTTTTTTCTTGCATTTGCACCATGTTTACATTTACAGACTTATTCATCTGTTCCAAATCGATTAATCTAGTTTCTAGTGAACTATTTAGTTGCAATAAATTATTATATTTTTCCTTCATGCCACCAATTTCCTTGTCATTGCCACTTACTAATTTAACTTCAGGTTTAGGATAATTTTGTGACTGCAGCTGGTCTTTGAGTTCAAGGTTCTCTTCAACTAGCAGGCTGTTTTCTCTTAGCAAGTCATCTATTTTGTCTTTTTCTTTCTGAATTTCGCTTTTCAATTCTGCCAAGTCACTCGAAACATCATTATTTTCTGTAGAATGTTCACTAGTTGCAATCGATTCTCTGAGTTTGTCATTTAAAACACTGTTTTCTTTTGATATTTTTGTCAAATAATTTTGAAGTCCTTCAATGTCTGACATGTATCGTCTATTTTCTTCTTTTAATAAATCTTGATCAGTTTTCAATATATTATAACTTTCTAATAGTTCATTGTTGTTTTGAACGTACTTGTCGATTTCAATTTGCATTGATTGTATTTTATTATTAGTTTCTAATACTTTGTTGACTTCATGTACCTTCTGATCTTGGCTTGCATCGTCCTCCTTAAATAGTAATGGTTCAAGAGCACACCCTATATCTTGTGCGATACTGATACTCTGAAGGGAATCATCCGTTTGGATGCTTTTGACTGAAGTGCTTTTGCTGTTCGACTCTAACTTGTCGATCACTTCATTTAAGTGGTCTTTCTCTGTTTCTATTTCAATATGCGATTTTCTTAATTCGTTGATTTCGACTTCCATATTTTTAAAACTAGTTGCAATACTTTCTGCTTGACCCTTTAAAGATATATTTTCATAGTTTAATGTTTGAACTTCTTCTTGTAACTTATTTATCTCATTATTTCTATTATCCAATTCTTCAGTCAAACTATTATTTTCTTTTTTAAGAATATCAAATTCTTCTATTATATTGGTATGATCAGTTTTCACTTTCTCTAATTCATCTGCGGCCAATGTGTTCTTATTATGAATTTCTCGATATTTTTCTTCTAAGAACTGTTTCTCATTTTCTATAAAGTTCAATTTTTCAACTGCATTCATATACTTATTTTTTTCAGATTCCGTAGTTATGTGTAAGTTTTGAATTTTGCTTTCAAATTCATGTGTGCTGAGTTTTAAGTTTTCATGCTGCTCTTTTAAAAGACTTAATTCCAGCAAACTACTTTCATGTTGTCCCGATATACTTTTAACTTTTTGGTTCAATATTTCTTTATCCAATTGCAATTCATTAATTGTGGTTTGCAATTTATTATTATCATCCTGTAGTATAATTAACTGCTTTGCGATCGTATCATGTTTTTCGATTAATATTTCTTTATCCAATTTCAATTCATTAATTGTGGTTTGCAATTTATTATTATCATCCTGTAGTATAATTAACTGCTTTGCAATCGTATCATGTTTATCGATGTAGTCTTTAAGTGCAATTGCTAGTCTAGAGTTCTCTATTTTTAACTCATTGTGTTTATTTTCGTTAAAATTGATTTCACTCTGTGTTCTGTTAGTTAACGAATTACTTATCTCTGTTGTAAGTTGAACAAACGACTCATTGTTAATAGTTCGTAAGGTTTTTGCATCATTACCAATAACGTCAACAAGCTTCCGTATATCTTTGACTTCATTGACAAGTTTCACATAATTCCCTTCTATTTCAATGTACTTGTTTACCTTTTTTTCTAAGTTTCCATTATCAGATTCCAAATCTGATATAACTTTACGAAACTCAAAGTTTTGTGTTTGTAGTAACTCATGATTTGTTAAAAGCTTTTCAATTTCAGATTGCAATTTGATTAATTCATCTCTTTCCTCTTGAATTTCCAATTCCAATTTAACGTATTTATCTTTCCATACTCCTAGTTCACAAAGAATTTCGTCTTTTTTAGAATCTTCTGTAACATTGGCTTCCAAGTCTCTTTCTTTTCTTTGCAGATCGTTTTCTAGGCCCTTTATTTGTAAACTTTTTTTCGTATTTTCGTCACTTAATTGTGTATTTCTATTTTCCAAGTACATATTTCTATCAATCATTGCCAATTTTTCAGCTGTTTCTTGTTTCAGTTGCAATTGAAGACATTTATATTCCTCATCTGCTTTTGTTTTTGCTTGTTCTAAATTCTGACACTTTTTAGAAAGATCTTCTATTTGCGTCTCCAGCTCGGAAATTTTTGTTTTGCTCAAAGCTAGATCACTACATTCATTATTAAGCTTTAGTTTCTCTACTTCCAATAATGATACATTGTTTTTGTAGTCGTGCACTACTATGTTAAGTGACTGTATTTCTTTCTTGGTTTTATCTAGATTATCTTTAAGTGATTTGATTTCCGCTTCTTTACTCTCTAATTCTTTATGTATACTCAATTTATTTTCAGCTAGAGAAATAGCATAATCTTCTTCCCTTTTACTGAATACTTCAATTTTTCCACGAAGCTCAGCTATTTCTTCTTGCGCTTTTTGTAAATCAACCTCCAGTGTTGATTGTTCTCTTGTTTTTGTAAATTCATAGACATTGATTTTGTTCTGTAATTCTTCATTGAAATTGCTCAAATCTTGTATTTTATCTTTGGCTTTGGCCAAATCGTGAGCGATGTTTTGTAAGTTTTCAATATCTTTATTCTTAATTTCAAGTTCATTTGAGATAATTTGCAACTCAGTAGTTACTTGAGAATTTTTTTCTTTACTAGTTTTTAATGATTCCTTGTACTTATTAAGTAACTGTTCCATCTTTTCAATCTTATTATTCAATGCAGTTATTTCAGCTAGTGATTCCGCACTTGGTGGCTTCACCTCATTATCATTTGACAGGTTTATTAACTGTACATCATTCGCCAGCACTTCAACATTTTTATTTAAGTCATCGATATTAGCATCATTGTTGGTAATTTCAGGGTTGGTTTGCAATAATTGTACCTTAGTATTTAATGTTTCTATTTTCATGTTTTTCTCTTCTATATCCATGCGGAGAGCTTTTTCTAAATGAGCCTGTAATTACATAATTATATTTTGTATTTAATAAATCAAACGAATGGTGGTAAAATATAATGGTAATGAGTAAAAGTTATTAATCCTCATATGAACATGTGATCTGAGTAAAATGAAAATGGTGTAAAATAGGGAATGCTCTCTTTTTAACTGATTGATGGCTTAAAATATTTTTTATTAATATCCCACTCATTATTGTTACACCTTGGGTAGAAACAACATTTATTTAATGAAAAATAAAAGAACTGCAAATGAAATATTAAAATTTATTATAATACGGTACCTTTGCACTTTGCTCCAAAGTACATTGTTCTCGAAGTTCGGATATTCTTCTTAAAGCTTTGTCTTGAGTTTCGACTAATACACTCTGAAGCAATTTTGAAAATAATACATGTGTTATTGAAGTCAAAAAGTTCTACCTTCACCCATATCAGTGTATAGGTAGGCTTGACTATAGTCAAGAATCCAGCATAAGTTGTTATTACTTTCATATTTCATTTTGTTTTTGCATTGCAATAAACAGTAATCCATTTATAATTGAAAACAACAATCGAACATCTTCCAATCACTTACCCTTGCTTTTGCGTTTTCTCTCTCTAAGAGTTTATAATGACGGGCCAGGTCACCATATTGTGTTCTGTATTTAGTATACCTTTCTTGTGTACGACGATATGCTGCATACAGCTGTTCTTTAGTAACCCTGTCAAGACTGACTGTGCCACTTGAAAAACCTCTTTCTTCAGCCTCACTTGCTGACACTTCCATATCAGACTGAAAAGAGTTAATAACGTGATAATGATATTGCAAATCATATCCTGATTCCGTTTACTTAAAGTTTATTTGATCTTTGAATAAACTCACCTGCAAATGATACATAGATGGAGTCTCATAACTTGGTAATCTAAATGAGACATCGCTAGCAAATGAACTATTTGATAACCTTCTTTGTCTTTGATTTTCCTGCAAAGCAAATTTTATTTTTTGATATTTTGGTTATCTTTCCAAGTAAAATTAAATAAATAAGAAATATACAGGTACACTAATAGTGCTGGGCCAGCGTGGCAGATTATGGCCTGAATCCCCCTTGCATTGAGGTGAGGCCCGTGCCCAGCAGTGGGACATTAAAAGGGCAATTTTTTTTTTTTTTTACACTAATAGTGAGGAAACAAGTATTTACAAGTATGTCATGTGAGGACATATATTCAGTTGAGTCGCTGGTGGACTGCAATGGCTGTACCAGAGCAACATCCTGGAATGTATTTTGTTGGCTGCTTGTTGACTGTGATTTACTGCTCCGACTCTGTTGACTATCTGCAAATATAAAGAAGTACCATACTTAGAATAATAACTCACACCAACCAAGTTTCGAACATAATACCAGCTTCATAGCGAAGCAATGTTAAGCAACATTTCCTTGTGCATGAGCCGAGTTTGTCTGATGGCTTGCCAAGCAATCTTGGCCAAGTTTCAGTGGACAGCGAGTTTCATGCTTATCAAAGGTTTTTGTGAAAAATTATTCTGTGCATAGGTATTTTTAATTATTTTAATTACTTATAATTACATACCATTATCTCCAATAGAAAACAGGTCACTGTTTGTAATATCGGATATGCTACTGGATGCAGAAGTCACAGCTGCCTGTATACAATTACAACATAATTAGTAGTATTAGGGTTCTGTAGTCAAACTAAGTCTATCTGTCTGTATGTCTTACATTTTTTTTTTTCTGAGACTTAGGTCTTAATGGGTTAAATTTGGTATTTTTAAGGTCATTATGAGATCGCTGTAAAAACCACTGTGCAGAAAAATGTGGAAAAAATACTAGCACATAATTATGAAGTTACTAGATTAGACAGATTCACAAGAGCTACATTAGACCAATTTAAAGCAAAGTTATTTACGTATAATTTCTGAACAAATTCAATAGTGAGTAAATAATAAACCTCATAAACAACTTTGCTCCTTGTATTTTACGACATTGGTTAAGAATGAATTTAAAAAAAAAAAAAAATTTGCAAATAAAAGATTAAAAAATTATGTGTGATTCAGTCATTCTTAAATTCTTATAACAAGTTGGTACATGTAACACTACTTATACAGTATCTTGAAAGTTTCAAATAAGAACTTTTGTTAACTAATAGGGGATGATTTTTAGACCTCATCAACCCACAAAATCAGTTTTCGTTTATGTCGACCCCTGAGAAACCCCAAGGGGTCGATATCAACCACTTTGGGAATCCCTGGTCTATACAGTTGTAACTTGTAAATGTCCCATTAGTACAACAGTGTCTCAGTGGTTTATAAAAACAAAAATGATAACATCATAGGTATAGGTACTCCCTGTCTAGTGAGAGCCATAGGTATATTGCTCTTCCAGTGAAAGTTGTCCATTTAAAAGGAAGTTTTAGTATGGATGTAAAACAGTTTCGGTATTACATTTAGATTTATCAGAGTTAGGAAGTTACCTGTGCAGCTTGAGCGAATTGCTGGATCCTTTGAGGTGATGATTTCACCTCCTCGGCCAATTTGTCTTTCAATTTCTTAAACATATTTACGTTGTCTCATACCATTGCGCGCGAAGCCACGAATACCACAAACGAAAACATTTATGTAACGGTATAATAACAATGATTTTATGCACTTCGATATATATTTTTCCCCGTAAAACACATTTTCTTTGCGTAGAAATACGTGACGTGCTACCCACCCAAGGTGCGATGTAGAGATGGGTCTAAATTGAATAAGCTGCTAAATTAAAACTGCTAAATTTATTCAGTGTCAACACCTGTTAAATAAATTCTAAGATAGGTGTTAAATATAGCATTCACAAGTACATATATTTACGTGTTACGTTATCTAGGTAATGAATGCTGTGAGTGAAACTGAAATTTCGATTGTTCGTGTAGTGTATTGCAAAAAGTACAAAAAATGGATATTTAACAGCAAAAAAGTGAAATATGGAACTTTTTACTGTTAGCCATACCGTAAAAAAAAATTAAATGAACTGTTTATAATATAGCAGTTGCTAAAAATAGCTATTAATTTTAAGTGTTAATTATTATTAGCATTAGTATTTAGCAGTGTTATTTTTTTAACGTTTAAGCCCATCTCTAGTGCGATGGTGCCATAGATTTATATTACAGGATAGTTCAGTTGAGATTTTGGTTAAGGCCTAGGCCGCACCGCGGTTATATCCGCGCTGTTAAAACCGCGTTAAATCTGTGTCCTATGGAATCATATGAACCTATCCGTACTTGCGGTTCATATGATTCCACAGGACGCGGTTTTAACAGCGCGGATATAACCGCTATGCGGCCTAGGCCTTATTGTCTTAGCGTAAGGTCTATTACAACTAGACAATTCTGTAGAAGCCCAATGTTGGACCGTATCCCTTTCAATCCGAGTAGCCAAGCTAGGGTGACCATAAAACCACTTGAATTTGTCGTCCGCTTGGCATAGTGGTTTGGTTGCAGGTTCGATTCCCGTCGGTGCAAATTTCGGAAATGGCCTTTTCGTAATTTGCTCTAGTTTGGGATCGCTTCCAGTCATGGATGTATTAACTCAGGATGCGCATCGCATGATCTTCCCCTCTAGCTTTTTTTTATAGGTACTAGACCAAAGATCTCTGACACGTATATAAAAACTGTTTTCGAAATCGATTTGATCAGAGTAAGTATCGTTTTCGCGGTGTAAGGTGCTCCGTGAAAAATGCCGAATTGTCCCATTAAACATGTGCAAAGAAATTACAAAAAATAGTAATATACAAAAAGATGGGGTAACATTTCATATGTAAGTATTTTTGATGTAATTAATGCAATTTTTCTATTAAATTCATTAAAATATTAAATGTCATAAGAATCGAAAACATTATCGATACAATTAATCGAGTACGAATTAATCGAATAGTCTACTGTGACCATAGACGAATCTTTTCTACCCTGGCAACTGTATTTTTTATTTGTCAAATAATTGTCAAGTATTTGAACTTTGTAAACAAACGGATAAATACTGAATTACGCGGTGATAAACCAGTCGCAGGACGTTAAAAACGATTTACAATGAATAAATCATTAGTAATTCAACAAGAGAGGTGATTCACAAAGTTTACAGGCGGTGTCTCGCGGAATTTGAGGTGCAAAATATTTTGTCAGAACTCGACCATGTTTACCAAAGAACCGCTGATATTATAGGTATATAAGCAGTTTATTTTACAGTTTTTAAGTTAAATAATGTGTTTATTGTATACAAAGGCAGGCTCAAAGCTTCAGTTTACAGGTTTTTCAGTAAATATACATTGATCGCTTAGAGGTACATTCGATTGAACACACTTGATACTTGGTATTATTTTTATGTGTTGCTTTCATCTCGACCAATACATAAACTAAGGTTGCTTTATTTTTCTATGTTTGCTTGTCAGTTAACATCGTTACTTAATTACTAAATAAACAAATAATCTTAAAGCATTAAAGAAATTATCTTTTATTGAATTATTTTATTTTTCAGGTACCGTTAGAAGAATAGTCGAAAATTGCTCTTTACGATGACATTAATCGATTAATAATAAATCTTCAAGATGACAGCAATGCTGTGGAGACTGATGATGATGAGTTGATGAGGCAGCGGCAGGCCCACGCCAATATATGGATTTATCAGGAGTGGAATATTAAGACCAAGATTAAAATAAAAAAATAATTAAAAAACGCAGTAGCTATGATATGTTTGTTTTATTTTCCTAAAATACAAAAAAAAATAACTAACTCATGTTGAAACAAAAACACCCACTATCGAAACAATTCAGATAAATACGATCTCGATAAATTCTTGATCTTGATAAACGGAATCGAACCTGACACTGCTCCGGGTCCATATGACCCAGAAGCAGGCAGCGTCTGCTACTGAGGCGATGAATCACATGGCATAAATATATGTATAACAAATATTATCTTATTGACCAACATCAAAGAAAACTTAAAAGTGCTTGCGCTTGCATTATGAATAATAAATAATATGGAAAATAATAAATCAAGTATCAAAATTATTCAGTCGTATTAGTGAATGTTGCAAGAATGATTTTTTACTATAAACTTTTTGATTTGAACAGTGTTGTAGTAGTGTTTATTTATGATTGCAGACCGGTATCGATAAAAATATAATATATATAGTGTATAATAAACCTTGGGAGAGGCCTATGTCCAACAGTGGACGTCTTTTGGCTGAAATGATGATGATGATGATGATGACATTAGTATAATAATACCTATTACGTTTATACGTACCTACCTAACAAAATATATCAGCCAGGCCAGTGGCAGCAGATGGCGCTGGTCGAGTGGGAGTGGGGGGGGATGAAACAGCTTATTTGGGAACATTAGGTACTTATTTTTTAGATAATCTCATTTTCAAGGAACTGAATTGGGATGTACCCGGAATCATCTTGTTTCCTTTGAATATTCCGCCTCGTGAGTTACTCATTATTTCTTGTTCAGCTGTTTCAGTAGAGATAATTCAGTATAATCCAGTAGATTATAATGACAGCTATAAATGTAATAATGAGTATATGAAACTATCGATATAGCTAATTAGAAATATCGATAGTGGTATTCACCCTATTACACCGATGGTCCTACGGTAGTAAAATTTTGTATGTTGACGTATTAGATCTTTTAGTGTGCGTAAAATATACTAGTGTTGCACATTTCTTTACGTGTGCGTTTATAATGACACAAAATGTTTTGAGTAAGTGTGCGTCAATTTTAATGTAGTGGTTACCTCCCCTCCCCCAAGAATTGACAGAACATTTTGTTCGTTGAATTATGCGTGTTGCGAGTCCATTTTGTTACTTTGTTCAAGCTTCCAGTCCATTTGACGGTACATATAGTACAAGCGATGCTTAGTTTGGGACCATACAGTTGGTGTATTAGTCTAAAGATATTTATTTATTTATCCATTGTTTGCGATGTTTATTTTATTTGTACAGTCAACATTTTATTATTGCGTGGACACCCTAGTAGAAAGGAACACTGTACCACAATGGGCCTCTCACTCGGCTCGATTTTTGTGCAGCAGTGAGCTGTCCAGTATTTATTTAGATTCATGAATGTAACAGATAAGAAATATTACTGTATCTACAATCTCTAAAATACTCTTTACATTCACTTTGTAAAATAGTTTGTGCTTTAATCTGTGGTCCGTCGGCTCGTCGCGTCGTCGTGTTTTTGTCTGGATTTTTGGAATATTGTTTGTTCTGGTGGATTTGTCGCCCCAAGAGAATCCAACCAATAACAGAACAAGTTGTTGTCGCATAGATAGTGCAAGAGTCATATTTTAGGTAAGTGAGTAATTGGCGAAGGCTCGGGCACCGGGTGCAGCCACAACTCCACTCGAAAGAGAATGTAAAAGGGGACTCCACTCTCACCACACAGATCGTGGATACAGTGCTCCCCCATCCCCAGTAACAAAGTAATCATCTCTCATTTTCTGTCTTTGTGTGATAGGTATTTTTTTATTGCTACATCATTATCATAATGTCCGAAGGCCGTAGGTTAGTGAGTGGTTAACTATTTGAAGGGCAACTGGGCCCTTCATTTATTATCCATAGGTAGGTACATACTAACCCCATATGTAAAATATCCAATGCTTTTTATCTATTATACCTATCGAAGCTCAATACATAACTAAGAAGTAAGTACCTGCCTGGGTATAGTAGGTAATATGTGACCACAATCTAGAAATAATAACTAAGTATCTATACTTAACAGGATCCTTGTTTGATAATAAATTTAAAAACCTAGGTATTTATGATTTTTTCACCTAGGATCAATAGAAGTTTTCTGACTATAATAACACTTTTTTCTAGGTCATGATGGGTTCTGGAAACAATGATTTTGGTTTTGATGGTGATGACTTCGGATGGGGTGATGACCAGGGAATGGATTACTCGGAGGATGTTTACCCTGCAGGACCATCAAATAATTACAGGTACCAAATTATGGATAAAGGAGTAGGGGGAGGGGGTTCTATTTTGCAAAGGGCCTGTTTCAGAATCATTACATAACTTATCTACCAAATAAGTTTAAAGTTTTGACAATTTTGCAATACAATACTATCGATATCTGACAAAACTTCAAATTTATTTGGTGGATAGTTACCAGACTATTCTGAAACAGTCCCTGATTCAAAATGTAATGTAACATCACAACTTTTATCCCTGTTCGGGGGTAGTCAGAGGCTTGAGTGGCCATACACCTCCACATTGTGGAGGTATTAACCAACTCAAAGCCCACATTTCACCAGATAGTCAGAACCCAACGTGATAGGTGGTGAACCTTGTCGCCGTGTATACAGGAACTGACCCTGGCCCTGAGTCAAAAAAATCTAAGTAATGAACATATAAGGGTACTGAGTTACGTACAAAACTAGTTTCACCCACATTTCGTCCTGCATGGCACAAATAATTATAACAAGCATGGACTTCTGGAGTAAAAAGTAAAGAGAGAGTAAAAACTACTACTACTTACCTCTTTACCAAAATTCATCCTTTTGGATGTTCTTTCATCAAACAATCAGAACTTAACACATATTATATAAGTAATTCTAATTTAGCCTTTTGCAGCAAATTATCTATGTCAAGTCATAATTATTTGTGCTGCGAGAATCCCATGTATAGTCCGCAACAGGTCGAGGTGGCATTTTTCTAGTGCTGTGGCATCATGTACCAAGAGCTTATAGTGAAATTATTTTTGCAACGTAACAAAATATATTTATTTTAAGTAAAACGAAAAAATATTTTATAATAATATTTTATTCATTTTTACTCACAGGGTAATTGTAATAATTGTTTTTCCGTTCAATGCCACAATTTTTAAATACTTTTCTGGCTAGTTCTCGTGTTTGAGAATGAATTATTGGATTTTCTGTTTTAACATGTAATGAGGAAGCGACCAAAGTAATTTTAATACACTACAACCAAGATCAATGTGAGCGAGATCGAAATCTATAACTATCGATAGCGATAATGCGGTCTCGTGCAGCGCTAAGGCTAGGAGCGCGCGGGCGATGCACGGGTATGTGGGGTTTCATCTCCCCGCGCCTCAGGTCATACCCTGATTGTCATCTCGATCTGTCGCCTACTATAGATTTCAGATAAATTGAATTTAACCTTTCAGTTTCAATATGCCACCTCGTAAAAGACGTTTTGGTCCACCAAGAGGTAATGGTGGACCCCCACCCTTATTCGGCCCACCAGGCCCAATGGGACCTCCTGTGCCAATTGGACCGTCAGGTGGACCGCCTCCATTCATGTGGGGGAGGGGATTTGGACCTGGAGGCCCTCCTATGCGAAAGCCCATTGAAAACAAATCTTTGAGATACTTGATGCGTAAGTACACTAACCGTTTGTCTTTTTTGAAATTTTCACAGAATGTGTATTTCTATTGCTGCTACAATATAAATACTAATAATAAAATAAAAAATAATGATGGTACGGGACCCTTATGGCCGGCGCACAGTGAGGACGGCATGGCATGGCATTTTAATTTTTATCAATCGAATTTAATACTTATCCAATCGAAATAAGGTGCTTCAGCGGGTGCACCGAGAAAATACTCCGCGATACTCCGAGGTCGATCACCAAGCATTGAAATATATACCTTATTTCGATTGGATAAGTATTAAATTCGATTGATAAAAAATAAAATGCAATGCCATGCCGTCCTCACTGTGCGCCGGCCATTATTGTGCGAGTCCAACACGCACTTTGCTGGTTTTTTATGTTTGGTATATGTAAATCCAGCATCCCTGAGTGTTCTTCATCCCTCCTGCCTCTTTGTACTGTTAAATATACTGAAGTATGCTTTTAGGGTGTGGCGTCGCCAAAGAAAACTTGAAAAATCTGCCGAGAGATCTGCTGGACCTCATTGAGCCTCAATACTGTGGCATTTGTGGGCACAGTTTTGACTCATTTAGTATCTGTAAGTGGCATTGAAGTCAGTATTAGAGCATGACATGTGTATATTATGCACTATTCAGGTTTAAATGGTGTCTTGGAGGTTTATTTCTTTGTCTGATTGATTTGTTTACAGCTCGGCTGCATTACATTTCCAAAAATCATTTGAAGAGTCAGAAAAAATGGATGACTCAACAATCTGAAATGGGGTACAATCGTCAAAAAGAGGTAATTGGACAATTTGACAATGTAATGTTTCAGTAGGTATTTTGTCGACTATACGGGTTCACATATACAATAATAGCGCATTTGTGATTTATGTACCTACTTCGAATAATGTTTATGTGTATACAAAATGTTTATTTATAAAGGAATTTATTTTAGCACGATAGTACTCGGGATATACAAATAGACCTAGTCTCTGTAGAGACTGTATGTGCATTTTTGTTGGTACATTTAATTAGGATCTTTAATTATGTATTATTCAGTATTATCCTTCCATTACTTACATTACTGCCAATTATTTATTGAACTTATTTTCTAGGTACTATGTCCCTATCTATATTTATTTTGCCTGTGATGCTGTCGCCTTCAATGATGGGTACAATAGTTGAAGTCGACAACAAATATCAAGCAGAAGTTTATGTGAACAATGTCGTCAGAATAGAAACTTACATTGTAACAAATTGTCAGCCTGCACGTTGTATTTAACGTGGGGTTCAGTACTGTGAATGTGTTTAACATATGGCTTACAGGATCTTTTGAAGCTACTATAATAGATAGAATCATTATAAATCAAGCTCCCGAACGCTATGGTATTAATTCCTGGGCCAGTCGGCGCCATTGAGTGTGAGAAGTCGAATTCGCTACCAACGAAATACGAATCGCTGCGGTTCGAAATCTAAGGGGACAAATTTTTTACATGATATTTTAATAAAAGTATGCCTTGTAATATTAGTACATATACTTTATTTTGGGATATGAACCATGTTATTTTCAGATCCCGTTAAAATCCCGGGATCTGTATTGCGAGCTGTGTGACGTGCAGATCACGTCCAAGGTTCACGCCGATTCGCACTACAGTGGGAAACCACATCACGCGTAAGTCGATATTACTTTACACAAGATATTAATCGATCTCAACTCTTGAGAGCGAACTGGAGATCGCTTGTACTGGAATAACAGTTCCAAGTTAGAAAGTTGAGATTGATTATTAATATCGGCCCGAGTTATAGAGGCTTTCAGGCGTAAGAATTCAGTATATAACAAGATATAAAGCTGAATCAATTAATTTTTCAACAGGATTGTTGAGGGCCGCAAGAAACCGAAGAACCCATTTCTACTACAAAAAGGAATGGAGAATCGCGTGTAAGTAAGAATCAAAGATGAAAATGCTTGAAGCATTTTTATAGCCTACATAGATTTCAACTGCGGGGTATTTACCTCCCCTTTTTGCCTCCAAACATCCCTGTCTTGGGCTAGTTATATAATAATAATAATTTAGCCCTTTTAACGTCCCACTGCTGGGCACGGGCCTCCCCTCAATGCGAGGGGGATTCAGGCCATAATCCACCACGCTGGCCCAGTGCGGGTTGGTGGATTTCACATGTCTAAAGACATGCAGGTTTCCTCACGATGTTTTGCTTCACCGTAAGCAAGTAATAATCATATTAAGCTAGTTATAACTCTCAAAGGCGTCTAAATCGTCGCACCATCTCCTCGGTCGACCACGACGTCGGTGACCGTCCACGGGCGTCCAGGTGTTTATGCGATTTACACACCTTTGCGGGTCTTCTCGCGTACGTCAGTAATTCGAGTAATTGAGCGTAGAGTGGTGTTCCTGACGCGGTCTGTCCGTTTAACACTTGCTCGTTGACAAACCTTGAGTTTGGATTTCTGTAGCTCAGTACACATGTAAATGAGTCTATGTTCGAGGGATATTGGACGGTTATCATTCATCATTGCTGTTATAATTTACATAGGCAGCAACTCGTTCGCCGCGAAAAGAAAAACCTCAAGGCCAATACTGAAGCTAATGAAGCAGTGCAGGACAAGGCAAAAGAGACTAAGCCCATTTCGCCGGAGCTGTATTGCGACATATGTAAGGTAGGTACCGATTACCTAATCAATGAGATTTTTTATTACTCTTGCCTTTTCCAATTTGTATTGTTACTACTGTGACTGACCGACTGAGTGAGCGCCTACTGTCTTTTCTTTGCCTATTTTTCAAGCTTCAGACTACCCATAGTGCGGCCCTATATGTAGGTCTTTGATTTTATTTGTACTAACGTAACTAGAGCCATAAGGTGGCGTCCATAAATTAGTGAGGCATTTAAGGGGGGAGGGTGTCGATCCAAATCTCATCTTATCTCACGTGGGGGAGAGGGAGGGGAGTCTCGGCAAATCTCACGTAATTTTTTTTCCGCAAGAAACAGTATAAAATTGCGAGAAAACAGGGTTAAATTAAGTAAAACATGTTTCTCAACTAGAATATGGCTTTTGAAAAATCTCACGTGAGATTAGAGGGTGAGGGAGGGGGTCGAGCTAAATATCATGACATCTCACCAAGGGGGGAGGGCGGGTCGAAAATCCACAAAAATCCTCTCACATAATTTATGGACGCCCCCTAACTTGTCGCTTAATGGCCGGCGCACATAGAGCACCGCATGGCATGGCATTTTATTTTTTATCAATAGAATTTAATACTTATCCAATCGAAATAAGGTATATATTTCAATGCTCGGTAATCGACGTCGGAGCATCGCTGAGCATTTTCTCGGTGCACCCGCTGGAGCACCTTATTTCGATTGGATAAGTATTAAATTCGGTTGATAAAAATTAATATACCATGCCATGCCGTGCTCTATGTGCGCCGGCCATTAGAGTCCTACACTAAAGTTATTAAATAGTCATGATAATTATAATAACCTGTGTTCACCATATAAATAAACCAAACGATCTTTCAGACATCAGTGACGTGTACTGAACAAATGACAATGCATTTGAATGGTAAGAGGCACCTTACCAAGGAAAAGCTTTATATCTTGAAAATGATGACAGGCGGAGCAGACACCAATGGTAAGTCTCCACATTTGTAGTCGTGCATTTGCTTCAATGTCGAGACATGTTGGGCAAGTCTAGGCGAGCGCACTCAGGCCGATATACGCTAGTAGATGCTAGCAAACTGTCCACATTTCGACCCGTACCTTTGCAAAAGAGATTTATTATAGTGAACCCCCCCCACCAACCCTGAGGGTATATGATGAGGCACACTATACTTGGCAACCCCTTACGAGGCGTCAGGGACCATCTACGGTAGGTCCTGCTGCCAGAGCATAGTCTGATGAGGACAGTGTGGTATCGGCGAGTGCGCGAGCAAGCCAGCTGTAAAACGATGTCCACACGATCCCTCTTATTTTATCCGTCTTGACATCAGGCGTCTTGGGGGTCGTTCATTATTCTCTATACGTGATTGGATCATGCATTTATTTTTTACTTAAAATTTATGTCCCTATAGTCTGATTTTTAATTAGACGAAGTAAACTGACAGGTGCTAATGTCACTTTTCGATATAAATAGAACAAATAAGGTTCAAATTCATAGAACAGTGACATTTTTAGCTGTCAGTTTGCTTCGTCTAAAAATCAGACTATAGGATCTCTTCCCCTCTCTCGCCATTGGTCCGTATATTATTCCAAATTCATTGACTTCGCATTCGCATCGCATTTGTATTCCAATGTATTCGAACGTAGAACTTAAATGTTCGTGATATCACAGGGAATAATAATAAACTTTATTGCAGAAAAAGCTGCCGCTAAACAATCTACAGAGACTGACTCAACTAAAGGTATGCCTATTATAAGAGTTGTATAATGTATGGTGAAGAATATGCCGAAGATTTTAATAGACCACACAAAAGTGTTGTTCGCTACAAGTGAAGAAGCTTCAGCTTTTTCTTTGAAAGATTGCAGGTGGGCAGGCAAAGTAGCTTGTTGGAATTAAGAGGAGCAGGATTTATTATAGATAGACTCATAAGTCAATCTGATTATGAATAAAATACGTACACCTAGTTGGCTGGCCTTGTTAATAATTGTGTTGTTTCGTTCTAGACGCAGAGTCGACGGAAACTAGTGCGGACCCACCTGCTGACGCTCACGACGATGACTGGGCGGGGCAGTGGTAGACTGCGACTGGAGTGTCTAGTGTATCATTGGTGGTTTATACAAGTAAAATATAAGTAGCTGTCCGTGCACCGGCTAGGATGGGTATGCCACGGGAAGGAGTTAAACTGTTGTGAAAGTAAAATAAAAATATTTTTAGAAACAACAGAAAATGGATAAAAATTCCAAACACATTTTCAGATTCTCGTCTATCGAATATTCGATTAATCGAGTTCTAATAGGCGCGAATGTGTGTCAAGAATTTTAAATGTTGGCGGCGTTAAGAAAACCTCAAATTTCGCGGTATGAATTGAAGACACGAAAACAATTTACCGCGAGTTGGCGATTAGAACGCCGCGACGACGGCTGGTTCCTATCGCATTGCTATAAAATTCGAGCGTTATCGCAATAGTAATGTGCCGTGCTGACATTGATTTTATGCTTGTATAAAGTGCTCTGTGTTGTCCGTCTTGCGGCACCTTCCGCCGCGACAACTTCCGCAAGGATGTAAGTACGGTCATTTTCAGAAGACGGGGTTATTTTCGTCTAGAATATAATTTCAATTTCATTCCATCCCAGCTGGTGTACGTACACGGACATTTTGGAAATTAATAAAGTAAGAAATATTGCTAATGTAGGTTTATAACGGTTATATCATAATAACATGGGTTCACTAGCAATGAAAATAGTCGCGATTTTGGTTTATTATTTTTATTCTTGCAGGAATAATACTTATTACATTTTGTCGGACGTAAATTTTTGTTTCGTATTTTTTGTTAGAGTAGTCAATTTGATGTTTGTCGCTCCAATGAAGCTACCATATTACGTATACCTTGTGTCTTCACTTTTCTGTAAAGGAATATAACTTTGATATTTGATTCTTACTATGTTAAAGACATTCCCTTATAAACAATAAATATACATATTACCTAAGTCAGACAGTTTTTCATTTATTTTATTTATGTCTTAAATATTATAATGAAATTGAAATGGATTAGGTATTACTTAGGGGCCATCCATAAATTACGTCTCACGAGTTTCATGATTTTTTCACGCCTCCCCACTAGTAACATTTGTGAGACTCCCCTCTTCCTAGTGTGACGTCACACATTTTAAATTTTTATAAATTTTCAAATTTCGGTTGTAATACTTAGATTTTAATGTGACGCCACGAAACTTGGGACCCCTCCCACCCCTTGTCACACAATGTCGCATTTCATCGACCCCCTCCCCCCTTTACGTGTGACGTAATTTATGGATGGCTCCTTATTATATCATAGGCAACCATGAAACATAGAAAGAACAAGAGATTTGAATTTTTTTTTTTTTGAAATCATTAACAAGAGCATAGGTACCATCTACTGGGACATGATTGTCTTCTCCGGCGGCGCTGCCTTCCATAACAGCCGCGTGTAAAGCCAAGCCAGAGAGCCATGGCAAGCACTACTAGTAGACCGCCAAGCAGTATCCCCTGAATCCTGGGGTCAGATATAAAAGGAGCGGAACCAGAAAATGAAGAACTAGCGGGAAGGGGAGGCGGCGATGTCTTGGAAGAAGTGGGGGAAGTCTTCTTACTTCGATGGGGTGACGAAGTTTTGTGAGTTTTTAAAAATGACGTTATTTCATCCACAATTTGCGGCATTGTTATTTTTTATAAATCAATCTACTTAGTTCGAATTTATCTGGAACAAAAGATATAATCAGACATTAATCAATATTGACCGTACATATGATTTTAGAAAAGTGGACTTACCTAATACATACTTAGTAGGTACGAATTGCAACTGCGAACCCACGCCCACTAGGTTTATCAAATAGTAAATTGCGACAAAACTTACTAGCAGCAAGACTGTCTTCTACGTCGACGTCTGAAGCAACCGCGTTTGAAACCGTACCAAAGGGCCACTGCTAGCACAGCCAGTAGTCCGACTATGATTAGTTTCTGAACTTGAGGATCAGACGGCAGCGATTTAGACGTAGTACCTTTCTTTTTATTACTGGAGGAGCTTTTGGCCATTTTCGTGAGAGACCTTGATTCACTTACTTGCCCCATTGTGCTGTCTACTCCGAATCGAAAAGGTTCAAAACTTGCGTGTTAGCCTGGAAACCAGAGATGTGTTTACCTCAATATGTAAAATTTATATATTATTGATCAGTATGTAAATTGTACTAGTCAGTGATGATTTTTAAGCCAACACTAACTTAATAGCAGCAAGTGCACTGTCTTCTACGGCGGCGGCGCGCGTAACGATACCACAGAGCAACTAGTGCCACAGCTAACAAGCCAACTACTAGTACTTTCTGGGTCGTAGGGTCGTAGATATTCAATGGGTCCCAACCGCTCGCGTAAGAGGTGCTAGAGGACCCTCGAGTTCCTTTTGCCGGACCAGAATTATCATTCAGGGAGGTGCTCGAGGTAATAAACAGCATATTTTGGTACCCACAAGTTTAAGCCATATTACTGCTTTTTGAGTTGCGTTCTTAAATTAACTTAAAATTTTGTGCATGAGACATTTTGATGGTTGTTTTTAACAAAAATGACGTCTGACGCAATGTGCTGTCTTTATTTTCTGCAATGAAGATTTTCTAGTCCATCGATACCTATATTCTCCATTATTATTCTTTTTGCTGTAAACGCTCTATGAGCTGAGAAAAGGTTTTATGTTCTACAGGGTTCATGTACGGGTACGACAAAGGAGGCTGTCTCATGCATTATCCATCGTTGATTATACCATTATACCTATTCAATTATCTTGGTCAAAGAGATCTTGCGAGGTGTTTAGGATATGTGACTCAATGATCTTAAAGGTCAACTCATCTATCACCTCGGCACCCGACCAGCACCGCGTCGTCGCTCGGCGTCCACTCGTCGTCGACAGGTGGTCCGCGGGCGGACGCTGCTTTTACACCATAACCGTCACGTGTCCAACCAGTGGACCGCGCGTGGTTAACTAGTGAACGCCGCGTGGTCCACTTATTTCCGGTTCAATTAGTGGACGCCGACCGGTGAGGCGGTGCTGGTCGGGTGCCTACTGCCGAGTTGATAGATGAGTGCCAACCTTAACTCAGCAATACGTCGTTCTTAAACATGCTCTTATGCCGTAAACAAGCCGTTGTTTACGTAGCCAATGTTCTAGTGCGGCCGTTATATGACGGCGCCGCTATTGGAGGAACCCATAGCTTTACCTAATTTCATAGTCTGCAACTCATTAGAGAAGCCGGTTGGTTTGCAGAGAAAGAACATTCTTATTTTGCTTAGTATAAGGTTGTCTACCAACCATCTATGTTATACCAATAAAAGTATTTGTAGGTATAACACATCACATAGTATATCAGACTATTATTTATATTTATTTTTGACGACGAGTATGCCGAACAGAGTAATTGCCTAAAACCTTTTAAGACCTATAGAGTACTCCATCTATATAGTATGTAGTACAGTCGTCTGCACGTCTACGGTAACATTTCCAACATAAGCAGAGCATTGACATTCGTAATTAAAAGTGTATTCGTACCTAATAAAATCAGTAATCGCTCATTTATAGCTATCGATAAACAATAGGTACCTAGGTAGTTAGCTAGGTAGGCGTAAAGCAGCTATTACAGATGCGTTTCGTACGATGAGTGAGAGAGCCGAAAGCGCACCCCCCTCCCTCCATCCCACTCCCCTTCAGGTCGGCAATGTGCGAGCAATGCCTTTGGTATTGTAAGCATCTATAGGCTACGGTAACTGCTTAACATCAGGCGGGCCGTAAGCTTTTTCCAGCGCAGTCCTATAAAAAAAAAAAAAAAAATGTTTCCAGCGCTAGTAGTACCTATTGGTTGTAGTGTGGTTATGTTGTTGTCTGGTTAGATTGGTAGATTACTTCCCAAGATTTGTTCCTTATCAGCGACACTATCAAATGGTGTAATGTAGTTTGAATACTTTTTGCTATTCCTCATAGTTTCGGAATTGGCCATGAAAGCACACTTGAAAAATTCACCCTGTATAGGTACCTAACTAGGCTAGACAGCTCTATAGGTGCGAATGTGTAGTGTAGTGGAATCATTAGAATTAAATTTTAGAAAATAAAAACCCATTTTTAAACCAAAAAATATAATTAATTAAACTCAATCTACAAGTTTTATAGTACTACCGCAACCGCTGTGCCGCGCCTTAGGTATACGCGGGGAGGTGGGAGGGTGGGACGGCGAGCGCGATGACTCCCCCCGTCTCGCCGCTCGCGTACCTAAGGCGCGGTACCGCGCTTGCGGTATACTTATAGTACTTACTGACCAATATACAGGGTGTAACATCGAGATAGATTTCTTTCATTAATTCAATATAAATAATTCATAGATGTTCAAAACCTTATTAGTAATCAACTCGGGAATGGAACCAAGATATTTTGCAAAAAAAAAAGCCATGCTAGCTTTATTGATTGTGTATGTTGAAAGAAGTGTTATCATGTCTGTGTCATGCCTAATATTTTTGAAAATGCATGAATGTTGTTTGTCTTATCTCTTAAATCGACGACAAGGTTCTTAGAACATAGTTTTCTAACTCTTACATTTTCGGAGGTGACTATAATATTGAATGGCGGCGTCTTCATCAGGCGCATGTCTCGCGCGAGCACTCACTTTTGACGTCGGAACGCATAGACGTAATGTCATAATATGAGTGCTCGGGTGAGGCATGCGCGCCATATGGACACATCTAATGACTTCTCAATGTTACACTACATCTAGTATAAGATATTAATTATAATTACCTCAAGAATAAATAATAGAATCCTATTTATTGAACTTATTCACATACCAATCAGGTAAAATTAAATCAGCATCATCAACATTTGTGTTTACAGTTATATTTCGATATTCATCAACATTAAACTGCAATGTGATAGCCTTATGGTCTAAATCACTATCACTGGATTTTCTTAGGGGCTTGAACATATTTTCAATGTAATTTAAGAAATAATCCAAGTAGTTCAACGCTTTTTGAGGATCCCATTCATGCTGAAAACGAAAGTATTTTATAAATATTAAAATTACTTCACAATACAAGAATTTACTACTTTTCAGGATTTCAGTCTTGTGTATACATTACAATCATAATAAGGATAGACAAAGTACAATAAGTATGTTCAAGTTTAGTTTTTTTTAAATGAACAGAATTAGTTATTATTATTACCTTGCAATAGTTTACAATATCATCTGTGTCAAACCATTGTAATCGCTGTATGATGCCTTCATCACTTCTGTATCCCACAAGCAAGCCCGCTAGCCCGGCCAGGTAGCACTGACCCCAACATTTTAACATCTTGTATTTTCTGAAAAACAATGAAATTAAAAATTTGGTGAAATCATAAATTAATGACAACCAATTAATATACATAATTTGTGTAGTTACTTTAGACTGATTTCTTGCTTCCAATGTTGTATTTCTTTATGCGTTTTCAATTCTACAAATTTATTACTTCTTAAAAAGTTCAGGTTGGCTTCAACATCATCTTTTCCTAATGGTTTGGCAGCCACTCCATCTGTAGCCAACATTCCGTCTATTTGAGCTCCATAAAATAGTCTGTGCTGTCCCAGCTGTGAACAGTAGTACATTGAGAATTCAGCATTTTCTATAACAGGCTTCTCTATGTCTGGTTGAAGATCTGGCAAATCTGAAAGGTAAACAAACTATGGTAATTACATTCTATGCTCATACCATATCTCATCCTATATTCTTATGTATCAAATGTAATTTGAACCAAATCTAAGTGAAGGTAACTGTGTGGAATGTGATATCATCTGAGAAAGTTTTTTTTTTGTGGATTGAGTGGGTTAGTAGTATATAAGACATATAAATTAATGTAGATGTACCTGAACACATGTACTGTTCGAATTTGTAGCCCCAGGCACAGTATCTTTTCTCTTGGTCAGTTCGTGATTGATGCCTCAGAACTTCATTGGGTGTCAGCAGTGAACATAAGTATATGCAGTTATTGAACAAAGTTGCTACAATACACATTCGTTCGGGATAAAAGGCACTGTACATGATATTAATTAAAGTCCTCCGATATGTGATAAAAGTAACAGGGCCAGGCACACCATCCAGAAATTTGAATCTGTCTCTTTGGTCTAAAAGAAATCTCAATAATAATGAGATTTTCTCAGTATTTTCATCTGTTGTGCGTTTAATAGCTTTATCTATGTTATGATTTAAATCGTAAGACAATTTACCTTTTGGGATAGATGCAACATATTTTAATTCACACAAATCATGGTGATATTCTCGTGTTATATCAACACTCATATATCCATTGATATAGGGTTTTCTTAGTAAAATCGTAGATGCCTGAGGTTTATATTTTTTAGTATTCATTTTATTGTTAACTTCACTTTTTTTAAATTATGGAATGTATTTTATTGTTTGTTTGAGGAGCTTGTTTACCTATTACTTTTCTTGTCAACATGCTTTTTTTTTTTTATGTGTGTGTGTGTATGTGTAACGTCACGACTTTTATCCCCATTCGGGGGTAGTCAGAGGCTTGAGTGGCCACACCACCACACTGTGGAGGTATTAACCAACTCAAAGCCCACGTTTCACGTTTCGTTTTTTTTTTATAAGAGTAGTTTTACGGCTCCTGGGAACTAGCCCTTTGGAGCCTAACATCAGTATACTTTTATTACATTTTTTTCTTAATTCTACCTTATAACTACCTTAAATCTACCTTATAACTACCTTATTTCTACCCCCCAAACCCTATCAGTAAAGTGGCGGATACTTTACTGACAAATTACTAGACTTCTTGTGAGAAGCCGAAAATCATGTTTCATCACTTTTGTTCCAATTGCCCACACTCATGCACATTTATGACCATATAATGGTTAATATTCCACCAATATTACACACTATAATACACGAAAACACAAGTTTTGGAAATTAAAACAAAAATGACAACATGACTTTTCCACTTCCCGCCAAAAAGCCCCGATCGTCGTCTGTCATAGAGATGTGCCGAGTACAGCCTGACTCGAGTACTTACTCGAGTACTTGGTAAGTACTCGGGTACTCGAGTACTTAGATTATAGAACTCGAGTACCCGGTACTCGTATACGATTTTCGAATCGATCGTTTTCGAATCCTAAGTCGGGTAATCAAATAAATAGAGGTGCAATCAATAATTTGTTTATTATCCCACAGTAGTGTATTAGTGTTATATATTTTAAAAAAAGTCGGTGATCAGCCAAATCAGGGTAGACTGAAAGCCGACCCCTCATAAGGAATAAGGCTAGGAAGAAGAAGATATATTTTCTAATTGGAAAAACAGGTAATTATTAACACATATTTAAGTAGACTTTATACAGGCTTTTTTAATTTGCTGTAACAGTTGTAGTTTTTTAGAAAATACGTTATAAATCGGGGCTCTCGCCAAAATTTTCGCCATTTACGCCAATTTTTACAAGTGCAAGTACAACGCACTAATTAGATGTGAAACTCGGACGTTTGAGTGGTTAAAAATACATAATACAAAAGTACTCGAGTCCTATTAAGTACTCGAGTACTCATTACAAGTATTCGAGTACCTGTTCGAGTCCTCTGACTCGAGTACTTACTCGATTCTTTTTTTAACGAGTGCCAGAATACTCGAGTACCAAAAATAGCGTACTCGGCACATCACTAGTCTGTCAACATGCTTTTTTTTTAATTTTTTATAAGATTAGTTTTACGGCCCCTGGGAACTAGCCCTTTGGAGCCTAACATCAGTATACTTTTATTACATTTTTTTCTTAATTCTACCTTATAACTACCTTATTTCTACCCCCCAAACCCTATCAGTAAAGTGGCGGATACTTTACTGACAAATTACTAGACTTCTTGTGAGAAGCCGAAAATCATGTTTCATCACTTTTGTTCCAATTGCCCACACTCACGCACATTTATGACCATATAATGGTTAATATTCCACCAATATTACACACTATAATACACGAAAACACAAGTTTTGGAAATTAAAACAAAAATGACAACATGACTTTTCCACTTCCCGCCAAAAAGCCCCGATCGTCGTCTGTCAACATGCATGAATGCAGTGTTGCCAACTCCTAAAATAAAAGAGCCCTAAAATCAAGATGAAAAAGCCCTAAATGCAATAATCAAAAGCCCTAAATTGTGTACCTATTCAAATGTATTGTTTAAATGAGTTTCCTGTTTTATTAAGCTAAATAAAATATAACTTAGTTTTAATGACTTTTTTAAGAACTTATTATAACTAATTAAAGATTTAAGTTATCGATAATCGTTAGTAAATCATTTAAGTCCCGACATGGCGTTGCATTTGAGCTTTCGGAATTCATAGACAACTGCAACATTTTAATAATACACTGTACAAAAAGGACAACTCGCATAGTTTCGCCTTTCTTTACTTGTTTTGGTCGGTCAAATTAGTGGTGCATAAAATATTATTTATGGCCCTAAAAATAGCCCGAAACATTTGTGGGCCCTAAAAAGCCCAACATGCATGTTTTGGCCCTAAATTTAGGGCGTAAAACCCTAAGTTGGCAACACTGCATGAATGACAGAAGGTCGGCGGTCTATACGACTCATAGGTACATAATTATGTACCATGTAGTACCTACGTAAATAGTTTATTTTTTTATAGGACTGCGGTGGCAAAAAAGCGTACGGCCCGGCTGATGTTAAGTAGTTACCATAGCCTTAGACGCTTGAAATACCAAAGGCATTGCTCGCACATTGCCGACCTGAAGGGAGTGGGATTGAGGGAGGGGGAGGGGGGGGGAGGAGTTGGGCTTTCGGCTCTCTCACTAATCCTACGAAACGCAGCTGTAATAGCTGCTTTACACCGATCTTCTGTGAGAGGGTGGTAATACCCCGGTCGAGCCAGCCCGTATATGAGCTGCAGTCAATTGGCTACAGCTTGGCTCTACCTCCTTTAACGTGTGTGGAAATTCGTTACCCCTCATTTGTGAAAAATCTTTACCCTTCATTTGGGGCCCCCCAACCAATTTAGATATAGGGCCCGTCTAAGGCAAGCAAGTGTACCTACATATGCAGATCGGCGTTAAGCAGTTATTACAGCTGCGTTTCGTACGATGAATGAGAGAGCCGGAAGCCCAACACCCCCCCTTCCCCTCCCTCCCCCTCCCTCCTTCCCACTCCCCTTCAGGTCAGCAAAGTGCGAACAATGCCTTTGGTATTGTAAGCATCTATAGGCTACGGTAACTGCTTAACATCAGGCGGGCCGTACGCCTTTTGCCACCTGTCCTATTAAAAAAAAAATAGGGGCCCCTGTTACCCAGGGGAAACAGAACAGTACACCGTTGTTTAATAATTGTTTTCATCATTATAATATGAGTGGGAGGGCAATACTTGGGCAGGCAGGCCTTTATAAATGAAACAACATCTCGCATGTGCGTGATATTTTATTCCACTGAACTTATTCCACGATAATTTTGCGCTGTTCAATGAATGCAAACTTTTGATTAACTATGTGACTAATGTGCTGTTTATAATGCTCTAAGTATGTACATGTTAATATTTAGCATGTACAGTTTACGCATATAATTTTAACAATAATGAACAAACGTTCAGTAATAATGTTGTATAAAAAGTATACCTAAAGCAAAAGTTTGTGTCTTACAAATTAACTGTCATAATATCTTTCCAGTCAGTGCTTAGAGTAGGTAACGGTGTCATTAACATAAATTAATCGTTGTTATTCTAACATTTGCCTACAAATGAAAATGAATAGGTACTTATGGGTATTTTTAATGTTAGCGATACAAGCCGGGCAAACAAAGGTACATCTAGTTGCTTTAGGAAATAATCTAGCCAAGTAGGTACCTATAAGGTCATCAACATTATGATGGTAGTTCTGCATGTGGGTTACTTATTAGCTACGTCCAGAAGTGTCACATGCCGCGCGAGGAAAATTTTCCTCGCCAAGTTTGACTTGCCTCACGTGAGGCAAATGCGCGCCCTGCCTCACCTGAGCACTCACATTTGCCTCGCCTAGTTTGGCAGCCGTGAGACAGAACGATGTTAAACGTGTCAAACTGATTGATCGGGTATACCTTTCCCTGTCTAGAGTGTCAGTTGCCTCGCCATTTGCCTCGCGCGGCATGCGACTGAGGCAAACGTCGTGCTTCGCGAGGCATGTGGGTGAGCAGCCTCGCGCGGCATGTGCATGTTGAAGACGCGCCTATTCAATGATATTTTAAATAGATATACATATCTTAAAGTAAAAACATGATGAAATGACAAATCAACCATCTTAGGAACACCAGCTATCAGACGAAAATAAACCACGTCGAAATCGGTCCAACCGTTCCGGAGTTAAGATGCTACAGACAAAGTTAAAAAATTACAAAAGGCAGAGGTGAACTTGTGTGTTGTGTTCAGTCGGCGGGGAAGCCGCATTCACCGGAGTGCCTAGTTGGCTTGGTGATGTAGCAGATAGGAAATGAATAAGGAGTTCACTTCGCCATGTTTTATAATTAAACTTCTCATTCTCAGATATTCCTTACTTCCCTGGTAAGGAAAATGACATAATAGGTAAGTGGGCATTCACCATTCCAATACTCAAGCTAAGTATAATAAGTAATTTAATTTTCACTGGTCATGGCTTTTGGTGATTGAATTAAATAGCAGACGAATACATAAAATATAAGCATGAACTAAATCAAATACCTAACTGTTAATGTGGGGGAAAGGGCTGATGATTTTGGAGGCATGGCGTATTGTAACAAATTCAATTATTAAGGGACCTGACAGAAAATCGGTTTGTACTGTCTGTCAGCAACAGGTGCCTACCTATTAGATGTTAAAACATGTAGGTTAGTAGGTATGATGAAGAAGAAGATCGGTAAACGATCGAAGGTTACGCAACGCTTCGCAAGGTCAGTCAGAGATGGGTGATCATTTAGTGTCATTTGAACTGAGCGTCACCGTACTTCGAAGGGCACGTAAAAAGTCGGTCCTGGCTTTCGTGAAATCTCCGTCCTATTTTATAGATCTTTAAACAGCAGATTGGATTGATTCGGAGCTTCTAATTTCAGTACCTACATACTTATTTATTATATAAAATTATAACTCACAATGATAAGGTATTATTACGTGCCTGTTTCAGAATCGTCTGTCAAAACTTCATTATTTGGTGGAGATAAAAGTTAACTGACGACTCTGAAACAGACCCTTAACTAACGAACAGCACAGCTGATATCCAACATACCTACCAAATTAATCAGTACCTGTAAATAAATATGCGAATACATACATACCTACCTACACATAGTTTATAATACAGTAGGTAACACGCAACATGCTTTAGAACAAGTTTTGTAAATAACAGAAGTCATCAATAACAGAACATACACTTTTATATTTAAGTAAATAGTTAATTAGTAAGAGTTTAGGTAACGATAAGATAATTTATCAGAAAATTTACACGTGAACGTACATAGATGTATCCAAGCATGCATTCTGTAGATCTGTAGTACCTGGCTGTTTAGGTAGCATTCAATATATTTTCAGGGAGGAACTTTTATTGTCTATGATTTAGGTACCTTCCTACCAAGGATGTTTTACTCAAAGAGGATTGAACACTTTGTGAAAAAAACGTGACGACAGACAGAGATATCAACTTGCACTGGTAGCACAGACGGCCATAACAATACACAACGCGAGATAAATCTATTTTGTCTCGTTATCTCCATGCAGTAGGTAAGTAAGAGAGAGAGAGCGTGACTCGGTGCGACATAATCTACCTACGGAATCCTTATAATACGGGATGTTTGTTTACCCCGTATTTTATTTTACTAATTACGGGTTATTATATTTCCATAGCCTGAAATACGGGTTAACCCGTAAAATAAGGGACAAGGGGCAACCCTAGATAATCTATGTTTTATAAGTCCATGGGTGTTTAAGAGTAGGGTATAAGCTATATAGTGCGTAGGTATAGCACAGGTCTACAGAGAGCATGCACGGTACAGCCAGCAGCATTTGAAATAATTAAACGTGCGCTTAATTTCAGCTTAACAATATAAAATTTCGATCACAGACAAAATTACATAATACAATGCACGCGTTAACTTTGCGCTTATGTTGTTGAAATATAAAATACTTAACTTATCATTACGATATTCTAATTAATTGTGTGATTATTCAAAGCTGAAACAACCAGTTCTCCGTGACTAAAATATTTCAAGGCAACAATTTTTCAAATGATTTAAGCGAACATTGCGCTTTTTCGCATTGGGCGACTTAACAACCTAATACGCTTATAACTATACCTACTATTATTATTCTGTAGGGCGTTATCGGCTAAATTCGCGACACCTACACTATTTTATACAATTACTTAGGTATGTTTTTCATTACGTATAGTACAGTATGGCTCCAAGTGTAGTTTTTACCGTGTTATTAAAATTAACACGAATTTGTGACAATGTTTATCTCGTTAGAGGAAACAAAGTGGTGATGAGCAAACGAATATGGTTTTGAAATAGGTAGCATAAATGTGTGGCACATTCGAGTGCCTTGCTGCTCTTAGATTGTTCTAGGTACAACCCTGCAGTGCCAGCCATATGCCAAATATTGATACCATCATCTTGTGTAGGTAATGATGATGAAAAAAATAACGAGTGTGCATTATGAATTCTCATTCAAAAGAAGGCAGTTTCGGTTAAGTTATAAATACAAAATCGAGTTAGTGCAGTGGTGCCGGCAAATATTAGGTATATTATAAGCATTCCAAATTCTACGTTTACTCAACATTATTACATAGACAGTAGATACCCTACGTTTAAATTTATTGATGGTAAGTATATTAAGTATTATTTAAGTTTATTTAAAATCTTAAGTATGACTTATGAACAAAATTACACCCTGTGCTTAAGCGCTATAAGTCAAGTCACTAAATCATGCTAACTAGCGTGTTCGGAATGCGTGTTGCTTATGACGACTACAATGACTATGTTATCTATTTTAATTGTTTCATAAAGCGCCTCGTCCATTCTATTGTGTTATATCAAAGTATCATAATGACTGACCCCCAAATATATAGAGATTTTTAGTTTACAATGATTTTGCAAATAATTTCTGATTTGTAATGCCAGTTTAAGTCCATCATAAATTTCTATGGGGTGAATCTGCAGAACCAGCAAAGGTATAGAAGCCTTTACCTACAGATATCTTGGTTATTCTCGAGTCATGGTGTCAGAGATTTGTTACAGAACGTTATTCGATAGCATAGGTGGATTGGATCTCATCAAAATGAAGTTTTACACCGAAATGTTTGAGTAGGTAGAAATTTTAATCCATAGGTACTTTAGCTGAGTGTGTGACTTTGAGTGGGCATTTAACACAACAAAACTGCATTGTAAATCGATTGTATGTAACCTGTTTTGGGGATAGTTTTTAAAACGGTTTGCAATTATGTACCTACTGACGTGCGTTTAACGTAATCAAGTTGAAGTAAGCATTTTTAATAGATTAGAACTATTCTACTTGAAGTGGATGGAGTACGTAACGTCACATGGTACAAACAAAGCCATCATTTGTTTTCCGTTTAGGATTTTATTACTTAGGCAGGTTGATCATAGCTGTGTGACGTATGTATGAGGCAAACAATAAAAACAGGTTGACATATTTGTACCTTGGCTTGGGAGTAATAACGCGTAGCGACGCAAGTAGGCGTGTATTGTACGATGGCATGCATGTAACATATCGAACATAAGCTAGGTGACATTTCAAACATAAGCTGACCTCTCCTTATTATTGACATCCGTAGTTATTAAGAGAGCTCATCTTATGTTGGAAATGTTACCATACACTTGCTATCATCATTATTTTATAGTCTTCCGTGGTTCGGTGCACTCTGCCAAATAAACTTAGGCGATCTTGAATGTGAAATGTTAATGCATGTATTACCTAACTATATTTGGAATGATTACTTATGATTACTTACTATTTTTCGACATCCAGGAAAGTTGATTTGAAATTCTATAACTACGAAAGCAAATAACAATGCTTAAGTTTAGATCTAGATGCTTGGCATAATGATACCTAGGTTAGTTAAAGCAAAGCATTTTCATAAACTATTAGTCTGAAGAATAAGTATATTTGGGAATTGACCAATCATAAGCCTAGATATACATCCTATCAAATATTTACATGATATACCTAACATCTAGCGCGTAAAACTACGAGAATGAACGAATTTGGAAATATGTATTTCGATGGCTGTTAATAAATAAAGTTAAGTAATAACTAATAATTTATCGAATACTTAAATAAACTTTTTTGAATTGTCAGCAACTGGTTATCATTACAATACAAATTACGTCTAAATAATTAATTATAAGTAGGTAATATGTACTTACCTACTTATTATTATTTCTTATTTTAAAATAAGTAGTAGTAATACATTAAAACAACATAACCAGTCACACCGGCAATGGGGTTGGTTGTATAGGGGGAAAACAAATAAGCAATGTTCACCAGGAAGGCAATTAATAAAGCGTTTGTTAACATTATTTCTATACCTATTTGAGCTAAAGCTATATTAAGTAATAAAATTGAAACTGTCTATGATCTAGCAATATTGTTTTACCTACTTGACAACTTTATTTGCAGTTATTCTGAATAGACATTTGGTTTACACTGCGATGGTTGTAGGATTTCAAATTATGGTCCGCAGACCCTAATGTAGTTTTAAAACTTACTTAATCCCTTTGCAAATAAAGTTGTAAGTATAGCAGACAAGTGGGGTAACATAATTTTACTACATTTTACAAAATCGAACAGTGTTCCAGTTAACTGAAATGTTTGTCTTGTCTATGTTATTAGCTTAGCCAGGTACCTATACGCAAAACATGAGTTTATGAAATTGTTATTCGAGAGACGAATATTAGCAAATATGTGGGGATCGGCTTCACCACCAACAATCATAGAATGTGATGACAATCTAGAGAAGTGACGGATCTTTAGAATGTCCGAATTTTAAAATGCCCTTGTGGAACGGTCATCAAAAAAGTGAAACGACCTCTTTTCTGAAACTCCATGGCGTAGTTAGACAATCTTGGTTACAATTAAAATAGTAATAACCTACATAAGAACAGCTTTTATTTGAGGTAGGTAATGCGTCTATTTATGTTTAATTTATTAGGTCTAGGTACACCTTTATGCATCGTTATTTCTATGATAGAACCTCATGTAAAAGCATGCTTAGCGTCAGCCGAAACAGAAGAAACAATTGATTTCATTGGTCGCATTTGGTTTTCATAAATTATTTTGCATCAGGTTTTGCAAGAGAACAATGCCGGTCGACCGACCACAAAACTGTCTCCAAACGAAAAATGGATAAACTATCAGGTAAGAGTATAGGTACTCAGCATAAGCAAATAGAAAACATAATAATGAATAAATAATGTTCTTGGTAGTGGGCACAGGGTATTAAAAGTAATTGTAGTGGCTAAGTCTTAAGGTAACATAAATAGGAGTCAATTTGTAAATCTACTAACATGAAATGATGGAACACGACGATATGGTGCTGTAACTACGATATGATGGATATACGACCCAGAGTCGATACAGCTCGGGGACGACGAGGAAATGAAGTGTGTAGCACTCTCTGAATACAACTTACATCTTACGATGGATGCCGTTAGCGAATTGGCCACTAACTTTACGTCACGATGAACATACTTAACATAATTTATTATGATGGGTTTATTGCTTACAATGATATTATATTGGCGAAATCTCTTACTCCGTAACTAGGATACACATTACAACATAAAATTATTTTGAGCCACATCAATAACAGTAATTATATACTCGTAAATTAACATAAGAGAGAAGATTACCGGACCGGGGCAGTGTTTGGAACCACTCGTCGTCAGATCTCGTCGGAATGAAATAACTTTACTAGTTATTATGGGTACGTCCGTCACTATAATACCTATTTCATAAATAATTTAGTAAACGCTTACAAGGAATTGAAAATAGTTTAGTAAAATATTTATGTCATCATTGAAGACAATGCGGCAAAATGTGTGTGTGTGTGTGTCGAGTGAAACTCATAAATGCACTCCCACAAGAGTAGTTCATTTATTCTCGTTCATAGTAGCTACAATCGTTTCCTAGCTACTATGTAAAGGCAAGGAGCAAGGACGGGTAGAAAGCGTTTATCGTTTAGGTACTCTCTTCTGGAAATACAGTTCACGGTATTTACGTAGTCTCTCAGTCTTATAAGCCTCATTCGAATAAGCTGATATCTAGAATAGAATATACCTAAATTTAAGACAAACAAATTTGGAAAATATGTTCGTCAAGTACTATGTCAATCGGTGGAGGGGAGGGATGAAGATAAATACGGTCAGATAGTGCTATTGTACATATAGGTATCCATACTTAATACACAATGTAAAATCACTTCTCTTAAAAGCCTGTAAATTACATAAAATTAAAGCACCCAATATATCCACCACATATTGCGTTTCAACCACTCGTGTAGTCATACACTTACTCATGAAACGGCTTCGTGTTCTTCGTCCAATCAAACCGAATCCGGTTCGCTGGACAACCTCGAAGTTCTTACTAAAGCGATCATTATTGATATTTATTACAAATGGACTCGACACGGGCGGGACGGCCCGCTCGCGAGATCGCTAGGACGTGTTTATTTAGGCGTTAACGGAAGTACAAAATTGGTCCATGTGTCGGGTGAGAGCCGCGTCAGAGGAAACTCCGCCCGTCATCGAGCCGGAAGCGCGCTATGCGCCGGCAGAAGTGGAAGCGCGCGCGCGGCGGTGGCGGCGGCGGTGGGCGCGTGCCGCCGAGCGCGGGCGCGGGCGCGAGCACTTGCGCGGCCGCGGTCGGCTCGCCCGCAAGCGAGCCGCAGGACGCCGCCGACTCGGCGAGCGAGCGCGTCGACGGCCGGGAGCGGGGGGCGCTCGTCTCGCCCGCCTCACACTACCTGTAGAAGGAGTGCGAGTGCGGCGGCGGCGGAAGCGTCGGAGGGAGCGGCGCGTGCGGCTCCGACGCCGACCGCTGCACGCCCGGAGTGCCGCGCCCGTAGCGCCCGCCGCGCTCGCCATTCCAGTTCCACTCCCACTGTCACCGAGTAAAGTTCGAATAGATGCATTGTTTTTAGTTGTAAGATCCCGTTCATTACTCCAAGCTAGCCATCTCCTTATACTTACGTCATTCGTTTGTGGTACGGAGAGCGAGGATTTCGGCAATACTTGGGAGGGCGTTTGCGCCGGCTGCGCGTTATGGTGCGTGGGCTCGCGGGCTTGTAGCAGCTGCAGGATGCGGCGCACGTCCGCCGTGAGGCCGGACTCCAGCACCGCCACGCGCCGGCTGAGCTCCTCCAGCCGGGTCAACACCGTCGCCACGGACGCTGCCGTCGCTGCCGCACCCACGTTCTGGTATTGCGGAGAGATGCTATCCTGGATATTTTTAGAGAAAGTTATTTTTTCTTCTAGTACTCATACCATACATACCTACTTATTATAGACAAAAAACGCTCTCCTATAATTTTATAGTACACAAACTTATCTGGCCCGATCGTAGCGTCGCTACTCTCGATTGACAAAAAAGTATTGTTTTAGATACTTACGTTAGTTCCTCTTTTAGCCACAGGGCCAGATATGTTTGTGGCATTGCATGATACAATATACCTGTGCGGCAGTATTTTGTGCTTTTTCATTAGTCAAGGTGAGCGCTGCGGGCCGGCCTGTCTGATGTAGGTTGACGGCGGAGTGCGGGGCGGAGCGGCAGGAGGGGGGGCGCGCGGCGAGCGGCGCGCTCGGCGTCAGGATGTCGTCACAGGAGACGTGCTGCGCGGGCGCGGCGGGCGGGCTCGGCGACGCGTTCGTGTAGTACGAGCTGGGGTTCGTGCTGAGGCTGGACACGGGCAACGTCGCGCTGTGCGCCGGCGTGCTGACGGCCGGCTCGCCCGCCGCCGCGCACCCCGTCAGTGGAGACGTGTCGTTCAGGGGGCCTACTGACGACTGGCGTCTGACACCCGCTCTACTCCTGTACGTCTGTGGCGTTGATTGGGCTGAAACCGTATCAGACATGCTTCAGTCATGGTAAGAAGTTTATACTTTTTTATATTGAATCAAAAATTGCTTTGGTTCATATTATTGCTATATTTGACCTATGGTCATTAATAAAATACAGAAATAAGTACCTATGTACATTTGCCTATCATCTTCTTCTTTTCGTGTCAATAGATCTACTCTACTATGGTTAGACCTTATTTACAAGGTATTTCGCCATGATCGTATCATGAATTGTATTTAATAAGTATCAAGAGAACTAAATGTCCTACTGCCGGGTGATATTATACAAATGGATCATTTGTAGGACTGTACTTCTAGAATCCTTGGTTCATGCACTATAAGTTGTATGCATACTTACAGTATTTGTTGTGCAGTGGCTGATGTGTTTTATGATGGTAGAGGTCTGGGAAGCTCCGTTTAAGTTGCGCTAGCATGCCTGCACACAAGGGCCGCGCTCAGAGCGGGGCGGGCGGTTACGGGGGTGCGGGGTGCGGGGTGTGGGACAGTAACTGAGTGCCACAACTAGACCGTATGCTATTCAACAGACATCTACTGGCGACTCCAGGGTCACCGAGAGTATCATTATATTCGTCTGTGCCACACCGCATCCCTTCCCGCGTTACCAGTAAAATAGGAGTAAATAAATACGAAAATAAGCGTAACACATGCTGCCTTAAATTAAATGAATTTAGAATTAGTACTTTGAAAGTCAGCCGTTGTTTATCCAACTTTTAGGGCCTAAGGGTTCCATACCTCAAAAGAAAATATGAAATAATACTCAGGGTTACCAAATACAAATCAACAAAAATATTCAAATGTTCAACAATATGTTCAACAAAAATATCAGGACTGAGTATGGAAATATATGGACTTGACTTGTCAAGATTTTCCAGATTTACAATTTGGGAACCTATAAATCTTGGATCGTGTGGGATATAGTTATCCAAGGCTACTTTCAATTAATCCTATAATGAGTATAATTCCATGATTATACGTATAATGTTGTAAATGTTTTTTTCAAAACTATATCCCAATATGAGAATAAATATCTAGTTATTGAAAAAACACTTATATGGTACGGAACCCTTAGTGCCGGAGTGTGACTCACACATTGCCGAATATATTTGTTTTTACTTTTTGATTTGATTTGCAAAAAGCTCCGAATAAAATTAAAAATGTCCAGTTTTAGTTCTGAAACTTTTTGCAAAAAATAGTATTTATAATAATGATCGAAATTAATTAAAGTCTCGCAAACAACAATAAGTAACTCCTAAATCGATCTTAAAAATAAAAAACTTTCGTAACAAATCTTCAGGGCTTTAATAAAGAAGAGATATAAATATGGCGAGGGGAAATGCAAATCGTTCCATTCTTACTATGTGTAGGTTTTCATCTAATCTATGAATAGAGAAGAAGTTTTACCACAACATGCCGCCCGTGTAAAGTAACATAGCCAATATAACTATGTATATTGGACTCTTGCTTCACATACGGGCGTATGTGGTGTACGGTCAGAAGATAAGAAAGAAATCGAACTGAACATTCCGTTTTGTGTTGTCCTTCGGCTTACCAGTGATGGAGTTGAGGGTGGTAGAGCGCTGTTTGCTGAAGTTGAAGTTGAGTGGGGTGACGTCCTGGCCCGCCTTGTCCGCGGAGAATTCCAGGATGCCGCGGCTGGCCGGCGACTCCGTTTCGTCATCGCTACATTGGGAGTCCTAGAAATATACACATGTTACATGGCATTCATCTATCGTAGCGCTATAAACAAAATTAATTTTCTATCTTGTCAATATGATATTTCTGATGGTGATTTCAATGACTGAAAATTATTGCAATCATATATACCTATCGAACAAAATTTATTGAATCCCTGCGTATTTACGGTATCCTTAAGGCCCGCTGTCAACCTAGGGTGGGCCGGTTGACTCGGTCGTTCGACCAGCTCAGACCAGCTCGACCAGCCAGCCCGCCAGGACGGCGGGCCTTATGGGTGGTCAGTACCAACCTAGGCTTAAGGAGTATGGTAAATAATGTGATTTGACACGTACCACCTTCTCGGCGAAGGTTTCAGTATGCGGGCGGCGCGTGGTGCGCGCGTACGCCTCGCGCAGTAACCGAGCGTCCGACGGGTTTTCATACCGCATCCTGCGGCGAGGCTCGATTCCGCATAGCTCTTCCTATTTCGTTTATAGAAAATAGATTTATATAATTAAGTTATTTTCGTATGAGATTAAATCTGAAACAACTTAATACAAATTCATATTTGTAGGTACCTAGAAAAGTAAAAATTAAAAATAATTATCGGTGTATACTGTGCTTAGAACCATTAAAAATTAATCATAAAATAGTTAACTAAAATGTCATGTCAATGTCATGTCAAATTCGACAACGAGCTACGAAATTACTACGAGGGACTACGTCTACGACGTAGCACGATCGCTACGCACTACGAGCTACGAGCTAGATACAATGGCCACTACGCTACGATTTAAATATTTTGATTCGTGTATTATTAATTATTATCCTACCTAATCAAAAATGTTTATTTAACACAATGTTTATACATTTTTATACTTTATTTTTTATACATGTTTTCAGAACGCAAGTGTCTTTGAGTATTTTATTATGCAGACATTTTAATTATTATAGTTTCTTAGGTGGATTATGGCCTAAATCTCCCTCATAGAAGGGAGGCCCGTGCCCAGGAGTGGGACGTTAAAAGGGCTAATTATGTCTACGGTATGTTGTAAATACTGACGTCTCTCATCATGTATGTGATCTCGAGGTTGTTGACGAAGGAGGCGCGGAACTCTGGGTAGAAGTCCAGCACGTCGAGCAGGTCGTCGCGGTGCACGCGGTGCAGGTCGCAGTAGGTGAGCGCGCGCACGCGGCAGTTGCTGCGCCCCACCGTCGTGTACACGCATGGATTCTCGCCAAAGATGTCATCCTTACCTAAAAGATTTTTTGATACAGAGTTTTAAAATAGTTTCGCGCGCGCTTGTGCTCTCACGGAGACTCGATCTAAGCACAGAATCAAATAAATTCGCAAGTGAACGATAATGTTACTAATACCAACTTTGTAATATTATTTTTATTGATACGCCTTGCAATCTGTCTGAGGCGGACAGCATCGGTGGAATAAACACGTGTGTCCAAATAAATAATAAATAGAGTTACATTGGTAGATATCGCAGGTAGATACAATATAAACCATATCGTATTTTCGCTAAAATATTTGAAACCTAGTTCTTTGCAGTTATTGAGTACCTATTTCCTTTTCGTGGTTATATTGATGCTCGTACCTAATATGGCCATTACGATGTCGTCCTTCAGAATTTCAATGGACCCTCGGGATATAAAGAATAGGGACGTGAGGACATCGCCACGGTGTACCAGCGTCTCACCAGGGGGCGCGTGAGTAGTCTTGAACCGCAGTGACAGTGCCCTGGACAATCACTCTTGTTAAATATTAACAAATATAAGAGGAACAAAAGTAAAGGTACAAATATAATAATTTCCGTGTAATACGGCGGCTGTATCGTATGGTACCATTGGAGTAGACGAATTTTCGAGTGTCTATAATTAGTGGGCAAGTGTAGTGTAGGGCGCCCTGCGGCCAGATGGAGTGATCCCCTGCAGAAAGTGGCTGGCAAAAACGGGATGCAAAGAGCTAAAGACTGAGCTCAGTGGCGTGCACTGGGGGACGCCTATGTCCAGTATAGCATAATCGACGATAGGATGATAGTGACGGCAGCTGAAACTGATAGATACAGTGAGTATACCTCAAGCATCCCGGACTAGCGCCGTCGAAAGCTGAGCAGTTCGCAAGCAGGTTGCGGTTGAGGTGAAGGCAGATGTCGGCCTGGAGGCACTCCGGAAATCCTTTCAGCAAGCTGGACGTATCGATCCCATTCGTGTAGCTCCACGCGTGCTGGAAATACTCCTCCAGTCTTTGTCGGAGAGGGTTCGCGATCTGCCAAAACAAAAATAAAAACCATCACGGTTGCTTTTTCCCAAATTTGGTTTACTGTGAGTACCTAAGATAAATAAGGAAATAAAGGCATGACCTATGAGAGAAAGTTAAACAGTTATAAAGTTTAGCTTGTAGACTCACCTGGTGAAACCTAATAAACTCACGCACTCTTAATATTTGCGTGTGATATCGAGCAGTCCCCGAGTATAGCCTTTGAATAATGGCCGACACGTTACCGAAGATACTAGCGTACATGAGAGCTGGAATAGAAATAATAATTTAAGCAAATAGTTTCCTTATCCCGTTATATCAAGATTATTTCTGACGTACTTACAGCCAACCAGCATAACGAATATAGTGAACCCTTTCTCCATGTCGGTATTGGGCGCCACATTTCCGAAACCCACGCTCGTTAGCGAGGTACATGTGAAGTATAACGCCGTTATGTATCTAGACCTGTAAAACAATTGTTTTTTCAATATTGTGGTTTCATGAAAGAAAATGGGTAGGTGTCAGGTATATACAATATTCATGATTAAGCGGAGATGATAATGTAGAGAAATATTCGTTACCTCAAAGATGGACCGGTAGAGTTTTCATAAGTAGCCTGGACATCGTTAGCAAGCGCGTCCAACCATCCTATAGGAGCGTGGAGCTGGGGCCGCTCCCAGCTACCTATAGCGTACCTGTACCAACGTATGCAAATTTTGAATGAAAATTGATAAGCAAAACGTAATTTCAATTTTATAATTGAATTGAAAGCTCACCACAAGCAGGCCAGCCAGTGAGCGATGAGAACAAACGTGGCCATAAGTAGAAGCAACACGGCGGTGCCATATTCCGAGTATCTGTCAATTTTGCGCGCGACTCGCACGAGCCGCAGCAGACGCGCCGTCTTCAGGAGGCCGATGAGCGTGGTGGTCTGCAACCATCACAACGGAGCTCAGAATGGTCCGCCGCACGCCGGCGACGCAAGTTAGCCGCAAACCCAACTCAAGCTATATGAAACGTTCGCTTAAAACTAAATAGCATCAACGAGGCCTCGCAGCGAAAACCACGCTAACTAAGCAAAAGGTTGCCTATGAATGCTTTTGAGCTCAAACTTAGTAATAGTTTGCAGAATTAAAAGCGATTATTTTGAAACTATAAAATTAGCTGGCTTCGTACATAATGCGGTGCACATAATACTGTTTAATTACTGGCAATACTCCACAGTAATGTTACGAGATTAGACCCTTGCAAGTAGTTTACTGGATATCTAGAAACGTGTCGTCGTCAATGATCCGTGTTACTTGAACTTTAAGCGGAATACAAGTACCATGTATTTACAACCAATAAACAATTTATAAAACACTGTGCGTTATAGAAAGATTTTTAAATTCCACAATTCAATATATTACTTATTTCGTAACTTACCTAAGTCAATAGAATGTTTGGTGACAATTACTGGCATAGTACTAGGCAATGTGTGTACCGTAGCCCATAGCACCCATGTCTACATGGCTATCCCCACTTATATTTATTTTCGGGCGATTTTTTTGAATCCTAATTTCAAACTGCTTATTTACCTACGTAGTTAAGTGCTTAACTAACGGTATCTAAAGTTCTGTGTAAGTACACATCCAAATTAAGGTTTATTCAATGAATGATTTGTGAATCTGAAGTGCTTAGGTACTTATTACATTTTATACAAGTATCATATTGATTTGCCGGAAGTTCAATTTCACACGTGTGAGTATTATTTATGTGCTGTTGTCATGGGAAGCGTTGCTTGTGATGCTCTTGCCTTAGCTTACACACAAGATTTCATGAGTGAATATCAATTATAAAAAAGTACTGGCCATTTTGTGGATGAATTCGTTTTCTCGTAAACGCTGTATTCAATTTTTCATTTGTTTTTAATTTATTAGGTTTGGATTTGGACAAAGGAAAAACAAAATTAAACGTAAATAATTTCAAAATAATTTATTATAAAAATAATTTACTTTAAAATAAAAACAGGACATTAGAATGTATACAATTAAATAACATTAATGTGTGTTTAAATTAAACCAATTGATAATTATGTATTACATACTTCAGTGAAGATGAGTAAATAAATCGAGGTGGGTAATACATATCGAAGGCTAATATTGGAACTAATATTAAAATATATCTATTGCTTGATGTAAGGTGGGTGCTTTAAGTAGTTATGTTCGGAACTGACAACTTGGTGCTCCTTCGTGAATAAAGGCGATATATTGTTCAGTACAAAAAGGTACGTCTGGGAAGTGTGAGCGTAATTGCTACCAAGCTCTGTGCATTTCGTGACTTTTGGATTTTTGACGAAGAAAAGCCAATGAGAAATGTTCCGCCGTTGTATTTGCAATGAAATTATAGTTGTATGGCAGGTATTTCTTATTTATAACTTTAGCTATCTAATATAACGCCTACTTGCTACCTATTATTATTTTATCTAGTTCAGTGAATCTAGTTAGATTCCCAACTAAGTCTGTTACTAGGTATACGGTTTGTCGAAACAACTCTAAATTTTTTGCTCATATGTGCTGAAAAAGCTAAAACATATCTTGCTCGAATATAAATGATAGATGAAAGCCCTCTGAGAATTACGAATATACCAAGACACAGCTAATTCGACAGCTCAGGGTGGCATACATTTTATGAAATTCTAACTTAGCCTTTCAAAGCTAGTATTTATTTCAAGATGCGAGTAATAGTTAAGACTTACTCTCGTTCTTCTAAGTTTAAGTGAGACTAGTGCGCAGAGGGGTCTGCGTTGGGCTAGCCGGTTACCGGCAAGGCTTGGCTAGGTATGTCTGTCGGCGGCAAGCTCGTGATACAGCTAGTGGGGCTCGTATGTCGGGCACGGTGTACGACTCGTTAATGATTGACATTTGCTCATGGGAAGCGTCCTTATCTTCCATTAACGCATTCACTTTGTGAATTCAAAATGGCTAGTGGAAATTAATGAATAAAATATGTCAACTAAAAATTTAATAAAATTGAGTGGCAGCAACATAAAAATAGTTCACAAAGATGGTATACCTCATCACTTTCCAGCCCCTGCTGTAACAAGAAATGGTATTACAAATTCAATACGCACCCACCTTCGGGCAGTCTCCGACGTGACTATTGACAAATGATAAAATAAATTACGACTGGTTTATAATCATCAAAAAAATCAACGGGTAAGTAATAATTATAGTTGCCTTAAATTAAAACAAAATATAAATCAATGTTGCGTACGAACAAAACATACTGAATGATGATTTTAGTCGGTTTTACAATTTTGATAGTTTTTAAACAATAATTCACGAAATAGCTGTTGAATTGAGAGTAAAGTGGAAACTTCATGTGACAGGCTGTGGTAACCTAATCGAACGTGACAGTTGCTGTATCTGCATTCCACAACTACGTGTCTCGCTTTGATATAACCAGAACTTCATTTGTCCGAAATAACAGTTTATCCCGAACGCGAATAGTTACTTCATACATTACTCTTTAATGCATATTGTTTCGACTTGAAATTGAATACTTAGCGTGCTACCCTAACTTGACCCAGTTCGCTTTCATATTCTTATGACCTATTTTACCCTTCACTATGCGGAATGTATCGTGCTTCGCCACCCTAATCTTGTTGTACTGTATGGCCTCCACTTATGACCATTGTGTTATTTTTATATTCAAGTTTGTAACTGCATTGGCACTTCATAACATTTTGTCGCATTAAGTTCGGGATGCCGAGCATTGTAATACCGTTTCGGACAACTGAGCGTCTGGATATCCACCGTGAAAAGCAAACCGGATTCCCGCTCCACTAAACATTCTGCATCGATACTCGCATTCGGCTATGCGATAATGGCAACGAGTTTGCGAATCACGGTAAGCCCGCTGGTGTTTTATTCATCTTCTAGTCAGCCATTCCTTTTGGTTGTCTAATTCTAAATTCAAGTTTGTGTATCGTATGTGAGATGAAACAAATTGTTGTGTATGTAAGTTGTAGGGAAAAGCAGCTCACTTCGTCGGTGTCGGTGCCGAAGAGCAGAAGGTCAAAGGGGATGGCGGCGACGAGATCGATAAGGAACCAGCCACGCAAGTAGTGAAGTGCGATTTTGGCTGGGTCCGACTCCACCTCGTCAGCGGCGTTCACATACGTGGTGCGGAAGTTTATCAGGATGTCTACTATGAAAGTGACGTCCACTGAAAATAAAAATACTCAATATTAGTAGATACGTTGTAGGTATTAAAACCGAAGCACTTGTAAATATGTTCAGCGGTCTATATTTTGTTTTGATTATCTTTCCTTACAATATGTAGCCTCATGATGTCATGTTAAATGGAATTTTACCGATCATATCGATGACAACAATGGGGTCTTCGCCGAAGCCTCGCGCTCGTTTGTCGAAGTCGGGCTCATTTAGCTGGAAGGCGGCCACGTATGGTGTAAATATCGCTGTGTAGATCACCAATATTAGGATCAACCAATCCCAAGCGGCCTGGAATAAATATACGAAAATACGAAAATTAACAAATAAGTAACTGTTGAAACATTTATTTTATATTAGCGTGTCTTGCTTTCGCGTGTCGGGGTAGAGCGAGGTCGATGCCACAAATATAACTTAGCTGGACTATTTCACAATTCAAATTATAATTAAAGCTTTTGTTACATGGTACATAATTTGGGTTCTGTGTGGTATTAGAAAGTCAGACATCCTGGGCAGTAGGTAATGAAAGTTGTACCTTGTAAGGAGAATGGTGGAGGATAGTGCAGGGGTGAGAAGGCTGCGTGGTTCCCTTGTGGCCGCCCGTCGCGCCCAGTGACAGTACCTGCGGACAATGACGTCACACCTCTTCATTGCGGCTAAACATAATGCCATATCGCCCGTCTACCCTTTACTGGGGTAGATTGACGCTGTGTTGTATTTTATTCATTAAAAGTTTCATATTTACCTATTATTTTGTAAAATGTTATATGCCCTTAAAAATGATGTAATTTTTTATTAGTCATACAATCACAATTTTGAAATAGATTTACTTACCTACCTATATGCAAACTGAATTTCTAGAAACAAAAGTTGACATTATGCAGAGGGTTCTACGAAGGTTTTGGTATAAATTTTGTGTTCAAAGGCCGATAAAATAAGCAACCATAATGAGTACACATGCTGAGCGGTCGTGTTCGTTCGTTGAATATAACGAACATATTTGATACCTATTTTATTATGAATACGTATTATCCAGTTCATTTTCAAGACAAATGGGATGCAAATTAAGAAAAAATGCATTCACGATTATGTAAAATGATACGCATGACTAAATAGTTTCAGTAATCTGTGACGAAAAACGCTACATCCTATCTAACTAATAATTTTGTGAGTGTGCCTAGTTCCTGCTTAATGTGTGTTGTAGCTTTTACTTACGTATAAACTACGTAGATTCCTACCGCGATTATTTATAATAAATGTACCTACCATGCGGCGAATACTGCCCGCATTCCAGCACAGGACAAATAGGACGTAGAGGTGATACATTGGTAAATAATTAATCCGTGCCTCATACTGCGGGCCCTATTGCGGTTTATATTTAATAACCCTTTGGCTGGTGGTGGCATTAGGTACCTACTGCTAACCGCGCAGTTGTTTTTTGTTTTTTAAATTAATCAATTTAGTCACATCGTAGCATGGGGATAAGGCATGAATTTCTCGAGCTCCTCTTATTTGTAGGTCGGCAAAAAACCAGTCTTGGGCAAGAGATAAGTGAATTACCTCCTTGCCGATGGCAGGCAGCCCGTTGAGGCCGTTACATGGCGGTTCGAGGCGTACGACGCTCTTGCGGGAGCCGCGGAAACCGGTGTCGCGGACGCGCACCGAGGAACGCCAAGTGGAGGGCGGCGGCTCGTCTCGCGAGCCGCGCGCGGAGGCGGCGCGCCGCGAGGTGGTGAGCGCCGCGCCGCCGGCGCACGGCGGGGTCACGATCAGCGGCACGTCGGGCGGGCCGCGCTCCTCCATGCCGCTGCCGCGCCAACGCTCTCACCGGAACCCGCCGTGCTCCGACGCCTCCAGGTGCTCACATTCCAGCACGGCACGCTCGAACGCCGACGCCGTCTCGAGCAGCGCGATTGCCGTGTTTTGCATAGATGCTCGTTTTATCCCCGCGTACACTCTTGAACCTTCCTTTTGCTCTATTCCGGTAATCGTATTTGCGTATTAGTTAGTTTCGATGAATTCTGCATGGTATGACGGTATGTTTACTATGGTATGGTTTTACGAATATTTAACGCGGCAGTAGCATGATATTACGACAGTAGGCGAAAAGAATCGCGACTAGAACTTATAAATATCCAGAAGCGTTAGCGCAAGTTTCCGCAAACGTGGGCTCTAAGACAGTTGTTGAAGTGTATAGAGCACGTCTAATAGGCATACAGCTACGAGCGCCTGAAAGCGGAGAACGAGGCCGCGCCTCATTCAAGACACTGTGTCAATGGGTGGTCGGTTCTTTTCATCTTTTTATGCACATGTTCAGCGTGCGCATGACGTTTCTCTCCGTTGTTGCAGAACGTGAATAATGACGAACACGAGGAAACTGACATTTAGCAGCTTGTTTTTGTTGATAAGGGATGAGATTTATCTCTGTCAACCTACTCATAGAATACTTGCAACCAACAAACCATCCAATTGGAATATTCAAATACGAACTTATAATTTCTTCAATCTGAGATTGTGACTATGTTAATCATGAATGTTAACCATTTATCATTCTAGTCAGTTTTGAAAAATCGGAAAGCTCTCACTGGTACATCTCAATGGTAAATTTTCGCTATTTTATTTTCCAAAAATCGAATCATCAATTTATAAAAGTAGGTCGTGCGCTTAGCGTACAATTCATTTAAATATATGTTTTACTTGATTTTAGGACTGCTGATGCCAAATCGTAAATTGACTCGAGAGTCGAGATGTATCCGTTTAATCGACTTAAATGTGAATACGTACTTGCTTTGTTTCTGGCGAGATTTAGCGGAACGACAAGACAAACTATGTAGATACGTAGATTCCCCATTGTGTTCAAATCGGATGAATGTAAAGTAGACGGGAGATTAGTATTTAATAAGATACCTACATTGAAGTAAAATTTACTGTGTTAGGATGTCTATAGTGACTGAGATTTCTGGTGCTCCTGTATATTATACTGTCTATAAGAGATATTTATCGAGTAGGAACTATGAATAAAATTTATGTAATAAATGTAGCAATAGCAAAAGGCATCAGACACTGTAGCTACGGATGAAAATAAAGCTGTGCATGACGCCAACAATGCGAGATTCCACTAGGACATTGTTCGCGGCGAGCCTGGAGGGGAGGTCCCGGCCCTTCCAGAACATGGGCAGCGGTGGGAGGGGCTGCATGCTCCGCATAGTTGTTACAATAGACCGACGCCATACTACGGTTATAAATAGATAGATACAATACATCGCCTGTAAACTTACAGCGAAGCTCCCAAAGCATTGCCTTAACAATATGAACGACTAAATAATGCTCGATCAGCTATGTACTCTCTAGTTATCTAACTACTCAGTCGGTACCAACAAACCCTACAGAAATTATGAAAGACGAATGATGTCAATGATCTTTCATTGAGTGACGTAAATATCAAGCGGCGATTCAATACAATGTGATAATGTGTGTGAACTACCTTTCTTTACTAAGAAGAGAAAAAGTAGATAAATAACGTAGACAAAGGAAACCATACCATGGTAGTCATAACTCCAAGCATGGATCGCGTTTTTCCACTAGAATATCAAAACAAAGCGATAAACAATCGAAAGAATAAACGCTAAGCTCGCAACAAAAGTAAGGAGAACAACACCTCCCGAACACTGACGCACTGATCACTCGACGAACTAAGCACAGGACGGCAACACTATTTTATATTAACTATATTATAGTCAGTACGCCTTACGTGTATTTATCTTTTGGGTAAATATTATGTAAAGATTCAACTTATGTTCCTACCGCAGCGCAACAAAACCCGCAAAGGTCGACTGCAAAACGATAATAATAATTTTAACTTTTTAATGCAGTCGATCGATTAAGCGCTCGACTCGTTTACGGGACGGCGACCCGTTTCATAGGATACAGCGGCGGTTCGGTGTGCTTTGTGGCGAATATACGTTTTTTTGGTGCGAATCGCGACGTCGTTCTCTGAGGGCGAGTCGCCTAGGAACGATATTAAAATAACAATTCGATGGCAGTGTGAGAAGCGGCAGAGTCCGCAGCGTGATCGCCGGACGTAAACTCGTTGGGCCACCGTAGCGGCGCACGCAAGAGGTCGCTGTGCGCGCGTCGAGACGGCGCGGAGCCGAGCCGCGGCGGAGACGGCCGAGCACAGGCGTGACCTCGCACAACCTCCCCTACTACCCGTCCAATATTTCAGCTGAAACGCGCGGCGGTGTCGCTATGCCGCGTCGTCGCCGCGTCGTCGGCCGCACGTACCGCGGCACACGATCACGTGATTGCTCAATATCTCACCGACACAATACAGACAAATCATTTAAATTTATGGTAGTTTGCTTGTAAGTGTAGGTATTGTTGTTTTCGCCATCGCTGAGCAATTTTTAATTAAGCGTTCATTTATTCCTACGAAGGTTCCATCTATACTATTATGCAACACGTAAAGAGTTTATTGTTTCACTTTGAGACCAATTTTATTGTTTATCGATAAATGTCGGTAACCAATAAAATGCATAAATAGGTACCTAGATATTAATAAACATACTATATTCTAATACCAACATTACTTCAACGGTCTTTTTTAGTTTTTTGGAAAATATCTGTGGGAAAATCATTCGCGTATGCTAGCGCGACGATGCGGCGTAAAAAGCGTAGCTGCAATCTGTGCTTTCGATATGCTACGCGCTACGCAGCTACGGCGCAAATAGGTTAGTGACGTAACACCGCTAGCAGTGGAATATACTGATATTTATGCCGACTGGAATGACTGATGGACTTATGGATAAAATTAACATTAGGTTAATATTAATGCCGACCGGATGGACGCTACGGTAATAAAATAGCGATTGCAGCAAATCATTCCTTAAAGTTGAAAAAGTCGTTGTGAATCGATGTTATACTTGACTCATTGTCTTGTACAGGTGACGAAGAATACGGGGCTTTGATTCCAATTGTCTCGCAGCTGCGGGCTATCAAACTATAGGTAGACCCCTTGATTGAAGTAAAAACAGACAAGTTACAAAGTGCATCACAGGGGGCTTACTATCACCTCTTATTCAATTCAATTGCGGGTAGCGATTCATTTAAGGTCTGCACGCATGGTTCAAGTGTTTTTAGCTTGAAATATTTCCACATTTGAGTGGTATTTGTGGATCTTCTGTTTCCATGCGTGAAATGTGAACTGATTCCATGGGACAATGTAGAGCAGTATTAACTACTTGTTTACGTAAATGTGTAGTCAGGAAATAACCGTTTCAGGAAAATTATAGAGAGAGAGAGAGAGAGAGAGAGAGAGATAAGAGAGAAAATAGCTATGAGCTGCTTTACTCTGCATGTATTTACCTAAATCTAGGTGGTAAAGCTAAGCTGTAGCCAATTGACTGCGGCTCATATAAGGGCTAAATACCATCAAATAGCTATATTAGTTGCGTTTCGTACGACGAGTGAGGAGCCGGAAGCCTAGCCCTTCCCTCGTTTCTCCCTCCCTCCCTCCATTTGTCCCACTCCCCTTCAGGCCGGCAACGTGCGAGCTATGCAAAGAAGAGCTATGGTTTTACTAGCACATATAGCCTATGGTAACTGCTTAACCTGAGGCGCCACCACTTGTTTACCACCTTAGTTATTATTAAAAAAACCTTGAGTTGTTATTTCTGTAGTCCCCTAAACTAGATTTTTTAAATGTATAATTTAAATGCGAATCTTATTTCCTAATACGAAAACGTGATAGGTATATCTTCTGTAACATATTTCGTTTTAATGATTTCTTAAATGAATCTCAGAATGAAAGTGTTGATGTACAATGGCTATCTATCCAATCTACGTCACGCAGCTAGGTATTGGTGGTGGGGGCTGGTGAACCGGCCTCGCAGGCCGAGCACGCGATAGTTCAAGGACGCCCCGCAGACACCAGGTAGGCACATACAGATAACTCTTTCACGCTATTACGCAAACAATCTTCGAGATTCCTATCCTAGTGAGTTTTGAACCTAATATACCTACTATAATACTGCCATAATAGGTCCCCAACATGTAATAGCGGGGCTATTACACAACCTTTCCGACCATTTTTCGATTGGTTTTGTTCATCCCGTGTGGCTTTGTCGATTGAAATCGGGAAGAATGAAGTCCAAAATCGTGCTGCATAATCTCATGATATATTGGGTAGTAGGTAGATATTATTCAATACTCATGATAATGGAATGAGATTTGTTATAAGTGGGAATACGCCAAGAGGACACCCGTGTAAATTGTAAAAACCACGTAATTTTATTTAAGATGTAAAAAAAATTCATACTGTACAAAAAACTGAGTCGAATTCGAAATTTATCGAATTTTCTCATCACTACTGGAATTGTAAGGCAATTAAAGCGAAAACGAAGCTGAAGTGTACATACACATCCACACAGTAGCTTCTATTAAGAGAGGATTTAAGGTTTATGTGGCTGTAGCTTAATTTACCAGATTGTGTATCTTAGTTCAACAAAATGATCCGGTTTACTAGGTAACATTACTATGCAGAGCGCCTAACCTAACCTAGATTGGATCAGTTGGATCTGGGTATATAAATATTAGAGAATATGTAGAAAATAGAAGACATACCCTTGGGTAGGTATGCTTCCAAAAATCAGCCATAACCAACAATGTTAGAAAGGAAGAATTAAAAACCCGCCTGGGCTACCTTTGGGGTATTTCGGTCGCATATATAATATAATATCCTGGGACTAGACACTAGCTGTCAGGGGCGCCGGCTTTTAAACAATCCCGTGGGTGCTCATGATGAAAAGAACTGACAAGCAGTAGGATAAAAAGGTGATGCATTTTTTAGAGGTAGGGAAAATAAGTGAAAAAAAAGCAAAAGCACACCTCAAACGCTCATGTAATATTTTGAATAAAAGTTTTTAGATGTAATTTTTCTAACTCTAATTTGGAATCCCAAAAACCTAGAAAATATTCTTAGGTACTTAAAATCCAGCGTTTTAATTTGAATCTAAATAAATCAATTGATACGTGCGAGCGGGTGAGGTTTCAAAAATAATGCTCAAAACCGATTACTGATCAATTTTAAATGTCTGGGCTCATGGGTGCTCAGCACCCACTACTTGGCTCTCATGGGTGCTTGAGCCCCCGAGCACCCATGGAGTCGGCGCCCCTGCTAGCTGTGCCCCGCGGGCGCGGCTTCGCCCGCGTGGAAATTGATGTGTAAGATTGGCTTATGTCTTATTCTAGAGTCTACACTATCTACGTTTCAAATTTATTTAAAATCGGTTTAGCAGTTATGGAGATACGTGGTAACAAACATTCACACACACTTTCGCATTTATAATATTAGTAGGATTAGTGGGATAGTAGGATTATTATTTACATTATTATACCTAGTTCCGTATATGTGTTCTATATTACCTAACTTATGCGAAGGTATCAGGGGTCCCATCTCAGCGAATGATATGGCACAAAGTAGCTGCGGTGGTATTCTTGTGGGACTATACGTACAAGCAACTAATTTGAATCATGCCGCACCTTCACGAAATTTGGTACAGGGGATTACTTTCCATTCCCACTGATAAGATCACGGATGATACTAGCATGTTTGAAGATTACAATTACTATGTACGTACGTCGATATTATTAAAATAAGGAAGTAGGTAAAAAATAATATTTATCCAACGTTAATGTTTAACGGCACAAGTTTTTTTTTTAATATTTGATACAATACAGAATATTTCTAAAATTAATCTTGCTTTTGGCAGCGGGGCTAAAAACGCCACAGCAATTTTGCAAAATCAATTAATTGTTTTGATTTTCTAGCAGAATCCTTAGTAATTCCAGTAAATTTCCGTAAAATTACCATTACCAACCATTTTTCGCAAACTTTGCGGAATTGCTAAGGAATCTAGTAAAAAATCTGAAAAAGTAATTGCTTTTGCAGAATTGCTATGTGGCGTTTTTAGCCCGCAGGTATTATCAGAACCCGTCTTATACGCATTCAGCAAACAATGTATCAACTAACGCCATCTACAGATTTCAGTGTACACTAACTATTCAGCGTGTGCCCTTTGTCTCGGACCCGAAGGAACGTATTTTGTGTACGTCGTTTGTTTATTGATAAATTATTTTGACAGCAATGCGATAAGTTAGCAACGAGACCCGAAGTCGCAATCATGTCGTAAATACATGGATCGATAATGTTGTGTTACTAGTTGTAGGTACGTATGTATTTACTTACTATCTTCGCAAACAAAGGACAATATAAAAAGATTATTGGACAAAGGGCTGATTTCGGCATAACAATTGTTAGTTTAAATTGTGCTGCATTTATCAACACTGTCGTGTACAACATATACGGAGTGATGGGTTAGAGGAGCGACGTATTCAAGCCCATGATAATTCATGCTTAACGTTACTAAAAATATATAAACAAAAACACTCAAAATGTCAGACAAATTTTAACAAATATATTGCAACCAGTTTCGCAATGTGGCCATCTTTTTTACGCTAGCGAGCGACTGTGAGCTGTCTAAAGGGAATTTATTCGTTAAATGACCTTAATCCTTTTCCCCTTCATACTTCATTTTATTCATTAATTTTAATTTTATTCAGTAATTAAGTAAAAAAAAAACAGTAGCGATATATTTTCATATTTTAATGTGAATCGAATACTGAATATTCTCCTTCAATAGGTACGTCTCTCGTTTTACCTAATACCTTCCAGGTATATTTAACTTCGTAGTCTATATTATGTAAATGTCGCAGGGAAATGAAGAAATCAGGGATTTCGGGAGAAATCCCGGGAGATGTCAAATATTCTTATTTATTAGGTCTTCTTACTGAAAATGTTTAGTGATATGACATTTCACTAAACATTTTCAGTAAGAAGTAGAGATGAGTCGTATTTACTAGAACAGGGTCGAAGAACAGGTATTTTATGAGACTAGGCGGCACCTATTCCAATTTGGAGAGTACTTAGTTCACCTAGTATTTCACTCAACACGTCCAAGCGGACGTGATGGTCTCTCGATTGCGGTCGGATATCGCGTATTATTATGAGTATAACGAACTGCTTAGTCTACATAGTATATGGTAGTCCAAGTAGTATTTTTATCATATTTTTGTGTTAAATTGTTGATATAACCTATTTTTGTCTTTATAACAAAATGGCTCTAAAAGGAAGTTGTCAGCATCATCATCGTCATCATCGTCATCATCATCATAATCATCATCATCATCATCACTATCATCATCGTCATCATCATCGCCATCATCATCATCGTCATCGTCATCATCGTCATCATCATCATCGTCATCATCATCGCCATCATCATCATCATCATCGTCGTCGTCGTCTTCTTCATCATCATCATCGTCGTCATCATCAAGTCATCATCATTAGTAAGCAGTAGGCGACATCTAACTGAAGTGCGCAAATCAATTATTGTCCCCATTTGATCTCATGTATCGAGTCCTATTATGGATCTAAGGACTAAGTACGCGAACCATAGCCGATAAGTACTGGAGACTAGGTGGACTAGGTGGACTAGATGGAACAGGTGTTTGGATCACGTATTTTTAAATACTAGGAATAGGTGCACCTAGTCCCAAATTTACCTAGTCCAACCCATCTCTAGTAAGAAGTCGTTAGCAATGTCGATGGTTTGTTATGAACTTGTTTTATTTTCTACCTGACTACAGAAAATCAAAAAGGATTATGTTTTTAGCAGTCTATGAATATGTAAGTTTGTATTATGTATGTTCCACTGAGGTGTCAATAGTCTCGTTAAAACGGTCTAAATGCCATAGGCTACATTTTTAGCAGTCTATGTAGGTTTCTAGGGCACCTTCCGTACATGGAAAACGGAATGATTTTCTTTTTCCAACTCTCCAAGTATGAGTAACGTTGAAAAGGTATTTCAAAATCATTATGAGGTTTCGCATTCAGTTTTCAAAATTATGCATTGTTTAAGAAATGTTGAGCTCTAAAGTGGGTTTAGGTAGATCTTGCTCGGAAAACCAGAAGCGATGTGCAGAAAAAGGTTAAACTGCAAAGTTTAAAATACGTACCTTTCTGTTGGTTGTTGAGCCACAGCGTCTCTCCGCCACAGCCTTCAGGATTTAGTTGGTTGTCTAAGGTTGCAGCCATTATAATACAATGGCCTGTGATTAATTATTCACAAGAATATTAAACATCGATGCCCTTCGTGTACGAATCACTTAACGGTCAAGAGATGTCAGTTGAGCTAGGTCTCCGATACTACTGATATTTGCTGCGTTCCATTCGCGTAATTTTGGTTATTTTCGTTCACAAAAACTGTTAAAAACGATAATAATTATCATTTTCAGTACAAGTTGGTTCAAGTGGTTGGTTCAACAAAAATTACGTCGTTTGGAACGCAGAAATTACAAACACTTTATTATACCCACAAGTATTCGGCATGCAGATCACAGACAACCGAAACACTAAATACTATGGATTTCTAGAACTAGCATTCTGTAATATTTTTTTATAATGAGTAGGTTTTAGAAAATATCTACAGAATCCTTTATTTTATCATTTATAGCTGTAGCTGTGTTTGTAGCTGTGTGTGTCTGTGTCTGTAGATATAGCACCTACATGTAAATCAGATAGCGTAGCTTTCTTTTGGTAGAAGAATTTTTAGTTATTACAAAGATGCCTACGTATACAAACTTTAGCTGTATAATGGGTATTTGTATGAAGTAGGATTAGTATGAATTGTTACAAGTAACGTTACCGTTACGTTTAATAATGGTTTTGTTAGACCATAACAAGAAAGGGTTATGAACCGTTTACTGCCTAAGAATTTTCCGGGAACGCCCACCTGAGAATTTTACGATCGGTGCAGTTAATGTTGACAAACGACTGGGAAGGTGTGCCATAACAAGGGTCGTAACCCTAAACTAGCATTGCACTTTTGTTCTCTGCAATGCATCAAAGTACAATATACTATACTTACTGTAGGTATACTTACGTAGAATTTATACATAGTAGCTACCTTTTAATTTTTATATAGGATGCTGTTCTTCTATACTACCCAGAGGTATTTTAAATAATTTCAATCGATATAAGACACAGATTCGGAATCTTAAACGTCCCTATTTTAATATTTTTGAAATTATTTCGAGTTTTCATTTAGTGTTAGTAATCGAATGACGTCTGACGATTTATAGTAAAAGTCAAACTCTGACTACCCTTTTCAGGGGTAACGGTTGTCTAGTTATGTATAAACTACGAGTATTTTGTGTTTTTATGAGTAAAGCAATTTTGTGTCATCTACACCTGGAAATGTATATAGAAAACACCAAGCACTTTTTATTATAACTTACTTCTCACTTTCTTTTCACTTAGCATCCTAAACTCTGTTATTAGTGGTATTTAATATAGATAACTTACACTAGATTATTGTAGATAATGTTAAATTACAATTCTTTTAGATGCTCTAAGTGTATCTACTCAAAATCCGTAGCATGACTATTCGTAAGACGGACTGTTATTTTCATAATAGAGGTAGGTTTTTCGGAAATGTTTATACTTTCTGAGATCATAAGGAAATTGTTATATGTATCTAGAAAAAAAAAACAACATAGGTACTTGTTGTAATAGGTGAATGAATATAAAAGGTCATAACGATATCACAACATTGTGTTGTTATTATTGATAAAACATTTTATGACGAAAGTTTACATACCTATATTTTTGTGTTTCATTGTGAATGAAAACAAACTGATCTATTATAGTATTGCGATTGTGTAGGTACAGATTTTATGAATATACGATGGTGATAAAAGTATGTTAAGTAATATTTAGTATGTTTTCGGTGCATAACCAAAAGTTGGTATTACCTATTTATAGTGCCCTTGTGTGTAGATAAGGCTTACACCAAACTGACGCAAGCCAGCTATAGCGTGCAAAATTCGCCCGCGCCAGTTTTCAAACAAAACATGCTGGCACAATCAGCACTAAAAATGGGTGCATCCAAAACAGGCGAGCGGCCCGCCCGAGAAATAATTTTATAAAATTATGTCTGCGTGGTCAGTCGTCAAAACTGATTGCTCCGATCGCTACATTTAGACGCAGCCATTGCCAGCGTCTATCCTAAACACTATACCACGGTTCACACGAGCAATCAGATTTGACGCCTGACCACGTAGAAATAGGGCACGCCACTCGCCTCTTTTGCACGCACCCAGTGGTTCGTTTGCTCGCTTGCTTTAGTTTGGCAATCCTTGCATATAGCACCAACATATTCTTCAGAGTGTGCGTCGCATTCGTTCTGAAATAGGTAACGCTAAACAACACTCACCACTTTCTCTTCAACGATATCATTGTTGTTGTTGTTGCTCCCATATTTTAAGGCACCGTTTTCCATGACCACAACTGATCGTCGGGTACTTATTAATATACTTTACACTATTTGTCCACATTTATTTTATTCACTGGATGTATTATGTTCAATGATATATTAAAACGCATTGTCCTTAAACTAGGTACTTAGATTTATTGGAGTATACTGTATAGTTTTATTGACTATTCATTATATGTTTTCGTTGATTTATTATTCAGACCTAGATTTATTGTAAAATGAATCTAACAATTCTCATGATGTCCTTATGTTTATTTATGACTAAAGACAAAAGATAATTTACGCTAAGGATATTTCAATTTCAATTAATTATAGGGACCAAATTCTATTTCGTCTGTTCCTTATGGCTTTTTTAAATGAAGCTACAATTTAAATTAACTAAGTCTTTCAACATTGGGAAAGAGATCGTAGCTGGAGTTTGTAACCTATTTTGGTCAGTTACATGAAAACTATCCCCTAACTTCGAAATTTCGTATTCAAGAGGGGATTTTCAAGAACGCGCCGTGCGGTAATTATTACAGACGTTACATAATTGAACTGATATTAATATGACATCCGTTGCTACGATACTTTTCTTTGTAAACACATTTCTTTGTTCGCCAAATTACTTCTTTGGAAAGTCAAAGGGCATATTTTATATCGTTTCGCGACGTTAAATATTACTCCGATTTAAGTTTAAAATTCGATTAAACAACTCTAAAACTTCACAGATTACATTCACTTTCGCGGAAAGTTTTCATGATGGCGTAGAAATAAAATACCTAATGATTTTTTGTTTAAATTGAAAGGCACGGTTGCTTGAGGACACATGATATATTGTTAACAGTTAATATAGTTTGTTAACATCGTGGTGTCGGGTGTGTGTGTAGCGCGTATCGCACGGGGCGGGCGCGGGCGGGCGACTCGCGGGCCGCGTCATACTGCGGCGGGCGGCGTGCGGCGTGCGGCGTGGCGCGCGCCCGCGCGCATACCCGCACTCTGCGCTCGCCATGCCATCACGACACGGCCACCATACCGCCGATACGCACCATCGTTTATTATTGACAGACGACCTTGCTCCAGATTATATTTTCTCCACTAAAAGGATTTATTAGGTCAATGATGGACGGATGTTGAACATTTGTGGTAAATGGAAAACAATGATTAACTTTAACTTGATTGACACTATCTAGCTATCGAGTTATTGCGGAGTAACGGCTGTTGAATCGTTCAAACCGGATTATTCCAAGTAATTTCTCGATGAGAACTTTAATCTCAATACATTTCGCTTACCAAACATTTCGCCCAGAAAGTTTGTTTTAAGAATCTTGGAGTTCGGAAGGTATTACGCAATATTGCTAGCGAGGGAAACAATATGGGGTCGAGAATCTCTCTACCTATATATTGACTTAGGGAAAATAATCTAATGAGCTTTCAAGGGAGGCTTTTATACAAAATTGTCTATAAATAACATAGTGCTGCACCGTTCATTTCAGCGATTAAGACTGACCTATATTGATAAATTAAATCGGCAAGGTTTTGTTGAAGGCTTTACAATTGAATAATTTAGAATGCTCGGGTAGAGCATTGCCGAGTTTCTCTCAAAATAAGCTTTATTTTTTTAAGGTTTGCGAATGTATTACGGGTATAGTCGGACTTAACCAATTTCCACTTTTCGCGAAAAGGTATAGGAACAAAGGAAATGGGAAATTGAGATTGCCAATCAAGATTCAAGATCAAAATGCCTTTTGCAGTTCGAGTTTTGATTCTGACGTCATATTGATAAAATAACTTTCTTGGCAGTATGAAAACTGAAGAAAGCTTAAACGAAGAGAGGTGCTTAGCTCACTAATACAATAACCTTATCTATCTATTTCATCATAGCCCTGGTCGACGCAAGTGGGCCTTAGCATCTACTTAGGTATACATTTTCTTTCTTAATATACGTAAGTATAGGCATTTAAAAGTTTTTGCAAAGATCTACCAGTGTACCTGGTAAGTTATTTTTTCTGTTGTTGCAATTTCCTATTATACTAATTGAACTGGTGCATAAGAAAAAACCATTTTAGCAGAGTCATTCCTAAACCCTGTATAGATCAGTGAGCCAATTTTTCAAAGGGCTCTGATACTTAATATTAGTGGCATGTATCAAGGTAAGAAAATACCTTAAAATAAGTATGTACATACCTAAATTATGTAGATTGACATATTTAATCAATCTTTCTAAGAATTAGTAACAAAAAGTATCTTGATTACTTATATGACTCTGAGCTAGTTATTACACTTACGACTCAAAGGCTGCTCAAATGTTTAAGTCCTACTTAGCAGTAGCGTCGTATCTGTCATTTTTTTTGTCCTCAAGCAGCTTTCAAATTTGACTAGCCTTTGAGTATTCGGGCCTTTGGTTTATACCTAAACTTCTATGATCCCTGGATGTAAGTATATACCAAAAATAAGCTTCTACACACGCCCACACGCCACACAGTTGACAAAATCACTGAATTCAAATGTCGCCCGTTTCCCAGTTCGCAAATATTGTCCATTAACATTAGCATCTGGATTCTGCGAACAGTATTTGCTTTCCGTACCCTCGCGTTACGTCGCCGGTTGATTATCCTTTTAATTAAAATGCACAAAACATTCAGTTTTATCTTTACGGCGTGGGGTTTGAGCCCGCTTCCCGAACCTATATCGCTTTCCTGTAAACACGTTATTTATTCCAGACGTAACGCCGAGTGAACGTTGTCATTCAGCCTCGGCCGCCGCTCGCTGAAACATACAAAATGAAATGAACTTTTTACAGTCCACAGGGATGAAAGACATTTAAACATTGTTGACGTTTTTTACCTGGGCACGAGAGCAAGCAAGTTTGGATATCGCCGTTATAATGGGAATACTTATTTGTGTCACAAGGGGACAAACTGATATTTTGTTCGCAGAGGGCGTTATTTTGAATTCAGAGGAAAGCGAAGGATTCTAAAGTAGAATCCTGAGCTTTGCGAGGAATTCAATATACGCCGCCCGAGGGCCATACTATTTTTCATCACTACCTATGAAAAAAATATTTTATGTACATTTTTCTTTTAATTTCTTCTTTATCAGTTTAGTAACTTTAAGTTATTGCAAATATTAATTAAAATTGAGTTCGAGTAATGATAGTGAGTGATAAATATTATTTGTGTTTGGATACATATTATTATGAGAGTTTCGAGTAGGAGTTCAGGTAGAAGGTTCAGGTTCACCTACTAGAATGCAATTATTTACATTAGGTTAAATAAAATATGAACTAGGCAATCGTTTGTTATGAAAAAGCCGAGATAATCATCTATTATAATATAAGAAATATTTGTCGTTAAAACTTCATTTGCGTGTATCTCAAAACTGATTTTAGTTCACTTAATTGGTTTTCCCATTATAACGGCGATATGGTGTTGTTTACAAATATGTTATAGGCAAAGATATTATCTAGTATTATTATTACCAAGAAAGAAGAAGATATGGGACTCTCCAAAATAGTATGCCCTACTGAACAGAGTCCGTGGACACAGAACGACTCAGTCGGAAAATAATGTTGAAAACATGTCGGTATTACCAATACGGCTTATCTTCTGGTAAATAATACGCATCAAAATGCCTTTAAGTTGATGCGTGCGATAAACAATAAATAATGAGTGCGATAAAGATGTGTGAATTTCGCTGCATGTAGTGGTACTGTCTGGTGATCGGAATGTCAGGTGGTACCATATCTGCTATAATAATACTTCAATGGTTATAGGTACCTACATGGACAAAAGGTTGTTTGGTTTTCTGAAAATATAATCTAGGTAAGATACCTACCTAACACGTTATCAATTCACTGTAGAGGGTTATGTAAACGAGCTGTTGTTTTGTACTCATTTTTGAGAAATAATATTGTATACATCTTCACACATTCTTTAAAGAAGTAGGAAGGGGTAGGTAGTAGGTCTAATAACAGCGATATATTCTTCTACCAATTATGTTTGCGTGGCTTAGTGTATAGGCTGGTTACGTATGTAACGAATATAATCTTCTTCTTCTTATTGTAAGGTTAGTGGCCAACCGGGCGTCAGAGTTGTTGAAGCCGCCTGAAGGCCTCTGACAAGGCTTAACGACTGTTGCTTAGATGGCAACAATCGGGACCGACTTTTTACGTGCCTTCCGAAGCACGGAGGCGCTCAGTTCAAATGCCACTAAATGGTCACTGACCTTAAAAGACGTTGCTTATCCTCCAAACCTCCGAACGAATATAATAAAAGATACATAGGTAGGTAGGTACACACATACAAACACTTCTATAAGATTCGTTTATCATCTAACTAAACAAAGTTATCAATATTATTTAATCTTACTTTGTTAGTTTAACAATTTGATAAAATAAGATAATTGCATTATGTTGTTAACCATGTACATATAAAGTTTTAAAAATTACGGGTAGATAGATAGATAGATAACTCTTTATTAATCCACCACTAGAAAACAAACATTTATAAATAGCGTTGTATATAGCGTAGCTATATTACAATTATTTTTCATGAGACGCGTCTTATGAAAAATGTCCTCATAACGATGAGTTTGTAAATATTTATAATACAGTCACTTTTAATGTCGGTACGGATTAGATATCGAAATATAATCTAGTTACAGCCTACATGTCTTAATCAATAAGATAAGGTGGAATGTTTGTCACGATAAACCTATTAAAATAATGACGATTAGGTACTTCAATAGAAAATAGTTGTTTCATGTAGTTTATGTACATCGCACTTCGATCGGACGCAGCGGTCATAACATTGGAAGTTCCTTAACATCCACGAAGATAAAAACAATAAACAACATGAAAATGCGAACAATGGACATTGGGCAAAAATATACGGGCCCGTTAGCGTGGTTGGCGCGGAGGCGACTTTCACGCTGCAGGTTGTAGGTTCGATTCCTACCCGAGGCATGCATTTGTGTGCATGAACATGTCTGTATGTCCGGAGTCTGGGTGTATATGTATATTAAGTATGTATTTACAAATAAAGAATTAGTATATGTAGTAATATCAGTTATCTGGTTTCCATAGTACAAGCTCTGCTTAGTTTGAGATCAGGTAGCCGTGTGTAAAAGAATGTCCCAGGATATTATTATTATTATTATATGAAGCGTGGGCCCACCTCCTATAAAAATAACATGTACCTATATTAAATTAAGGGTCTACTTACTTAGTCTTACTTTAATTATAAACAAATAATATTGTAATAGATGATGTAGTATTCACTGGTTTACATATTCGCAAAAAATGCGTCTATACAATCAGGATGTCTTGGCTTTTTGTGGGTGTGTATACCTAGTGACTCGATAATTATTAACTGTTCAGACATTTCACTTCCATGAACTTTTTAAAAAGTGGTGGTTCCTGCTACCTAGGTATCTATGATGCTACAGTAGGTATAATATCACTGGAAAACCCAAAGAGGGAAGACCACGAACTCAACGGCAAGAGGCGACACCATTTAATTGTCTTGCCAAAGGACAAAATAAGTACACGTATTTGATTTTGTTAAGTACTTGTTGAAGTTATCCATGGTTACCTTTGTAGACATCTGTCTTAAACTCTGTATTTAAATCCGATTAAGTTTAGATTATATTATTAATCTCACGGAATACACAACGTAGGTAAATCGGAAATAATTACAGACCCACCACTCACCCTCGGAATTGCAAAAGCAAAGAAACAAAGACGCAAAGCCGCAAAGTTACGCCTGATTCCATCAATTATTAAATCGGTAATGTTAAAGGGTTTGGCCTTTAACAATCGTGCTGTATTTATTGTGTAGAAAAATATGAGCAATAAAAAATATCTAATGGCAGCAGCTGCAATGAAAATGATGATAGATTAGCTCGCTCGTAAAGATTATAATTGCGTGATACTTTACACTTGATTTACACTTATTAATTTATCGCTAAAGTAGAGCGTATCGTTGGTGCGTATAGATACAACAGTTTGGAAGAAACGCGTTGCGGTGCGCAGGCATTTGCGGTTTCATGACTCAGTCGTGTTAATATGGCAATAGCAATATAGTGCTTTTCTATTTAATAATAATTTAAAAATCCATAAGTGTATAAAATGGGTACCAAAAAGGATAAAAGGACTAAGGAGCCTCCTCCGCCGCCTAAAAAGAAAGAAGTCCCGGGTGTGTTTTCTAGATTATTCTATTGTTGGATGATACCTTTGTTTTATTATGGTAATCGTAGGGACCTGGAAGAGTATGACTTGGTGCCCACTAAGCACATGTACGATTCGAAAGTGGTAGGGGATAAATTAGAAAGGTGAGTGCCTATTATTTTAGAATTTATATACAATGATGTAGATGCAGTTATTTTTTAAATTTAACGACCATTTGTGCCCAAATATGTCAAATACAAACCTATTGTTAAAAAACATAAGGATTATTTCGGTATTGGTTTCGCATAGTATTTGTGAGCAGTTATGGAAAACATTATAGTTAAGGTTGAAAACAAAAGATTTTTTAAAATGTTTTCTACAAAATAAATTGAACACGTTATTCCTGATGTTCTGAAGTTAAATGTGGTGTAATTATTTTTAGCAAATAAGCCAAGGGATTCATCGAAAATTTTGCGTAAAGCCAACGTTTTGGCCCTTGGTAAGCCCTAGATAACATTGATTTTCATATCACTTTTAGTTTAATTTTGAACACTAAAACAGCGACTATCGATTGGGGTACTGCGGTCGGAATAAGGTTAACCTAATTTCCTATTAGCCCGCAAAGTCAATACTAATTTGATCTCTACATGATCGACATTTGCCTCAAGATTCAGGCAGCCACTGCATTACAATATGAAATGCCTGTCTTCACATTCTCTGTATCCATTCGCAGAGGAGAGACATTAAATAAGCACCATAAAACATACCTAACACGTGACGAAATAAGACTAACGTGACTTAAAGAAATGTTAAAAACTCAAGTCGAAGAGCCCCAAAAAAAAACCTGCGTCCACAAGGTATACTATAGGTAAAATTCACACGTAAAGATGACAAAGACATATTAAAAGTAAAAATCTTTGCTGTGAGCTTAGCCATACAGTGAGTTTCGCGGTTTGGTACGCCACACTACTCAGTCATGTGGTTAATCATTTTATACAGTAATCTATCACTTCCCCTATCTGATGGCAGACCACAAATTCCTACATTTGTGGTCTAATCTGTGTGGTTTGTGTTTATATGATACCCTTTACTTTACCTCCGCCTAACGTAGTATCAGTTTTATGAAAACCCCGACGGATTTAGTAGTCTACAGTTATATTCTGCATTAACATAATAGGATAGGTACCGTACCTCGCAGGTTGTAAATGTGTTCTAATAAATTACGTCGCTATTGATTCACTTGTGTACATAGGTAGGTAAGTATTGTAACATTACAAATGATGCAAATAAATTAGTGAGGGCCTGTTTCAGAATCGTCAGATTACTTTTATCCACCGAATAAATTCAAACGATTCTGAAACAAGCGCAAATATAATAGCAGAACATATCTAACTATCTAATCTGCCTGAATAGCAGTGAATATTTATTTATACATAGATAAGTACAATACTGTACTTCAGAAGAAGCCTTTTGTTTCAGCTTTTGTCCGATAGGTGTCGTTAAATGTTCTTGTTTTTAGAGTTGTCCATATGGCGCGCATGCCTCACCCGAGCACTCATATAATGACATTGTATCTATACGTTTCAACGTCAAAACAGTGCTCGCGCGAGACACGTGCCTGATAAAGACGCCGCCACTGAATAGCCACGTCCATATGTCGCACATGCCGCGCGAGGCAAATGCGCGCCCTGCCTCACCTGAGCACTTATATTTGCCTCGCCTAGTTTGGCATAGTCATCAGACAGAACGATAATGTCAAACTGATTGCTCGGGTATTTATACCCTTCTCTGTCTAGAGTGTCAGTTGCCTCGGCATTTGCCACGCGCGGCATGCGACTGAGGCAAGCGTCGTGCTTCGCGAGGCATGTGGGTGAGCAGCCTCGCGCGGCATGTGTGACATCTGGACGTGGTTTACTCTACTAATACCTCCTTAGATGTTATGCTATCCCAGTTCTATTTTTTTTACTTACATCGATAGTTCTATTTGTACGTATACCCACTACTACACCTACTACTACTACTGTTTGTACTATATGCACTAACACCGTTGGTGCGTAAAGTAGAATACTTTCGGTACGATTCGATTTGGTGCGCTAATTGGAATGCCTGGTTTCAAGTAGTCGTTTAGAGATTTCATTATGGTAGGATTCACTTCTAAATATTAATTTGATTTTTCATTATACCTTGGATTCCCCCTTAGTTTTAGGCAATTTTGCGATCTGTTATCATTGAAAACAATTTGCCGTACACTTGGATATGTATATTAAAGTTTAACTTGGCCGTTATTGGGCCGGGCCGGCGCGTATCCACGGCACGTCCGTGCATCCTCGCGTATCTTATATAAAATTTTAATACAAAGTTGTAGAGTTTTGCTTAAAGTGAAAAACGCGCTGCGCTCCACCGAGCTCCGGCTTGGCCTGCTCTTGTTTAACGTACCTATAGTATATAATTTCGTTATTAATACTCAATGGTCTCTCGTTGTGCGTAAAGTTAGTATGATTGATTGACTTTGACTGATTGCTGATCGATGTTTTTATATAAAACATTTATGTAAAGGCATTTATATAATAATAATATCTTGGGACATTTTTTTTATACACACGGCTACCTGATCCCAAACTAAGCAGAGAAACTATACTATGGACACCAGATAACTGATACTACTACATATACTACTTTTTTATTTGTAAATACATACTTAATATACATAATATGTATATTAAGTATGTATTTACAAATAAAAAGTAGTATATACACCTAGACTCGGGATATACAGACATGTTCATGCACACAAATGCATGTCCCGGGTAGGAATCGAACCTACGACCTGCAGCGTGAAAGGCGCCATCACGCCAACCACGCCAACAGGCCCGTATTTTCAATATAACATAACAATCCAAAAAAAATAGGATAAGTTACCTATTTTGTACCTAAATAAATAAGTAGTAAGTAGGTAATGGTGGGATCATTACATGTGTATGTGCTATAGGTACATTTGGTTAGGAATTCTATGATCCCAATAAAAATTTGGCCCCAGAATAAATTCAAGGTATGAAAACAATGTTATTTCGAGGTATGCTAACTTATTTACCCATTAAAATACCTTCAAGCATACCGCGTGCTTACATGTTCGTCATGTTTAATACTTAACCGGAGTTTAGGTTTATAATTGATGAATATTATTATGAATTATGGGTCAATATACATTGATATTTGGTCGGAACAAATCCTCATTTTTAATTTAGTATGGTAAGTTTTTCGCCTAGTAATTTTGTTACTATCGGCTCCAACTACAACGTGCATGATACAAACCATGCCCAGTGGTCCAGCTTGGTAGTTTTTGGAAGGTTAGAAATTTGTAACATTTTAAACTGAATGATTCGAAGAGTTAGGTAGGTATTACACCACCCGATATTTAGGGAACTTTATCCTAAATCGGGGAGTTGTAGTAAGAGTGACTACAGTTAAACAGATAGGGACCCTAAATTACCGGGTAGTGTAATACCCACTTCACTAACCGCAAATGCAATTACATAAGCCACTCTCATTTATATGACAAAATGGTTGCCGTGACTAGTTTTGCACAACTTCTGCAAATATTGAAACAGTTGGTAAGTACGTAAGGTACGTACTGCACCTGCTGTAGCTATCGGGAATACCCAAGTCACGCTGCATTGTGAAAGAAGCACTAGTTTATTATCTCAGGTGATAGATTAATCTCTCAATGAGCACAGTACCTCGGCAACTGTTTACGTGTTTACTTATTACATTAATAATACTTTGTTCGTATTTTCCTTAAATGAGTGGCTTGGGTTGATAATAAAATCGTTGAGGAATCATGGAACTACTAAATTCTAGGGGTGGAAATAGAGGCAAGTCTAGTTAATCATAAAAATAAATGGTGTTGGTTGTGAGTTACAGTGTTCTCACTTTCAAGTTGGTCATTAGAACTTATTCTGCTCCATAAATTGCAAGATGAGACTACCACGAGACTTATAATCGTTTGCGAAATATGAGTGTAGGCACAATATAGAAAATAGTAATGTGTAGGTTAGGTTAGGTTATTAATTAACACATAGGTACATCGCATGGGTGCATCGTGAGGAAATTTGCACGGCTTTTTAGAGACGTATGAAGTTCGCCAATCCATACTGGGCCAGCGTGGTGGACTCTGGCCCGAATCCCTCTCTCATTGAGGGGGATGTGCCCGGTATAGTAACAATCAGCTCGATCCATATTTCAGACCAAAATAACCATCGGTGTAATGTAGTTGCACGCTTTTCACCTCTCCTCTTTCCTCCACTCCTCCCTGTTTATGGCAATAGTGGGCCTTACAGACTTTGATCTATGTTTGTGTGGGCCAATCCTTCGAGTAGACCAACCAACTCATCCCGCTATCTCCTTATCGCATGATACGACTGGAAAATTCGCGGCTATTGATTATATCAATAAATGATATGGCCAGTTCACTGACTAATCACTTAAGCATGGTCTATAAGGTGTTTATTAAATGATAAACTAATGATCATTGTCGTCCGTAGTAGTTGTAACATTGAATTTTATCTGTATTTCAAATCTATAGCAAAACGTGACGATGGGATTACATAATTAACGAATGTCGTAAAATAATTGAATGTTTGTTACAGAAATTGGCTAAAAGAAGAGAAAGAAGCGAGGTTATCAGGAAAACAGCCGAGTATTATCAGAGTACTGCGGAAGACATTCTTCTGGTCCTATGTGCCAGGGGGGATTCTGCAGTTCCTTACTATCGCGTTTCGGTACGTTTTATAGACGTAATTACTTACTCAATTGTACCTAAACAGATAATGTAAATAATTAATTGTCTCTTTGTTATCTTATAATTACGCGATCTTTGAGAGTCTGTAATTATAGTAGATAATACAAATTCATTATAATTTATGACTTTGTCCCAGTTATCACGAAGGCTGCAATCATACGAAGTTTTTATTTTCTTTTTGTTTCCATTGTCCCTACGAGGAACCTATATGTATAAGATCGTCCCATTCGGTCTTAATCTGTCATATTGCCTTTACTAGAGTGTAACAGAAATTGATGGATGGGTAGAAAATGTTATAAAATTACTTTCTTATAATAGGTATGTTTTATTTTTTCAAACATGGGTGGGTATTTATTGAAGCTCCGGAAAAGATATTCATGCTGAAAATGTGTTGTTGTATGCAGCACGTTCACGCCACTGCTGTTCAGCCAGCTCCTGCAGTACTGGTCCGCGGAGCAGTCCATGAGCCGCGAGACTGCTATATATTTCGCGGTCAGCATGATCCTCTGCAACTGGATGGCGGCGTTCTTTAACCACCAGGGCGTGATCTATTGCCAGCAGTTCGGCATGAAGCTGAGAGTCGCCACTGGTTCATTGATGTTCAGGAAGGTATGTTTTATGGCTTATAATCATATAAATAATTTGAGTATCAGCCACCAACTACACCAACTTGAGTAGTATATTTAGGTATGTTCTGGGCGACGGTTGCCACTTACCGTCCGGTGGAATATCTGTCCATATGCCTTCCTAGGCAAAAATATAACTTAAATGGTTAAATCTTTCAAGTTCCATTTTGTTAAAAAAAATGGTCAAAGGGTTTTCCTCACCGATAATCGCGATCTCAAATCCCATCACTGACCGTTTCCACTCACAACAAAATCAAATGAACTTAGTACGAGTTATATGAGGTGCTACATGATCTGAGTGGCGCGTACGAGCAATCAGGTTGGCCATCTGACCATTGACGTAACGTCAAATATAACGACTGGCCGGGTGCGGCTTGTGGACGCAGCCATTTCCTTACAATGCTAGATGTTTTGTATTTCGATGGTTTTAGATAATGCGCATGAGCAACGCCTCCCTCGGAGACACGACTGCGGGTAAGGTTGTGAACCTGCTGTCCAACGACCTGCAGCGGTTCGACCTGGCGTTCATGTTCCTGCACTACGTGTGGATCATCCCACTGCAGGTGGCCGCCGTCGTGTACCTGGGCTACTTGCAGGCGGGCTACGCCGCACTCATTGGGATCGTCGCTTTGATCGTTGTTGCTCTTCCCATTCAAGGTAAGATTCTGTAGGTGAGAAAGTATGAAGTTAATAAAAAGGTTTTTATTAAGTGGAATCTTCGTCAGTTGATTACAGAGTTTTTTTTTTATTTTGGCGTATTACATCGATATTTACGTTTTATAAATTTTGCTGCGTTATAACAAAAACGAGGAGTGAAACTATAAATAGTTAGCTACGTCCAGAAGTGTCACATGCCGCGCAAGGCTGCTCACCCACATGCCTCGCGAAGCACGACGTTTGCCTCAGTCGCATGCCGCGCGAGGCAAATGGCGAGGCAACTGACACTCTAGACAGGGAAAGGTATACCCGATCAATCAGTTTGACACGTTTGACATCGTTCTGTCTCACGACTGCCAAACTAGGCGACGCAAATGTGAGTGCTCAGGTGAGGCAGGGCGCGCATTTGTCTCACGTGAGGCAAGTCAAACACCATGAGGAAAATTTTCCTCGCGCGGCATGTGACACTTCTGGACGTAGCTATTGAATAAACTCAAATTATGGGCGGGTATTTTCTTACCTTCACAATTGAGGTAAAGTTTCAGAATCTAGTTAGATGTTTTGAAAAGACAGGATAGGAATATTATTTATTAGTTGAAACCTTCCAGGTGCACTTGGCCGACTAATTGGTAAAGTTCGACTTCGCACAGCTGAAAAAACGGACGAGAGAATTAAAATTATGAGCGAAGTTATTAATGGAATTCAGGTGCGTTTTCCTTAGCTACTTCCATCATGAACTGATTAAAATAAAATAACAAGCAATTATATAAAAGGCGATTGCAATTGTTCCATAAGTAAATACCATTGATAGTCACATTCGTTTCCAGGTGATCAAAATGTACGCTTGGGAGGTGCCCTTCCAAAAGGTTGTGGGACAAAAGCGTAAAGATGAACTGAATGAAGTGAGAACCGCGACGCTGCTGCGGACAGTGTTCATCGGTTTCATGTTGTTTACAGAGAGAGCGGCGCTCTTCATCACTATTCTTACCTTTGTTTTGTTTGGTAACACAATGTCAGCCAATGTTGTAAGTATGATTATGAGTTGAACTTTTGACTTTGCTAGTATTAATTATATCAATTAAAATTCCTTATGGAACCTAATGAATTGTATTGATTATTTAACGACTGTGTGTCACTGGGACCACCCCGAGTCCATTGAATCGTAGCCATAGCACAAGCTTTGCTTGATTTGGTACCATGCAGTCGGTGCGTAAGTCTGACGAAAAAAGAATGCTCAAGTCTTAATATCGTCTTTTATCACAATTTTTTAATTATTCGTTCCCACTGCTGGGAAAAAGTCCTCCACAACCCTGTTGTCATTATTAACCTTTATTTCTTTTTTACAGATCTACCCTCTCCAGCAGTTCATGAACGCTGCTCAAGTGAATATCACCCTGATATTGCCTCTGGTGCTATCTTTCACAGCAGAGCTCATCGTCTCTCTAAGGAGAGTTCAAGAGTTTTTGTCTTTAAGTAAGTGTATGCTATACCTACCTTGCGTAACTTTATTTCAACTATATGTTGTAAAGCTGTTTCTAGGGAAATGTATGCGAGGATATTGTACCGCTTGAAGCCAAGTCCGGTGGGAGAGAGTTGTTGGCTCGATATTGTGCAAGTTGATATGAAATGCAATAATCTGACTATTGAATGCAAAGGCTCGTACCAAGTTTGGGAGTTTACATGATACCTATATCCGGAAATTTAGTTACATAAATCACAAAATAGAAATCTTTTAATTGATAGAACTAAATAACCTTGCTTCGAGAATATACTTAGACCGCATGTAGATAATGTAGAGTATATACCTATTTTGCTTTTTTTTTCTGTAGAGGACAGACCGGATTTGTCAGAAAACGATGACGTGGGTGTCTCCAATCTGTTTAGGAACATGTCTGTTACAAGCACCTTGAAAACTGACGATGCTGTTAAAACATTGTCTTATCATAGAACATCTGAAACTCTACCTCCAACTGGTAAGATTTTTCTTTATTTCTTTCTATTTATTATGTTCTCATTTTGTAGAGCTGTGCCTCGTGATATACCTATTTATTAATGTGTACACAGGCCATTCACTGGCCCGCTTACTCCATTTCCGCACTACATGTTGTAGGATTGGCGCAAGATTTTTTGCATTGCGGTTTTATTAGCGCCGGATTATATTGACTCTAGTATTAAATAAAGTAAAGGCTAGATTCGATACGAGTGGATATTGTATATTATAAATCAAATAACAGCCACTACTGGTTTTTATTCATATTTATAAATATACGTATGTACCGACGTATGTAGATAAATAGGTACCTATATGTGTGACTAACCTGTTGAGTGACTATTTGAATCTATTGAAGTCAATAAAACTTCTGTAAAGCTCATCTGTTCCGAATTGTCAATATACTTTGATAAAGTTCACGGAACATGAATTTGGAAAACATCTGGTAACTTCACTCCAACTTGCAACTAGATTTTAAAAACATATAAGGCAATCAGCTATTACAACAGCATACAGCAGCTGTTCTCTACAGAAGCAGCATTCCGAACCAGTGATAAACTTAAATTAATCATAAGTGCTCTCGAACAAAGTAACCATAAACCATGTAAGTGCTTTATTGGCCTATATGAAAATAAAAATAATTTGACATTGAATCTTCAAAAAGAATGTAATCTTTATTACTTACTATTGACAGGTATTCAGGACAGAAAACCGTCAAACACCAGGTTCATGAGGAGCATATCGCATATGGACGACACGGCCCTGGTGCTGCACGACGTGTCCGCCAGCTGGACCGGAGACCCTAACTTCCTGGCGCTCAAGAACATCTCGTTGCGTCTGCGGAAGGGAAAATTATGCGCTATTATTGGCTCCGTGGGGTCTGGAAAGGTAAGACACATTGCGATATCGCACGAGGCAACCATGGTTGTGCCACCAGCGGGTGATTCGATAGCCGACACCGAATTGGTTGCGCTACCAAGCGGACACGTGCGATACCCTCCATATAGTTCTATACATTTTGTTGGTGGAGCGACTGGTTGCGCTACCACTGGTGTCCTCGTGCGATATAGCACATAGGGTAAAACTAGGTGGCCAGTGCTAAGTGGCCATTGTCAGTAACTACCACCAGTTATATTAAAAAACACCATCTACAAATCTTGATAGTGGCCAAGTTATAACCTAATTTTATCATATAATAGTATACTCCATATATTTACTTTAAAAAAATATACACCAACACGCCGTATTCCCTGATGGGGTGGGCAGAGGCAGGGGGCCGACTGCAATGCGTCTTCATTTTGCTATTATATTGGTCCGAACAGAGGGCGAGCTTATTGCCATTATGTAATACCTACATACCGACATATTTGGTTCTTAAAATGTAATCTTGTTCATCACATATTTCTTTATGATAATGACTGACTTGGATTTTTGTTGCTGCTGATAACATAAAATAGATACTTGTGTCTAATCCATGTCTAATGTTTCTTTACAACACAGAATTTCCCCAAAAGAACCTATTAAATTTAATTCAAGTATCTAATCAGAAAAAGTGATAAATCAAGGAATGAAAAGTTATCGATGAATTCGACATTCAATTAACCCGATTCTTCTCCAATATGTTACGGGCACCGGCGAGCCGGTCGTTGATATGATTTGTTTTTCATTCTCAGTCCTCGATTTTGCAACTGCTCCTGAAAGAATTGCCCTCGGCTACTGGCACTGTTTCAATATACGGCTCGATGTCGTACGCGTGCCAAGAGGCGTGGCTCTACCCCAGCACTGTTCGGGAGAACATACTTTTTGGTTTGCCTTTCGAACCCGGAAAATATAAGAAGGTACGTAAATAACACGAGATTTGAATGCGTATGTAATTTTCCTTTGTTATTCTATCGTTTTATTAGGGTTAGTTAGGTTAGTATATATGTAGGTAAAGGTGTGACATAGATATGTTTGTAGATTGATAATATTAATTTTATATCGGCAGTAAAAGCTTTGGGATAAGGTGTAGGTACCTACTAAATATTTAAGAGGCATAGCAGGCAGAGAAGGCATTTACATATTCATACATTTTACGTTGTCTTTAAAATGTGTCATGCTGCCTTTAGTTTTAACCTTACATCCATATTTTAAGGTGTTTCCTCGAAATTTCCTCGACTCAAACTCAACCGAGGAAGCTTCAGGAAATTCCTCAAAGGGTTCTTGGCTTTCGTTAACTTATCCGTAATAACATATTATAGTTGCTCTAAATTCTTCGAAGATAATAAATGTTTAATCAAAATAAATTATATGCATCTATTAGGTTCAATGCTATAAAGATATTGCGGCATCTATTTTCTGAAATGTGTTGTATATTGATTAGGTTTGCAGAGCATGTGCACTCGAAAAGGACTTCCAGCAATTCCCTTACGGCGACCAGACGCTGGTGGGCGAGAGGGGAGTGTCCCTCTCCGGAGGTCAGCGAGCCAGAATCAATTTGGCGCGCGCTGTTTACAGAGAAGTAAATTGATTTTCTATTTTGCCGAGCAAATATTGTACCCATAACTTCGGAAAATACATTGTGAAATTTTCTCTTAAAATTAATTTTGTGCACGGTTTTATTAGAAGGTTAATTTAATAACTACATGTAGAAATAATGCACTAATTGCTTTCGCGTAAATAAGTATTTTAGAGATTCAGCTAGCAATATTGCAGTGATTTTGAAACATGTAGGTATACAGGGTGGTGACGACATAGTGACAATACATTAAAACACGATCCCTGCTAGTCAATCACAACAATAAAATTAGGTTTACATCAAAGACCAAAATTTTAAATTTTCAAACATATTAAATGCGGAAATAGTCTAAACGAGACACAACATCCTTTATAAACGTCTACCAACCTCATAGACTGACCTGTAAGTACATGCGTGGCAACATCGCTTCGGTGTCGGTGTTTTAGTGGTATCTTTGTAGGCGTAAAGTTAAAATAGTCAAAATAAAAAAAGCAATCCCGTGGCAATACCTTTGAATATAATTTAATAATATTTTATGTGCGAACTACTAATGTGATACCCAGTATGTGGTTTCAATTATTGTCATGATGTCGACACCACCCTGTATATAAATGCACCTTATATCCTGCGCCGTTGAAAATGCGGATCTCTATTCAAAGTGGAGGTTGCGTTCAATGCATCCAATTTAAATCTTATTTAAATATTTTGCTTGAATAAACCACCTTATAAATTTTATATTTACCTATCAATAATAGCTTAAGTTACCTACGTGAATAAAGCGGTATATCGAGTTAGAACAGAAGAGGAATAATAATGAAGTAATTTTGTTTCGTTATTCTTTCGCTCCTTTTTGTGTAATGAGGTGATTATCATCGTTAAGCCAATAGGTAAAATAAAGATACCTGTTCTTAGGCGGACATTTACCTTCTGGACGATCCACTGTCTGCGGTGGACGCTAATGTAGGCCGGCAACTTTTCGAGGGATGCGTCAACGGATACCTGCGCGGACGCACCCGCATCCTGGTCACACATCAGATACACTTCCTCAAGGCCGCAGATTTCATCGTGGTTCTTAATGAGGTAGGTACAATTCTTATAGTTTTTAGCTGCGTTCACATGTATCGAGCATCAGCTCCCGAGTATTCAGTTATGACTTTATGTCTACGTGATCAGACCTGATTGATCGGGCGCTCTGTTCGGGACATATGGACACCTATTTACAAATTCACTTAATCTTAGTTATTTAATTTGAACAATAGCATTACTTACGTTATACTCTTACTTTTGAGTGTGAGTATGCGTTATTTTGAGTATGACTCTTCCAGGGTACTATAGAGAACATGGGTACATTCGACGAGCTAGTGACGTCAGGCAAGGAATTCTCCATGCTGCTCTCGTCGATGCAGGAGGGGAAAGAAAAGGACACAGACAGCCTGGGATCACGAGTGAGTCGTATTTTCACTTGTTATGCATTCAGATCAAAGTTGTTCATAAAACTTCAGCGTGTTCGTGACCGGACGGCTCTCGCATGCCGATTACTGAGAGCATCACTGTATACCAATATGGAAGGAAAGTTGTTTTTGCTTGAATATACAAACACAATTACAAAGAAGAATTATGTTAAAAATATGTACTGTACTACAAGTTTATCTGGCCCGGTGACAAAAGGCAACTAAAATTATCAAATAGAGAATTGTCATATTATTTTGATAGTCTTATATGGACACCAGCGACGCTCTCTGCGGCCCAGATAAGTTTGTGAGACTGTAGGTACTTAAACATATTCATAAATGATAAAGCACTTAATGTATCTCTATGAGGATCTTTTAATAAATTACTTGTTTGAAGAGCAGCAAAGGAGCTATTTATATTTACCAAACAGTAGGATCTAAGCCTCTAGAGCCACCGCAAACGTTTTGCGGCTTGTTTAAGTGGGTACCTAAGTTTCTTAATACCGGAAAATAAGAAAAAAACCTTCCCAGAGGGTCTCTCTAAAGGAACCTTTTTAGATGCGGCTGAGCTCTTAAATATTTAAACGGTAATTGGAACGGTTACTACATATGGCCGTTATACCTACGTGTGCATGTTCGTTTGGATATACCTTTATTGCTTTTGATATGAATGGGTTACCTCAGAGATATGATTGAGTTCCCTAGGTTGAAGTTTATTTTAATGGAATACAATAGCCACGTCCAGATGTCTAAAATGCCGCGCGAGGCAAATTGCCTCACGAAGTTTGACTTGCCTCGCGCGAGGCAAATGCGCGTCCTGCCTCACCTGAGCGCTGTCATTTGCCTCGCCTAATTTGGCATAGTCATAAGAGACAGCACGATGTCAAACTGATTGCTAGGGTATACCCTTTTCTGTCTAGCTAGAGTGTCAGTTGCCTCGCCATTTGCCTCGCGCGGCATGCGACTGAGGCAAACGTCGTGCTTCGCGAGGCATGTGGGTGAGCAGCCTCGCGCGGCATGTGCATGTTGTAGACACGCCTAATGAATAATTATAGCAGGTTTTATATAAATGTCTGGAAAGGTTTGTGCACATGGAATATGACGATAAATTAGCTGTCACGTACACAAGTTGTTTAAGCCACACAGTTTAATACTTCATGGAAGTAGCTATGATTAGGTACTAAGTTTGAATTTGTCTGCATTTTCTGCCATCTGATTACAGCAGTACCTTTTAACGGGGCTTTATATCCGAAAAACCTATTCCGCTACGAATGATTTTAGGTGGTCCTTACGTATACCTTCGCTTCTCGTTCCAGAGTATAGAAGAAAAGGAAAAACCGTCTCTAAAGAGCGTGACGAGTGTTAACGAAGGCGAGGATCTGCCTCAGTTCGAGGCGCAGAAGATGGCAATGGAGGAGAGGCAGTCGGGCAACCTGCGGTGGGAGGTGATCGCGGCCTACTTCCGCTCCGGGGGCAACATCTGCTTCATATTCTTCGCACTCGGCCTGATCGTGTTGGCGACTGTTAGTGCCGCCTCCGTGGACTACTGGATCAGTTTCTGGTGAGAATTTTTGTTCACATTCAACGCTGGTTTTAGTTTAGTAGGTACACGCACTATACATCGCCCTGAAGATCGTTCTAGCGGTGTCGTACGCAACAAGATTTTTATACAAAACTTATTACCGCCATAGCGCCGCTATAATAGAATTAACTTCAGGCCGTTCAGCTAGTAGCGCGCGTACCGGGCCTAGAGGCTCTCAATTGTCCATTGCGAAACCACTGGTCTAGGTCTCCCTGGATATTAGCTACATACTTATATCCACATACAAAATATATACAAAATATTATACAAAAATATCCACCATAGATTTCGTATGTTGTTATAGATTAACCCTTTTGTTTTATTTCATTAACCTTTTTGTTTACGAACACACAAATTACTATAACATTATCCGCCGAATAATCGAACGTTAATCAAATTGAAGAGCTGCTTAACCTTGACGGACCATACAAAAAATTACAGATAACAACGTATATTTAAGGGTGGTTCCTGCAAAGCTCGATTTTAGCGGTCACACAGTCTTATCTCTGTTCATATCAAAGATACCGATTAAAAGTATATTTTTTTAGTTTCTTACTACATTTGTCTATTTGGAAAACATAATTTTTATTTCATAAATAAATAAATTATACATCCAAACTTCATTTGAAAACCAAAATCGGGGTTAAATTAGCCGTTCTCGCTGTGTCACACGCTTCACTTACATGAAACAATAGCGTTTAACTTTTCGGTAAATGGTGTTGGGATCGTGTTATAGATATCAAAAAAATTTTAAAAATATACACTTTTTATTGATTACAAATGTAATATATTTTATTGTTTAGTTTGAATATTAAACAGCTATTTGTGTTGGTCACACGTTTGTGCACATTTTTACGGCGCATTACTAAATGATGTATAAGTCTACGATGAAACGATGTATGGTCTTGTTTGATGTCACTACTGACAGCCAGTCATATCGAGGCAGTCCAGCCGAGAGATGATCGAGGGTGTATTTCTCCACGATGAGATATAGGGCATCAAAGTCCAAAAAACGTGTTTTTTTGCCGATGTACCGGAGTTTTGTGGACAAAATGTATTGTTGTTTGCAGTCACTTTAGATATTGGGGTTTTTAATACGAATTACTTAGCTGTCGAAGTATGATTTAGTGTTATTTAATTTATACTACATTTTGAAGTGCAAGAATAATAGTGAAATATGTTTAATTTGACGAGTTTCGTGGCATGAGATTCGTGGCAATTTCTCCACGAATCTCATGAAATTACCACGAATCTCATTTTTCGTAGGATTTTTCATGTGGTGAACACGTCTCAGTGCCATAATGTAGTACATATTGGCATCAGACACTGGTTGTATCCCTCACGCAGCGATCCTCATTGCTGACGCTCATGATTTGGCCGTCGCAGAATGATTTTTTTGTCTCATGATGCTTCGCCATTTGTTTTTGTCCATGGTATCGTGAAGCTCAGCGTTGATCGCATTTGCTCCATACTGTCATCTCATTGCATTATTAATTGCTTATGGTTGTGTCCGTCTTTCCTAGTGATTTGTCCAGGAAACTCAAGAACAAAATTCAAAAATATCATTTCTTTATTAATATTAACTAAACCCGCACGTCGTACCTGGCCTATCGACCACCGATCCGATGTTTGCTCCGAACACGATTGCTGATGAATATCACTCCAAAAACCGACCATTGTATGTTGCATTCTTGGACATGGAAAAGGCATTTGATGATAGGGACACGAGACACGATCAGGTGGAGCCTTCGGAAGAATAATGTCCCCGAACAATACATCAACAACGTTGCCGACATGTATAAGGGTGCCAGATCAATGGTTCGGACGGTAGTGGGTGAGACAAAACCAATAGCGGTCACAGAAGGCGTACATCAAGGCTCTGTACTGAGTCTCTTCCTATTGCCTCGTTTTGGATTCACTCACGGAGTTAGCGCAAAATTCGGCAGCGTGGACTTTTATATACGTTGACGATGTAGCCATCTGCACAGAGCGCCGTGATGAGTTACAACAGGCACTTTTATCTTGGAAACACCAGTTGCAAGCCGTGACCTTGTGCTGAGTGTAGCAAAGACCCAATTCATGTGCTTTAACGAACCAGGTCCAAGCGACAGCAGTTCCATTCCCATCAATGGACCATTGGTCACTTTGTGCGATCAATATAAGTACCTGGGTAGTATGATGCACAATTCCGGGAACGTAGAATGCAAAATTCAGCACCGAATAACTGCAGCGTGGCTAAAATGGCGAGAAGTAACTGGTGTTACATGCGATAAAAGAATGACTGTAAAAGTAAAGGGTACAACTTTCCATTCCCAGCCCAAGACCCAGAGGCAGACCCAAAACAAGATGGAAAGCTGTAATGCTAAAAGACATGAAAGAGTGTCAAGTATCCGAAGACGATGTCGAGAATAGACTGAAGTGGAAGGCCTGGGAAGGCTGACCCCACCACCATGTGGGATACATAGTCAGGAAGAGAGAGAGGATAAACGAAACCCGCAACGCAACAAAATAATTTAATTTAATAATTTTTTGGGCGATTTTATTTGTTTATCGGGTCCTGCTAATTTTGATTCGGATTTTATTCTGGACAAAGCTCATACCTAGGTAGTGCTTATGAATCGTTAATATTAACATTTTAGAGTATTGCTTTCATTGAGAAGAGCCGCGAGAACATTCGATTTGTCTATTTAATTTTAAGATACACCTGACGGGAAGCTCTATTGTGAACATAGAGCTGAGATCCTCCAGTCCAGACCAGGATATCATCAGCAAATTGAAAGTGCTAACAAGTACACCTATACTTGCCATTAGCATCGATGCTTTACCTTTTCCAGTGGGGAAGATAAAATACATCATTCATCATCATAATTTGGAAGATGGAACGTTTCCCTGTCTGACACCTTTGGCAATTGGATCGGTTTTGAGCTCTAGTTGGTCCTAAAGATGGATTGATTGAGGCTCTGCTATTATTTGCGAGAATGCTCCCAGGTGACCCAAAGAGTCAGAGACGCGCGGTCATGTACTTTTCTCCTTCAGAAAACATGAACGCAAAGTTCCTTAAAACGCGAGATCGCTTTAGAATTCTGTCGTTTACGAAGATGTCTGAACAAATGGCAGTCCAGATGGGATATAAGAACTAACGGCCGCCACCTGCGTGAAATTATTTCCATGCGTTTGTGAGCATCTGGAGAGGACAAGGCTAGAAGTGGACAGTGTGGCTCAAATTTTCACGAGACATTACATCTTTTGGAGTACCTAAATTATTCTATTTTACCTCACTTGTTTCTTCACCTCTATAACAATGTTCGACGCCGCATAACGATCACAAACAATTTGCATATCACATATTTTGGGAGTGTGGTCTCTGGTAAAACGAACGGAACACTATGTTAAATAGCTTGCAAGTGACATCTGGAGTAGTATATCACACAGAATTTGTAGCATTCAGGGAAAATATCATTGGAATCAAGTATAACCAGCTCACATGTTTATGTTAGATTTTTTCCCCATATTTTGTCTTTTATATTCACACAGAAACAGAAATTGTGCTTTTATATATTCTCTTGTTATTAAACACAAGTCCCAACAACCATAAAGAGAGCAAAACTTATAGTTAAGTACATTAATAATGCGTAAAAAATACCCGGAATTTACTGGGTGAGTTTCGTGTGGTACTGCATGAGTTTCGTGGCACCATTTTCTTCAACCTTGAATTCTGTCCAAAGTTATCATCAGATTTACAAAAGCGATAGAGATTTGAACTTGTATAAAAGGCTTTATTATGTTATTAATATAAATTATCTAAAATTCACAAAAACAAAAATTACCACGAAAATCACGGCGAGAATCTTGTTCGCAGGAATGACCCTTAACTGCTAAGTGGGACTTAAACTTGTAAGCTTTTGAGTATTCGGCCGTAAATTCCGTAATGCCGTAATTTTGCAACTCTGTAGGTATTTAATTACGACTTGTGTTATGTTATCGTCAAAATAAACAAACACTAATTTATTCTAATTTGTATGTAGGTCAAATCAGATGGCAGTATACGAGGAGGGCTTGGGCGGCGCCGAAGTGGGTATGTTAAAATTAACCATGTTTCGCGATTGTACCGATAAGATTAGATACGCAGGTAAATTTAGTAATAAATTTGATGACATCATATAATAATAAAAAAATAAAACGTGAACAGTTTTATTGTTTACAAAAAAGATTTCTGTTTCGTCATCTTTTTTGTAGTGGACGACCACACAATGTTGTATTAAAAACATTCAGTTCTTGGTAAACCAATACAATATAAGCAATCAAGTTGAAACGTCTAGATTTCCAGGTATCTATTTAACGCTGTCTTTAGTCATAGTCAACCGAAATTGACGCTATGCCAACTCAATAGACTACTTACTTATACAACAACAACAACATACCTAATCATGGACAATATAATCTACGTAACAATGACGGCATAAACTTGGTACTACTAATAATTATAAGGTACTAAGTAAAGCCAGGGGCGGATACAAGATTACGTTCAGGGGAGGGGCGTGTTTGTCTACCCATTTCCCAGAAGGTCCTTATAAAGATATAGTGATGTCCTTCTTTATGACGATTACTAAATATTATTTAGCAATTGGTCAAAATAATGTGGTTCGGTTTTGAGTCAAGCCAGGGTGAAATTGCATCCCTGTATCTGCACCTGGAGGGTGAAAAATATTTTTTTCTTTTATAGAACTGCGGTGGCAAAAGAGCGTACGGCCCGCCTGATGTTAAGCAGTTACCGTAGCCTATAGATGCTTACAATACCAAAGGCATTGCTCGCACATTGCCGACCTGAAGGGGAGTGGGCTTTCGGCTCTCTCACTCATCGTACGAAACGCAGCTGTAATAGTTGCTTTACGTCGATCTTCTATGAGAGGGTGTGGTACTACCCCGGTCGAGCAAGCCCGTTTATGAGCTGCAGTCAATTGGCTACAGCTTGGCTCTACCACTTTGAACTGGTCGATAATAATTTTATGTTTAACCTCTTAGATGCGGGCCTGGACGTGCAAGTGGGTCCGTTTACGACCGCGCAGTACCTCATCATCCACGGCTGCCTCGTCCTCCTGTGCATCTTGATGACCAACATCCGAGTGGTCCCCTTCGCGCAGCTCTGCGTCTCCGCCTCGAACACTCTCCACAACAACATGTTCGCTACTATGCTGAAAGGCATCATGAGATTCTTCGATACCAGTTCATCAGGTAATTTTATTTTATTTTTTTAGATACTGCTTTTAGGAAACACAACTATCTATCTACGTTACCACGTGATTGCATCAGTAGGTACTACGAAACTATACTGCACAGGTGAACGGCGCACATTTTTTTTATAGGCGGAGTCGCACAAAATGAAAAAATACATGCAAATAAGAGATTTGCCCAAAATGCTTTGAAAAAATGTTTTTGCACAATTTCATCTTCACAATATATTTTTTTATGATCCTTGAATGTACAATTTTTTTTCGTAGGTCGTATCCTGAATCGTTTCACCAAAGATATCGGTGCTCTCGACGAGATATTGCCTCGGACGCTTCTGGACGTGCTGCAGATCTATGGCACCCTTGCCGCTATACTGGCGCTGAACGCCATCGCTCTGTACTGGACGCTTATACCGTCGGCGGTGCTCATGATACTATTCGCCTACTTTGTGAGGATCTATATGAAGGCGGCGCAGGGGATAAAGCGGCTGGAGGGCACAAGTGGGTATAGACCAGGGTGGCACCGGTAGGGCAATTTCACGGTGCGATGACGACTTATAAACAGTTCACTTATTTGTATAAAGCGGCCACCGCCATAAATTTATAGGGGTCGCTGACGTATCGCAATCTCTTAGTGCTGTCCCTGGCCTTAAACTTTCACCAGTCTTTGTCAATAAGTTGAAAATTCGTAATGTGTTTTATCTAGTAGATACAGAGCTAGATTATTTTACCTAAAACTATAACGGCCCGGCCACGACTTCGCGCTTCAGTGACGGGCGACAGTGCGGGGTTGCTAAAATGTTGCAACGCGCGCGTTGCCTCCGAGAGCGGCGCAGCCCGCGGCGTGATGCAACATTTTGGTGCCCCCGCGCTGTCGCCCATCGCTGAAGCGCGAAGTCGTAACCGGGCCGTAACAGAGGAAATTCTGCTCAAAAAGAAATAATAAATTAATTAAAAAGAAGCATTTTCTTGACCCTTCTAATTTTGAGGGTTCCGTAGTCTCCACAAGGAACCTTTATTTATTGAATATCTATAATATTATTCTTTTAGCAAAAAGTCCCGTGTTCGGCATGGTGACGTCATCTCTTAACGGCATCGCTACCATCAGATCGGCAGACGCCCAACACAGACTCATAAACCAGTTCGACGAACATCAGGTAAACAAGATGGAGAAGAAACTCTGAGCTTTTGGACTTGATTCATAATTCACAAAACAAACGGCCTTATCCTACTCAGTCACATGTCTCTCTTTCTTGGTAACGTCTTTGGATATTATAGATATATGTTCTTGCAGGATTTACACAACGCTGCGTGGAACGGCTATCTCGGTGGAGGGACCATGTTCGGATTTTATTTGGACAGCATGTGCCTCGTGTATTTGACCACAGTTATTTTCGTCTTCCTCTACCTTGATTTTGGTATGTAAACTTGATATATTCGATCATTTCATTATAGATTCGGTAAAACTTTATTTTTTCTTTATAAATATGGCCTAAATATTACACGACAAACATTTCGTTAGCGTTTTTGAAAATTGAACCCCCAAGGGTCTAAAATAGCGAAAGTGAAAGTTTGTATGGGGGTCCCAATTTTTCTGAAGCAAGTGCCATGAAAATTTGTATTTAGGCTACTCATTCCAAATAAAAAATATGATTTTCAGAATTTTTGGATGTATTTAACTCCTAATAAGTTTGTACGGAACCCTCCGGGTGCGAGGCCTACCCGCACTTGTCCGGTTTTTTACACAACGAAGGTGGCAAATAAATAATTTCAATCAAGCATACGGCCCGCCTGATAATAAGCATGGATAACCGATAATAAGTATGGATAACCGTTGCGTGCAATACTAAAGACATCGTTCGCACGGGGCCGACATAAACGGTAGGGGGATAGAGGGAAGGGAGGGGAGTTCGGGGATGGGCTTCCGGCTCGCACACAGTCTTACACACTCTCATGTTTTTCCCATAGTAAAAAAATCCTACTGTCTATGGTTTGTCCAGCTTTTGGTATTGGTTATCCTATTGGTGCTAGGTGACGCGATCCCGGTGGGCAGCGTGGGGCTGGCGGTGACGCAGAGCAATACGCTGACCGTGATGCTGCAGCACGGCGCGCGCATGCTCGTCGAGTTCCTGGGCCAGCTGACCAGCGTCGAGCGCGTGCTGGAGTACACGCGCATCGACACCGAGACCGACCTGTTCCAAGGCCGTACGTGACCCTTGTATATTCATAGAAATACACATACTAATGAGGCCTTTAACACACGAGCGGCACTTTGCCGTCCACAGAGCCAACTGCAGCCGACGAAACTGGTCGGCGCTAGCCGTCGGCTCGTCAGCGGCTGCTGCTGACGTTGTTCGGCAGTAGCTATCGACCAGTGTAGACGGCAAAGTACCGCTCGTGTGTTGCAGCCTAAGCCAAGACACTTATGACCACTATTGTACGAAAATGTAATTGTTAAAAGGTGGAAGAGTATTGGAGAAGAATACGAATATATCAGGTGAAGGATTGGTCAGGACCAGGTGCAGTGGGAACGCATAGGCTATTATAGGCGAACGAGGTGCTCGAACATGTGGTATCTATTCTATGGCTAGTAATTAAGGACATGGTAAAAATAACTTTGAGAGTGTAAAATAGTTAGAACCTTTTCAGAGATATCAGCCATCGAAACACGGGGAGACAGGGGGCTTTAAATAATTACATGCCTCTTATTGTTGGGTGTTTTTCAAAATCCCTTTTTCAATTATTTTTTTCAGAAATCACCATGCCTCCTACATGGCCATCGCAAGGAAGAATAGTATTTCAAAATGTTTTCTTGCGTTATGCGCCTAATGAAGACCCTGTACTCAAGAATCTAAATATCGTGGTGGAAAGTGGGTGGAAGGTAAGATACTTAGTGCCTAAAATGTGTGTAAGTGGAAATCATTTGTATGTTATAATGGCATTGGTTTCGCCATCAGGTCGGTATTGTGGGCCGCACTGGTGCCGGCAAATCTTCATTGATATCGGCTCTATTCCGATTCGCGTACATCGACGGATTAATATCGATTGACGGACTCGACACATCGCTGATATCGAGACAGGTACGAGCTTCACGGCATTACTTATGCGAGTCAGCGTGGGCGGCTATTATTTCCTAACTTATGGTTGTTTGTAGGGGCTGCGATCGAAAATTTCAATTATTCCACAAGAGCCCGTACTCTTCTCTGCGACAATCAGATACAATTTGGATCCGTTTGATGTCTACAGCGACGAGGACTTGTGGAGAGCACTAGAACAGGTTAGATGAAGAAATGAAAGTTCATTGTTTTCAATGGGAGTTGTTTATTTAAGGTTGGTTTATGTTTTATACTTTTTACAGGTGGACTTGAAATCGGCTATTCCATCGTTGGATTTCCATGTGACCGAGGGTGGTTCTAACTTTTCAGTAGGTCAGCGGCAACTGATGTGTTTAGCGCGCGCCGTGCTCAGGTCCAATCAGATATTGATTATGGACGAAGCGACAGCAAACGTGGATCCTCAGTGAGTTTCGATTATCTCAATGTACCGGCAATTACATCGATAACTGGCAATACTACAGCGTCTTCTCTGTTGCAGGACGGATAGTTTCATTCAGAAAACGATTCGGCGACAGTTCGTTTCATGCACCGTGCTGACGATAGCTCACCGATTAAATACCATCATGGACTCGGACCGGGTGCTCGTCATGAACACCGGGCAGGTCGCAGAGTTCGACCATCCCTACGTACTTCTATCCGATCCCAACAGCCAACTGTCTTCGATGGTGCGAGAGACAGGGGAGAAGAATAGCGCAACGCTGTTCCAAGTAGCCAAGGACGCTTACTTCCAGAGCAATCTGAAAGAAAACACAAGATGAACAAATCTCTGAATTCACAATGAAAAATTCTCATCCATACAAAAGTTGACCTACTGTTTTATCTGATCACATATATTTGTTTTTAGGAGAGATAAAGTCAAGAAATAAGAGACAGTAACAAGTATTACATAATTATAACTACGTGTTTAAGTATCCATAGATTCGGTAGGTGATTAATAAAATCCTTAACATATTACCTATGATTTTTTATTTATTTACATACTTATATTGTGGGAGTATAGAAAGATTAAATAATGCGAGAGGATGTGACCATAGACTATAATTGTCTGGATATGTGACAATTATATTGCACTTTTCTTTGTGCATGAGACAATGTTGGTATATTGGCGTAAGGCTGTGTTAAATAAATCGGAACATCGTACGTAATCTAGTATTAAATTCATAGCAGAGTGAGTGCCGCTTTTATTCACTTTGCCACCAATTGTTACCGAAGTTGGTCGAATATAAAGTACCTTTGTACCTGACGATCACCAGCAAGGCAGCAAGCGACGCCTAGGATGTTTGCATCTGTAAATTTTGTAAGCTAAGAACAGTATGATCAGAATCAGCCCTAAAAGGAAACCTTTAGATTTGTGGTCATCGTAAAACACTTGGAAAGGGTCTATAGTATTACAGTCTTGACAACAACCCATCATACACTATATCGATCAAACATTATGACTCTAACCCATGTTCATACTGATTATATTGTTTGTTACGAAATTACATGTTTTTTTTATTCCACGCCTGTTGTACATAATTTATTGACAATTAAACGACAGAATGATTTTGACATAGCCTTTTCTATTTATGAAAGAGGATTATGTATCAATTCATGAAAAGGTTCTATAGGTATAATACCTATAGTTTTGTCCTTATCATCAGGTGGACCATGCCAGTGGCTGGTGGTGGTCCTTGGCTATAAAAATATTTTGCCATTTTTATTTGGTAATATTTCTAGGCCCCATATCTTAGACTCAGACCAACAAAACAAGTAGACCCTTGGAATGAAGCAGAATTTGCAAATGTGAGTGGTGACGTACTGAGAACTGAAGGCAAAATATCGGCTAGGTTTTGAATTGACTTAAATTTTTGTTAGCGACTTTTCATCTACCTTTCCACCTTTGTTGGCCTGAGTCTAGATTAATGATTGGTCACGGCGAGAGCGCTCCGTGCGCGCGAAACAAAATCTATGCTCCCAACATTATTTTGAGTAGACCCTAACTACGGTGCTCACTCACCAATATTAGTACTTAGTTAATTTATTATCATATTTATTATCTAGTTGCAACAGTATTGGCACTTGTAAAGCATCCAGGAGAGGTATGCGATCACCATAACGAGCAGTACCGTCAGGTAGAGCACGTTGGGGTCCTTGAACAGGCGCGTGTCGCAGCACTTGCCCCCCACGCATGCCTCCATCTTAGCGGAATGATTAAGTATTTCAGGGCTATTTCATGTTGTTGGTTGTTATCACAGAGTACTTTGGTGTTGTTATTATTTGGTATTATAATTAAGATAACCTTAAAATTTAATGGTGAGAACCAGAAAGAATATTGGGCAAAGAGAATACAAGTAGGTAAGGTACCTACCTACTTTGTCGAAAGAATATCCAAAGAGCTCATTAAACAAACATTTATTAAACAATTAGCAAATTTGATATTTGGGAACACTACAGTAGTTTGGATCGCGAACGTAAATACATACCTGGACTGTTCACTACTGCACAAAAAACGAGCCGAGCGAGAGGCCCTAGTTGGGACCGTATCCCTGTCATTTCGAGTTGCCATGCCAAAATAATATTATCGTTAGGTAGTGATTGTTACTTTTTAAATCAAGCAAATAAATCAATTTATTATTTATCGTGACTATTGTTTTATCATATAAACAATGGTCACGATAAGTACTAAATTAATTTATTTGCTTGATTTAAAAACTAACAATCACTACCCAACGATAATATTATTTTGGCATGGCAACTCGAAATGACAGGGACACGGTCCCAACTAGGGCCTCTCGCTCGGCTCGTTTTTCTGTCTTAAGAATTGTCAAGGTATAATAGACCTTAAGGCAGCAGAATAAAGTTGAATTTCTTCTTAACCAAAAACTCAAGTGATAAATCCTTCATTATACATTCGTGGTTTGGATGGCTTTCCAATGTTATATAGTAATAAATGCACTTATAGTAGGCTCTATAAGGCTCTATTATAGGACTAGAGGACTAGTGGGAATTTTCTTGTAATCATCGATAAATTGAATAAAATCAAAATGCATTCTTGTATCTATATTGAAATACATTTAAAAATAATTATATTAACACTTATCATCGAATAAACTATCGACAGGTAAGTAAAACTAAAATCATTGGCACTAAAATACTACTACGGTTGTGGGTTATCACTGAAGTATTTTGTTTTGGCGACTTCAAAGAGATTCTTGCTCATTCCGTCGCCGGTTTCGTTGACCATGAAGGTGAATTTGCTATTAGGATTGGAGAGCAGCTTGTGTGGGTGATCGAACTCGATGGCCTCTCCTCCATCCATGACCAGGACTCGGTCCGAGTCCATGATGGTGTTCAGCCTGTGGGCGATGGTCAGAACAGTGCATGTTGCGAACGCTCGTCGAATCGTCTTCTGGATCAGGGCGTCCGTCCTTTGAAAAAATAAGATAATATTATTATGGACACTTGTAACCGTCTTGAGCGCCTCAAATAAATTGGAGTTGATAGTTGGAGTTCTTCGTTGGAGTTGATCGTTGGAGTTGATCTTTGATGTTGATATAGTGATGCTACTTACTGAGGGTCAACATTAGCTGTGGCTTCGTCCATGATTAGAATTTTATTGGACCGCAGCACGGCTCTGGCCAGGCACACCAGCTGACGCTGTCCCATGGAGAAGTTGCTGCCGCCTTCAGACACTTTGTAGTCTAGCGCAGGTATTGATTCCTTCAGTTCCACCTAGAGATAATTCCATATTTTGAAAAGCACGTTCTTTGCAATTACAAAACATAAGTTTAAACAGAACATGGTTATATACTTACTTGTTCCAAAGCTCTCCAGATTTCTTCATCATTGTAAGAGTCAAACGGATCCAAATTATAACGCAAAGTGGCAGAGAATAGAACCGGTTCCTGAGGAATTATTGATATCTTCGATCGTAGATCCTGAGAACGACACATAATTACTGAAGTACCTATTCAAGTCAAAACACGTTTTATACACTAGAAAAGAAGAATTGAATCACTTACCTTTTTAGCGATGTCTTTAGTATCAATGTCGTCGATTCTGATGCTGCCTTCTATGTTGGACAGTCGGAACAGGGCTGATATCAGAGAAGACTTACCAGCACCTGTCCTGCCGACCACGCCCACCTAGAATATTCATTTGTTAAGTACAGGGAAGGATATGTTTTAGTAGGTATTATTATTATAAACAAAGGAAAGATGTTCACCTTCCAACCACTCTGAATTTTGAAGTTCAAATTCTTCAATACAGGAGCCTCTTCGAGAGCGTATCTCAAATAGACGCTTTCAAATCTAATTTGACCTTCGGAAGGCCATTCTTTTGGTGGTACGGATGCTGCAAAGGTAATAATAGAATTAGAATCCTCGAAATTCTACAAAGCCAGCATAAGGCCTAATTATTCCTTTATCCTTCATGTTTTATCCTTACGTCCTTCTTCCATGTTCTCTTCTGTAGGCAGTTTGGTATACTCCAACACCCTCTCAACGGCAGTCATTTGTCCAAGGAAGTCGGCTGTGAAGCGCGCCGCCATTTGCAGCAGCATAGTGAGGACCATAGACTGACTCACGGCGAGGCCCACACTGCCGACAGGAATTAAAGTACCTGAAATAGTTTTTTAAGAACTATGTTCATTATTTGGTTTGCAGTAATCTATTCTCTAATTCTGCCTTCATTCCCACTCCTAGTCGTGACTTGTAGCAGAGAAGGCTATTGGATTTCTATATACCTAAGTAGAATTTCTATCGAAACATCTAAGATAAACAGCGAGACAAAGTTTCACTCTTTTCACATTATAATGTAAGATATTTTATGGGCCATTAAATGTTAACGGTGAGAAACATGTACATATCGATAGAATTATAAAATCATGATGGATAATATCTTATCTTTCACAACAATACTACAATCAGCCCATACAAAGTTTAGACGAATGGCGAATGGAAAGGTGAATAGAATTTCTATATAACGCAAATATAACACTGAAATTATCAGGTACCAACCGAAATCTATGAAAAGGAAGATAGCCATGATGACACCGAGGTAAGTAATACACAAGCCGTCCAAGTATAACCCAAACGCGGTGGATCCGCCCAGGAAAGTGTAAAACGCGCTAGAATGAAGATTCTGAAAAAATTATATGCAATGTACTGAAGAAAAAGATATTAGAAATAAATTGAAAGACCAAAGAAAAGCTGTTAGGTGGTCAACGAACAAAAGTGGAAGTACTTACTTGAGCACTATCAAATGATCTAAGCAGTCGAGTTTGAGAATCTGTACTCCTGATGGTCGACAATCCAGAGATAGTAGAATTAATCATACCGAACACTGGGCTTTTAGCTGTTAAAGAAATACAAAATACTTACATAAAAAACTGATAGTACCAGAAAAGTTACTCCAACAAAAACTGCATTTCAAATCGGTTAATCAATTCCAATCCATTCTGAAGCTACAATTAATGTCATAAACCGATAGGAGCGTCGATCTTCTGCACAGTGTCGGGGTTTAAAAGTAAAATTAAAAAGTCTTTAAAAAATGTTGAGGTGTCAGGTCATTAGGATTCGTATATGTACTTACTAGTGCCCTCCAACCTTTTCACCGCCTGTGCTGCGTTCAAATACCACTTCAAAAGGAACACGAAGATGAACAGAAGAACAAAAGTCGGTATCAAGGTCCAAGGCAGAGCTATGGCGTTCAACACAAGTACACTCGTCAGGGACAGATACATTTGTATCGTCTCGAGTATACTGCGGGGCAAGAGTTCGTCCATTGCACCCATGTCCTTTGAAAATCTGTTCAGAACACGACCTGTTTGAAAAGAAAGGTGCGTTTAATGGTACTCCCTAAGGATAAAGTAACATTTTGTAGGGTTTTTATGTAAATATAACTTACCCGAAGGATTGGTATCGAAGAACCTCATTACAGCTACAATTAATTTCTTGTAAATAACGTTGTGGAGATTTTCGGATGCTCTCATAGTTGTGACTACGAAAGCAAATATTCTTACGTGTGAAATAATAATGATAGCTAATATGACACCGCCGTATACGTAGAGATACTGTGCTGTTGATAATAAACCGACTTGTGTGCTCAAATCCCAGTCTGAAATGAAAGCGAAACATTATGAGAACAACTCAATATAAAAAACACAGAAAAAAAATAAGCATTACAAATTACAACTGGCAGATATAAGAAAAACAAATTACCAGGGACTTCCCCTTCAGGAAGCGACTGTTCATATGTGTCCACTTGATTTGTCCTGAAATAATAAAATATCACAGAAACGTGAACCTTGTATCTTGATAGCTAGTAACTCTTCCTCCTAAGAAAATTAATGGAACATACATCACAATTTAATTTAAAAAAAAAAACAAATTCTTTAACTAGCTATAGGCAAAATAGTTACATGGTGCGCGCCAGCAGAAACTTTAACAAATTATGTAAACAACACGATATCGGTCCATTTATCACCAGTGTGTCAACGGCTAGAAGATGCTTAAGCCGTAGCTTTTTATTTAATAGGTTGTCATTAATTTCATTTATTTAATTTATAATTCTTGCATGCATTCTACTCAACTTTGTACTTCTCACATTTCATAGTTCTACTCAGTCACTATAAGTGAAGACTTGTGATTGGTATTCCAGTGTATATACTAGTGTCCTATGTTACGTTACTAATTAGCTGTAAGTTTTCCATGTTACTAAATAAATAAATAAATTTTAATGAGTAACTTACCAGAAACTGAGCCAGTAATCAGCGGTGGTTGCCGAAGCCTGTGTGATTAACAATGTTATGAAAGCGCACAGCACAATGCACCAGGACTGCACGGCGCTGAAGTACTGTTGTATCACTTCCCACTTCAGGCCGCCCTTGGCTCGCTCTTCCTCCGCTAACACCTGCGCCTTCTGGTCTTCCTCTTTGTCATCACTCTTGACGGATGTCTTGGATATTCCACGTAAAACTGCTGGTTTTTTCTGAAATAAGGACTACCTTTTTAACCGACTTCACAAAAGGAGGAGGTTCTCAATTTGACTGTGTTTAATTTTTTGTTGTTATTTTCACATGCCTATCGTGTCGCTAATTTTGCTAGTAGCAAAAAAGTTTTTGTTTGTTTCTTTCTTTCTGACAATATTGCAGTCTTCAAACGTGAAAACGATCCAAATCTAAATATTATATGCTTACTCCACAGACGATTCCTTCAAGAGAAACGGGATCATTGGTATTTTTCCAAACAATTGTATATGAAAGATAACAATAAACAAATTACCTCGTCGGTATCACTGTCGCTATTATCATTCGCTTCCGATAATAAAAGTGAGAACTGTGTTCCAGATTCCACGAGTTCATCATAAGTTCCCATATTTTCAATAGAACCCTGTGAAACAATAACACAATTATCTACTTAAAATAGGTATTTAGTTTACAGAAGTTATTTTTAATATACCTACGTACTCTCTACATCAAAATTCAGGAGTCTGTGTATTTTTTGTAACTAGATCGATACTAAAATGTTACCTCATTCAGCACAACTATCTGATCAGCGGGCTTGAGGTGGTGTATCTGATGTGTGACCAGAATACAAGTCCGACCAGCCAGGTATCCCTTGATACAACCTTCAAACAACTGCCTGCCAACATTCGCATCCACCGCGGACAACGGATCGTCAAGTAGGTAGATATCAGCCTGAAAGCATTTTCTCTCTATAGCACAGGAAATATAACTATTACTTATAAAAGCTCACTATTGTAAGTTTTCAAATATGTTGCTGAAAACAGCAAGTTCAAGTTTATGTTTTCACACGAAAGAAAACTTGTGTTCATTAAATTTTCAGTAAAATTGGGTACCGTTCTTACCTCACGGTAAATAGCTCTCGCTAAGTTGATTCTTGCTCTTTGACCCCCAGACAGCGAGACTCCACGTTCGCCCACTAAAGACTGATCCGCGTATGGGAATTGCTTGAAGTCAGGTAGTAGGGAACATACTTCGCAAACCTTTGGAGAAAATAAAAACGTAAGTCATTTGTTATTAATTATCATACTTAATAAACATTATACTTATTAAATTTTCCCATTGAACCATAAAAATATTTTCCAAAACAACATGATTTTTTGCAAATAACTTTTTTACCTACCTGTACTCGAAAATATTTGTAAGAAATATACCAAAAACCAATCATGAACTAACCTCCTTATATTTCGCAGAGTCGTACGGCAATCCAAATAAAATGTTTTCTCGGACTGTCGCCGCGTACAACCAGGGCTCTTGGCTGGCGTAAGAAATCCTTCCCTTCACTGCAAGCTTACCGTCACAAACCGGCAACTCTTTCAAGAGAACTTGAAGCAGGGAAGACTGGAAAGAAGAAACATTTAAAGGAACAAATTGCAGGAATATATTCTAAAATAGGTATAAACACACTAGTTTCTTACTTTCCCGGAACCTACGGGTCCGATTATAGCACACAATTTGCCCTTACGAATACGCAAAGAAACGTTTTTAAGGGTCAAGTCGTCCTTGGAGTCGGTCCAAGATGCGCTGACTTTGTGCAATTCCAGAGGGTAGTCTGATCCAGCTCCATCGGTTGAAGATACTCTTGGCGGCAGGTTTTGAGAATATCTGACAGGCTGCACGAAATCTTCTTTATTGCTTTTCATATTTGTATTAGGCTTTACTACATTAGCGCCATTATATCTTGGGGTGACTGACAAGTCTGGCCTTTCATCTGTTAGATGGAAGAAAATTAAAGAAAATCTCATTATTTTATGTGTATTGGGATTGGACAAGACTTTCGCAATTATTTTTGTGTTGCAATTCTTTACACCGCATTGCGATGTGACCCAGATAAAACTGTTAAAAAAACTGAAAACTAGGTGGCAGTTTTTCAAGTTCAACCAAAATATTTGACTTCGTTAAATTTTTACGATAATATTTAACACTTTGTTATAGTAAAAATGTTGTATGCTCACAATGTAGCTCAGATATAGTAAAATGGGGCAACTAAATTACTTATAGTAGAGTCACAGTAAGACAGTACTTACCCATCACGAGGAAACTTTGGATACGTTCTAGGGACACTAACATTTCTGACAAACTTGCAATGGCAAGTGGCAAGATTAGTGTCACGTTCACTTGAATTATGCTAAAGTATTGTTGAACTGGGTATATCTGAAACATAGTACATCACCATTTCTGTAGGTAGGTACCTATTATACACATAGCTCTACAAGTGTTTCAAAAGTGCGAAATTATACTGGGGAGGTTGGATGAGTACCGAAAATATAATTTTAAATGGTACCTACTTATAATATTTATATATTATTTTTTAAAATTTAACGACTATTTTCTAATTCTTTGAATATTGGTGGCTGTTAATCCTAAACGCAGTTTACACTATTTTCTAGTCCATTAGATGTGTTAAAATATTATAGTTACGTATAATTTGTCTTACTAGGTATTCACATAATATCAGCTACCGTAGGTACCTATACCTATGTACCTTAATTATTATTTCGGACTTTTGAAAAACCCTGTACATATTTTGTAAAGAAATGACGTCATCGTTGTTTATACCGTAGTAGCGGTTATCATGGTGCCGGAGAGCGCGAGCGTCAGTATCGTGAAGAACAAGATGCTGCGCTCTGTGAACAACATGAAGCCCAGGAACATGCTCCGGATGAAGATGGATTTCCGGAGGGCGCGCATTTCGTACGCCCGCAACGCTTTCACGACCAGTTGAAAGGGCTTCTCCCAAGCGTACATTTTTATGACCTGAAAATATTTAAACGTTTAAAAATTGGTGACATCGAGGATCTAATATTTACGTTTGTGAAAGAAAGCCTAACTATGCGTATATGTGTTAACATGTTTACGTGCCGGTATTGATAAAAAATAAGTGAATAGATAACAAAGTAGGTGTAAATTAGAGATAATCATTACTTTTCTTTTGTAATAGTAATGTAGGTCATGACAGATTAATTTACATAAGTTCAAAGTAGAGAGTAACGGCCCGGCGACGACTTCGCGCGACAGCGACCGGCGACAGCTTTTTTTGCATCGCGCGCGTTGCCGCCGAGAGCGGCATCTCGTAGCGCGATGCAACATTTTAGCAAAAAACGCTGTCGCCGGTCGATGTCGCGCGAAGTCGTGGCCGGGCTGTAACTCTGTTGGAGAAATAAACTAGGTGGTGTAATACTAACTTGTATGCCATTAATAATTTCACTCATCAACTTGATTCGCTTGTCGGTCCTTTGCGCAGTTTCACGTCTGACAACCGCTGTCAACTTCGTCAGACCCGCTATATGAGGGAAAAATATGTATTACTTGGCCCGCATTAATAAATCGATCTCAAGATTGAAATCGACCTTGAGATGCTGTTTTTGACAGACGTTCCATACTTTAAACGTCAAAACTGCGTCTTAAGATCGATCTCAACTTTGAGATACATTTATTAATACGGGCCTAAAAGGGTCATTCTATTCTACATTAAAAAGTTGTACGATTAAAAAAAAGTTTTTCACTGTCATTTTGGCTGTTATATTTCTTTCGGCTCTCTCACTCATCGTTCGAAACGCAGCTGTAATAGACACTTTACGCCGATCTTCTGTGAGAGGGTGGTACTACCCCGGTCGAGCCAGCCCGTTGATGAGCTGCAGTCAATTGGCTACAGCTTGGCTCTACCACCTCGAAAACCAGGAAATAGGGTAGGGAATAATGTTTTATAAACCAGGATATCTGGGATACGTGATCCGGGGTATTTGGGATCCCGGATATCCGGGATTTGAGATCCGTGATATCCGGGATCTGGGATTACGAGACATGGTATGCGGGATCCAGGATACGAGATCCGGGATATCCGGGGCACGGGATACGCGATCCGGGATCCGGTAAAAACGGGAAACGGGATTCGAGATAAGTGGTCCGGGATCCGGGAGCAGAGATCCGCTTTAAAAAAAAAAACTACGCGGTCGAAGTCGCGGGGAAAAGCTAGTTAATAATATAGCGTGTAATTTGTCCTCTGTACTGTTTCTAAATACCACTTACATATTTAAAAAAAAACCTGTTTCCGTAATCAGTATCGTCGTCATTTGTGTTATCATATCGGTAATATTTTTTTAATGTGTTGTTGTAACACCGCTCAATCAAAATCAGTGGTGTGCGGTCGACGATATTATACTAAAATATATCTTGTAAAATGTCGTCTATACTATTTCTAAATATGTACTACTTTAGGAAATAGTCATATCTGAGATGTGCAGCTCGTTTCTGTTATCACCCTCACGATGTAAGCAAGTGATATCATATTAAAGTTAGGATTCGCACATAATAATAATAAAAACATAGATTTTGAAAAATCCAGAGCCTCGAGCCAGGATTCGAACCCTGGACCTATTCTACTTTTATCTAGCTAGATACGACCTCAGATTGTATAATTACATTATATCTAGCTACAAAAAATAAGATTGGAGAGGCTAGGCACGACCGAAAGCGGCTATAGACACCTACTGATCTATGTTTCAAATGAATTAGGAAAATTGAGGCCGCAAGATACGTGTAGGTAAGTATAGAGCCCATTTCCAAGAGAAGATATGTAAAATTACCCTTAAATTTATAGAAAGTTATGGGGGACTTACACTGGCATTACAAATATTTTTTGTTCCTGGAAATACTTTTAAAAACCATTCTAAACTGGTTGAAAAGCTCTATAAATTTGGCGGTAAGTATATATTCACCTTGCAGCGGCAGGATCAATAGGATAACACCAAACAGGCCGATGAACGGGGCGTACCCCGCGGCTTCGAACAGGAAGTAGAGCACAACGGCCGCCTGTATGGGCACCACCCACAAGTAGTGCAGGAACATGAACGAGTAGTCGAACCTGGCCACGTCGTTTGACAACAGGTTCACTAGTTTACCGCCCGCCACCTCCCCCACAGACACGAGGTTCACGCGTAGTAACTGTGGATGAAGAAAGGAAGGCATATAACAAGCAACAGCGTTAGTGATTTCTTCCATGTGGTTCACAGACATTTTTGTTTTAACTGAGATTAAATTAGTATACATAATTGTCTCCGCTCTTCTATACCATTATGTATATGTATATATTTAGTTAATATTCAGTTTCTATTATAATCAATCACTGTGTTAAGTTTCAACGATATTGACCTGTACAGTAGGTAAAAGATGATAGCAATATTAAAAGTGCTTCCTTTTACCGACGCAGGGTCATAGTAATGCCCGCTAGTAGGTACTGTCTGTTGCACATATTAGGGAATATTGCCAGCATAAGCTGAGCCGTCTTTACTATTGACACTTATAACATAGAGAGCTCAGCTTATGTCGGATTGTTCTCTGAGACGTGCAGCTGACCGTACATTAAATACCAGTACCAGTGAAACTGTATCCGTGACAGCTATAGAAAAACTTGAGTGGTCTTCTAACCCGGTGGCACACGTGTTCTGTTTTCGTGTCTTTTTCTTACCTTTCTATATAAAAGGGAGGAGCAGGCAATTTTGATTTTCATACTGAATCGCATCACGAACAAGGAGTTGTGGTGCTGGCACAGCATGCCGATGAAGTTGAGGCCGAGCATGGCGAGCGCGTACATGCCTGCCTCCTCGCGGGACATGCTGCTCTCCACCGACCAGTACGAGAGCAGCCGCCCAAACAACAGAGGCTGTGAAGTCCTGTTTAAAAAAAATCTTACGCTTAAACAAACCTAACTTTTTTTTCGTACGGAACGTAAAACTGGCCGACCTGAAGGGGAGTGGGACAGACGGAGGGGAAGGGAAGGTTGGGTTTTTCGCTCCCTCATTCATCGTACGAAACGCAGCTAATTTAAGACGATCTTTTGTGAAAGAGTGGTGCTACCCCGGTCGTATCAGCCCATATATGACCTGCAGTCTAATGGTTATAGCTTGGCTCTGCCACCAATAAATATGGAATAACTGTTAGATTTAGTTCTGCAATATTTATTTCCCTGCAATTTCCCTAGTACTCGGGTGAAATCATAACATCTTTTATCTGCTACACATGTCGTCGTATGATAACTATGCCTACCTTTAGGTAAATAGGTTAATAACGTATTGTGTATGTGAAAGTAAGTGCTTAAAGAGAACGCAATTGATGTAAATTCTAATCATTAGATAACACAGTTATTTCCGACTGATTCTAGGGAATCGTATATTTATTTTTATTTATAAACTTCAGGCATTTTTTTACGAATGCGACATAGTTTAGTAAATATGTTCCCAATATAACTAATCTCGGTTTATGGGTTATAAACGTGTTCTCTAATTTAGAATGCTCTTGTAGCGTAGCAGCGTCACAATTATCGCGAGTGGCTTAAATATTGCGCCACTGTGGCGCTTCTACACGGCTCTAAATTGATGACGCCCATAGGGTAAAAGAGGGTCACCCTGTAGTATAAATAATACTAACACACCAATTATAATGTGGTCCCAAACTAAGCAACGCTTGTACAATGGACTGTGGAGGATTCGAGTGTCACCCAGACCAGGGGAAATTATGAAAAAGTCGTTTCCGAGATTTGCCTGTGCAGGCTGTGGGGGGAATCGAGCCCGCAATCACCTGATGCATTGAGACAGGCAGCCCACGCTGGAACCACTGCGCTAAGCGGTCGTCAAATTATTATAAATTATGTCAAATAATGGAAACATTGAAAGCCACAACTTTTAGCGCCCTTCCTCCATTCCACTTATCTATTGCTATAGTTCTTGCAATTCACGAAGGTGAGTGGCCCTTGGTTGTGTTTGACATGTACATACACATCGTGACAGTGTGCGGTGCGCGGCAGTGCCGTAAACGCACACTGCCACAATGTTTATGTACATGTCAAACACAACCAAGGGCCACTCGCCTTCGTGAATTGCAAGAACTATACCTGGGATTATTTGATACCAGGGGGGCCTACGCAATATTGCCAATGCAATTCATTTATCTGATTATCTAGCAGATTCCTTAGCAATTCCGCAAAATTTATGTATACTAGTCACACATTTTACGCCATTCGTGACCGTTTCACGGAAATTCAGCGGATTCTGCTGAAGGGTTGGAAAAATGAATTGTTTTTTCAGAGTTGCAGCAATGTTCCATAGTGTCGCCATTTGCCCCCCTGGGCTTTGCGACAGCTGCTTAAGGTCTGCTTTCCACTTCGCAGCGAGGACTAGCCGTATCAATCAAGGTACTTTTATTGGCGGTAGAGCCAAGCTGTAGCTAATCAACTGCAGCTCATAGACCTACGGGCTGGCTCGACCGGGGTAGTACCACCCTCTCACAGATCAGCGTAAAGTGGCTATTAAAGCTGCGTTTCGTACGATGAGTACGAGAGCCGGAAGCCCAATTCTCTCAGCTCCCTCTGTCCCACTTCCCTTCAGGTCGGCAACGTGTGAATGCATTTGGTATTGCACGTATCTATAGGCTACGGTAACTGCTTAACATCAGGCGGGCCGTACGCTTGTTGGCCACCTCAGTCCCATAGTAAAAAAGGTACCTGATAGCGGCAATGGTGACAACGAAGAACGCGCTGGGCATGTACGCGAGCCAGTAGGCGCGCCTCATCGCCTTCCACAGCGATGGCTCTCTGTCCTCCCTCGATGCATTCGCCACTTCATCGAGCCAGTATCTAGAAAATTATCTTTGTGATAAATTATGCCATAGGTAATAGATATTTAGAAATTTTCTGAGTGATAGCTACTCATACAGTATCGGTAACTACTCTACCTAATCGCTGAGATTTAAAAATCGATTTCTATAGTTATTAAGGTAATACATATGCTAAACTGGGTGGGCCTAAGTAAATGGTTTGATGAATCGGCTGGCTTATGTGCAATATAAAGTATACAACATTAAACCTCATATGGTCGGGAATAAAACGGCTTAAGCGATTTATTTTAAATGTTACCAAATTTTGTAGAAATCGATTTCAAAATATGAAATTGTCAACCTAAATCGTTAATGTTATCCATAGCAACTGAAAAGATTTGCGTGAAACCTATACCAAAAAAATTGTCAATACTTGTTTAAGAATCCGTGCATCAAAGATTTAAAATTAGTCATTTTATTTAAAAAATAATCAATAATAAGCTTAAATTTGCTGGAAACGTCACAGGTCATCATGACTTGGACACCTATTTGTTCCCGGTCAGTGCCGCGATGACGGCGTCAAAGGTTGGATGTGCGCACAATTTTTTGCGTGAAATTCGTAAAAATGTTACGTCTTCTTAGCTTTTTATGAATTAAATCACGTTTTAAATAGTTTAAATATAATATTGAACACAATTTTTTGAATATTATATGCTTACATATATTTTTAAATTAATGTTTATGCTAGTTATGAATTTTGAGGTCGTCATAGATTATGAAAATAAAAATGCTATATAATGGTAAAGTGTGATGTTCCTCTGAATACTATTGGTACCAAGTAGGTTGAATAATTATTATTATAATTAGGTAGAGTTCATTTGGTAACTAGTTATTGCATTGTAATTATTTTAATGACTGATTTGGTTAAAAGGATTTTAATTTAAGTACAAATTTGATATTATTTTTGGAATTCAAGATGGTGGCCACATGCTATGTAAAATTTGGATGATGGGTGTCATGTAAGGGTTTTTTGGCGGATACTAACCTATTGGCGGATACTACCTATAGACTTGTTTTTTTTTATATTTAAGATATTATTATGTAACGTCACTACTTGTATCCCCATTCGGGGGTAGTAAGAGGCTTGAGTGGCCGTACACCACCACATTGTGGAGGTTTTAACCAACTCAAAGCCCACGTGGTGAACCTTGTTGTGTATACAGGAACTGGCTATTACCTAATCCCGAGGGATAGGTAGGTTTCCTCACGATGTTTTGAATTTAAGATCTTTATTGGAATCCTGCGGGCTTACCACCACCTCTTATAGCAGTTTTGTTTAACGTTTCAGCGACTTTTTTGCAATGACGTTTCTTATTATCATGACAATAAGGTACGTCATTGCCTAAAAAGTCGCTGAAACGTTAAAACATTCCTGTAATTTAATCGCAATAAAAGTTCGTGGTAAGCCCCCTGGCCTTCTTTTGTTTTTCATTAGTTTCCTAGTCTTTTCTTTTTAATTGACTTCAAAAAGGAAGAAGTCTCTCAATTCGACCGTATATCTACGCATCTCTGCCTGACTTTGATTGCAGCTGGCTATGAGCGCCTCAGTAAATCAATTACCAGTTGCAACGAGACCCGATTCGGACTCGTGTTAATTCTTGTCGATTTTTGTCGATTCTTATCGATTCCTGCCTTTTCTTGATTTGTTCGAGAAATGACAAAAACTGACAAGAAATTATAAGAAAAGACAGGCAATAACACAAAAACACAAGAAATGTCAAAAAACAACACGAAGTGACAATAAATTATGAAAAATGGCAAAACAATCCAAAAAAACACAAGTTATGACAAGAAACGACAAGAGTTACCAAGAAAAAATGAGTAAAAATTAGAAAGACAATTAATTACAAGAAAATGGAAAAATGACAATAATATACAGGATGAATTTTTCAAGCGTCCGTGGATGGCCAAATCCGAAACTATGAGGAATAGCGAAAAATACTCAAAGGAGTCTTGGGGCCGATTTTGATGAAAACTAAAACTGCATCATTGGATTTTTCAAAAAAATAAAATTCTTAGCCAGGAATCGTACTACATAGTTAATTTTGAAAAAAAAAAACCACACACTGTATTATTACACCATTCGATAGTGCCGCTGATAAGAAACCAATTCTGGGAAGTAATGACATACGGCAAACTTGAAGAAAGTGTTGGATTTTAATAAACTGCTCCATATTTTCAAGTTGTCTTTAATAAATCATACGTACATTACCTTTAGCTTGTTCGAAATTATGCTCCATATTTTTTTTATTTATCCTCGCAACGCAGTCATCTTTACAACATTATGTTCTTATTACAAATTTTCAATCATTTTTGAACAATTAATCAGTTTAGGTTTAATAGGTTACCTACCTACTTAAGAGAAATAAAATAGTATTTTTGTTTAAAATGGGCTCTTTCCTTATGTTTGCCGTATGTCGTTACTTCCCAGAATTCGTTCCTTATCAGCGACACTATCGAATGGTGTAATAATACAGTATGTGTTTTTTTTATCTAAATTAACTAGTTCGATTCCTGGCTACGATTTTATTTTTTTGAAAAATCCAATGATGCAGTTTTAGTTTTCATCAAAATCGGCCCCAAGACTCCTTTGAGTATTTTTCGCTATTCCTCATAGTTTCGGATTTGGCCATCCACGGACGCTTGAAAAATTCATCCTGTATATTCTTGTCATTTTTCCATTTTCTTGTAATTAATTGTCTTTCTAATTTTTACTCATTTTTTCTTGGTAACTCTTGTCGTTTCTTGTCATAACTTGTGTTTTCTTGGATTGTTTTGCCATTTTTCATAATTTATTGCCACTTCGTGTTGTTTTTTGACATTTCTTGTGTTTTTGTGTCACTTCCTGTCTTTTCTTATAATTTCTTGTCAGTTTTTGTCATTTCTCGAACAAATCAAGAAAAGGCAGGAATCGATAAGAATCGACAAAAATCGACAAGAATTAACACGAGTCCGAATCGGGTCTCGTTGCAACTGGTAATCGATTTACTGAGGCGCTCATAGCCAGCTGCAATCAAAGTCAGGCAGAGATGCGTAGGTGGCATTTGAAGTGAGCGTATCCGTGCATCGGAGGCCATGTAAAAAGTCGATCCCAGTTGTTGTCATCTAAGCAGCAGTCGTTAAACCTTGTCAGAGGTGTTCGGGCGGCTTGAAATCTTTGACACCAGGTTGTTTACTAACCATTCGATAAGAAAAAGAACTGTATATCGTTGGTGATAAGGTACAATATGATTACGAGAACCTTATTTTAAATGAAAAACACTTCACCCTTTTTTATTACGTCATAGTCGAGTAATCAACCGTTTAAAACGGATTGTTCGAGGTTCATGTTAATTCTGTTTTTTTTTTTTATTTTTCAAAATTAAAAAATAAATTGCAATAGGTTTAATCGAAACTCATAAATTAATGTCCTGTAATCTAAATAAATTAATTGCAGAGTACCATCAAAAGATTATATGCAATTTAAATTTTAATCAATTCATTATACCTAGGAGTTCTAGAATAATCTCGATGGAAGACCGGGACTGACATGCAATGGACCATCACGTCAGGCCAGGTGAAAGACCCCGTTTCACCTAACAAAATGAAAGCCCGGCCATGACTTCGCGCGATGGCAACGGACGACGCGTTTTTTGCTAAAATGTTGCAAACGAAAAAAAACGCAGTCGCCCGTCGCGCGAAGTCGTGGCCGAGCCCTGAGCCTTAAACTCGGGGCACCCACCCATCTAGGAATTTAATTGGCAAACCCGAAGATGATCCATGATCAAATCAAGCTAAAGATTGAGATGGTCGCCCACCTTCCGTCCGGAGTGCATGTCTTTTAGTTGCGCTCCGCGAAATAATTGCTAAATATTAAGAGACTCGGTGCGATCATCTTTCAAAAACGGCATCTCAAGTTCGATCTAAATCTTGAGATCGATTTATTAATACGGGCCTAAATAAAAGTAGGCAAGATACGAATTTAGTAGGTACATGTCACTTCTGTTTTTGATTTATCATGTCGTCTTTTTTATGTGTCGTGGCGTCTCGAAAATTCTAAATTCAAAAAATTCACTTCGCGGTGTTCGAGCAAAAAGCGGTCAACCTCGAGCTGTCAGTCGCAATGGTTCCAGCCTTAACGGAATAAGGCACTTGTTTAGGTACAGCGCCAAATTAGATTGTATTTCTTACTCTAGTTTGTGCTTATTAAATACCCACTTATTACACACACAGAAGGTCTAGCACACGCGCCAAGACAAGAGTTTTGTCATGCATTATGTCACACCGAGTAGCTTTCTCTCTTACTTAAAGTATTGTAGAGAATGAGACAAAATCTCACGTTTTGTCTTGTCACGGCTGGCTGTGCTACCAGTGCAGGTCACCTCACGCCGGTTTCCTTTATTTTCCCTGCGTTGTATTCAGGGGAATGCGACCAATTGTTTATTTCATTGTTAAAAAAGTATTACTTATACTGCATTAGAGAAAATGGATTCATTATAAGCATTGCGTATGAATAACCATACCACATTGTTTTATGAAACTACAATTTATAGGTTCTACTAGCAATATACAACAATGGATAACAAATACTATACATATATGTAAAGTCTATATGCATGTAACTATGTTCATAGGCAATCTAAGAAGTAGTCTTGTTAGAAAACTACTTTATTTCGTCAGTATTAGTCATCACAAGTGGCAAGAAATGATGACTGTCATTTTATAATTATCAAGCATGTTCATATATTGATAACATTGTGTTGGATAAAATAAATATGCACAACGCATTTATACAATTTCATTTAACCAGATAAAGTATTATGAATTTCACTGATGTTTCATGTTTTTCACAATATACTAAGTTACAGTAGCTCTACCATGACTACGGAGAGTCGTCAGTCGCTAGTCTTAGTAAATTATTCGAATGCCAAATCGGTAGTTCCTTGGGTGACCATTCTTCTGTTTATAAAACTGGACGTATCAGAGACAACACGGGGTCCATAATTGATTTCCATATTTTCTCCAATTTGAATAATTCTTACATCGTTTTTCATTTAAAGCCAACTATGAAGTACCTACTATAATTGATGTGTTTAAGATATAATTTATGTGTATTTGTGCGGCTGCTAAAAACGAAAACAAATAACGGGAATGTACGAAAACATTTGTAATATTTGTGCAGTAGAGGAATATCATTGAGAGGTAGACAAACAGGTGCAGTCGAAATCAATACGCGGCGCTATGTATACCTACTCAAATATATAGGTATGTGTGTAAACATCATGTGGTCTGGTCTCGTCTACGGGTTAGTTGACCCGACGAGTTATATTTGCGGTATTAGATAGTTAAATTTCAATTAGGGTATTTTTAGTGACACAGGAAGATTGTTACGAGATGCTTTAGACCAGACTATACTCGCGTATACTCATTCTATACCCATCCTATTAAATTATACTTGTGTAAACAGAGACAGAGCACTCATTCGTTTTTTATATCTACTAGGTTTCGCCCGTGACTTCACCCGCGTTGACTTTAGAATCGGGTCCAGATAAAATGAAACACGTGTGAGTAACACATCTATAAAATATCAAGTGGATACGATTCGCTTTTCAAAGTTCCGTACCCAAAGGGTGCCAACGGGACCCTATTACTAAGTCTACGCTGTCTGTCTGTCTGTCCGTCTGTCAGCGGGTTGTATCTCACGAACCGTAATAGGTAGAGACTTGAAATTTGTATTGAACAGAATATGACACAGAATGTGTATTTCTGTTGCCGCTACAACAGCAAACACTAAAAATAAAATAAAATTTAAAAATAAAGGGGGTCCCCATACAGGGAACTTGATATTTTTGACGTTTTTATTCTACGGTGTTACGGAACCCTTTATGTGCGAGTCCGACTAGCACTACACCGCCGACTAGCATTTGACCGGTTTTTGATAATCTCACAGAAACCTTTTTTTTCTGGGCTAAAAAAGTATCCCATGTGTTAATTTAGGTAATAAACTATCTGTGTGCCAAATTACATCCAAATCCGTTCAGCCGTTTTTGCGTGATAGAGTAACAAACATCCAAACATACAAACTTTCAGATTCATAATATTAGTAGGATTCGCGGAGATAAAAAGAAAAGAACACTCTTGTTCCAGCACTAGCTCTTTGTTCGTCTGGTCATATTTCCCCTTTGGCAACGCAATTTCCCAAATAGTACCTAAATTAAATTGATTCAGTACAAATCAGAGTTGCAAAAAAACAGAAAAAAATAAATGAAAACTGTTTAAAACTTGTTTAAATCATTGGTTTAAAACAGGAGGGAAAAAAAACATTGTTTTTAAATGTTTAAAACATATTTTAAACACGGTGTTTAAAACAAGATGATTTTTTCGTAACAACCCTGGTACAAAATAGCGTCCCTACTTGGTTAAATAAGGATCGCCTTCTGATAAGAAAAATACTTACTTTTCAAAATAGTCTCCAATTCTTTCAGAGCCGAACTTCTTGCCGGGAACGACGAGGTCTCGCTCCTCAATGTCTCTCTTGTTTCCTTTGATGAGCACGGGACACATCCACCAGATAAAAATCCTCGATATTATGTTCGGCTTTTTTCTCTTTTTGGTCTTCTGATCGATACCAATACTACCATTTTGTGCAGTTTTATTTTCGTTTTCCATTGTTATATATAAATAATTATTTTACTTATGCACTTTTCACTTTTATTTGGAGGCAGTTATCACGCATAGAACATAATGCCGACTGTCAGATATTATTGACAACTAAATATGTACCTATTTCAGTCCCTCGGCAGAATGGTTAATCGTGAGCTGTATAACTGATAATAATTATTGTAAAGATACATCCACACAACGGCTATCGCTATTCAAGCTCAAATTCTACATAATTAAATGTCGTCTTTATCGATCACACCTTATCGGTGCGATTAGCCTAAATAGATGATTACTACGCGAGGTGCCGATTGGGAAATATTTTAATTATATGAACCAAGGAGCAAAGGTGTGAAAACTGTATTTGCTGTAGGCCTACTTACCTACGAGGTATATTTTGACAAATTTTGTGAACGCATCTTGTTTTTGGATTTTATTAGGTTTTATTTGTTGCCAGACCTGTTCTGAAATGTTACACCTACTCCCCGAAATTTATCGCCGCTTGCCTAATACTCGTAGGTACATCCCGCCTCTATTATTGTTCAGTTTTGTTTATAGCCCATCTTATCTCAGTGTTTTAAAGGTCATAATTAGATGCAAACATATTAACACATATATATTTTCAAACCACGCCCATTCCTTACAAAACATCCCTTCATTTTTCGGGACCAGGCGCATGTTAACTCATAAATCTTGGCCATGAGTTTACGAGTGTTGTTTTCTTGAATTCACGCTATACTCGGATCAAACAATGGGGGTCGGGGTTAAGGTAACACATTTTTGTCATGGCGCGTGAAAGCTCACTTTAGGATATTTTGTTTTGTGTAGTTTGGAGTTCTACGTAGCTTTTACACATTACTATATCTGTGTCATTTAGCTGGGCTTAGTTCTGAGGCTTAGAGTGCAGTTGTTGGTTGTTTTTTTTTTTACTTTGCAGCATACGCTGGTGGCCTGTTTCTGCGTCATCATAGATGCCCTGCCAATTCTGTACTTTGATGCTGTGCTGCGTCACCTGTATATTAGCATAGGACCAGCCTTCTTCAAGAAATTGGTTCAAGACTCTTCGAAAAGAAATCCAAACAATAATCCATGACTACAAAATGTAGTATTCGCTCAAAATCTACTGAAAATTTATACCTAGCACAAAATCCATTTTCTGCACACGCGAGCTACATAAAGTGTAATTTTAATGGAGACAAAGCCGTCACGACTGGCATGTTAGATAATCTCATATCTACTTATAACGTTTTTAGCTTACGTCATTCAACTATTACGTAAACAGTTCCATCCCTATACTTTTGGTTTCCTAGCATCCGAGGCATTCTGTCTAAGGCCCTAAACGGGAAAATTTCGTTTTTAGTTCACCACCCGCCAGACGACAAGATAAATGCTCTTATGTGACAATAGGAAGAAACCAGGGATAGAAACCGTGTGAAAATCTATGATTACATTATATTATTTTTTTAACTTCTCTGTCTAGCGAAAGCCTGATAAGTCATTGCATCCTAAAATTAAAGCATGAAAAAAATAAAATGTTGTTTCGTCCGTTGCCTGAAAATAGAATGATAAAATATTAAATTATTTCCGACCGTAAAAGCCGAGTGGTAACAAAAAGAATATACCTCGGAAACGTCATACTGTGAATGGAAACAATTTTAATTTACACCAAACAACCCACTGGCTGGTTTATTTAAATGGAACTCGTTTTAGTACCTTAGTACTCATATCTTACAGCCCTGTGTATTGAGCTCTTTCCTTTCTCCAAGATGATTCTCCACCATAAACATAACAAATAACATGAGATATAGTTTAAGAAAAGATAAAGTAGTAAGTAAATACTATGACAAAATAATGTTGTCGTAGATGAATCAGGTTCAAAATGTACCAGCTTAAGGGTTGTAACGATTATAAGAAAATAATTATACAATATAGGGAACTTCAATATAAGGAAGTGGATAAAAAGAAAAGTTGGTAGTCTATATAAAAACGGTGTTCAATGGCATATTATAGCACCTTTGTGCCCTCATTGTGAGTGGTTACGATTTCACCCAGCGGTACCTTTTGATTGCCTATAAAATACCCAAAATGTGCGTGAAATTTTTAGTATCGTTGAAATGAACACGGAAACATTGTATTTTGGGATTTCGTACTTTTTTTTTTAAACATTGAAAGATCCAAAGATCCTATTGCTATAAATTTGCAACACTATGAAATGAGTAATGAAAATTAATGTTTTATTTTACAAAATAAAGATTTCAAAAAAAATTTGAATAGATAAGAATAAATCGCTGACGATATCTCGCGCTCGCATATAAAGCACAGCAAAATTTAATTCCTCTCGGAATGAACTGGACAAACCTTTGCCATCATAGAATCACACGTACACTTCGAATTCATTAAATTGTTTTCAATGTTCTCGACTAGCATTTTGACATGACAAATAGGTACCACATCGCATTCGCATCTCTGATGCGAACTTGTAGGCTGCATGGCGTCCATCTGGGTGTCACTTCTAAAATGCTTATCATAGTCAGGAGGCAAAGGGAAGTAAATGGAATTCTTCAGAATATCTTTATTAGATTTTATCTCAGTGGGTTTTAGTTCCTGAGGGTATTCGAACCAATCAGTGTTAGAATATTCTCTACCTAGACTGGCATTCTCCTCTATAGTATTAGTTGTATTATGTGTGATGCTGACTGTATCTTTAGTATCCAGTAAAACAATATCTTCTTCATTTGGAGTGTTAATTTCTATTCCACATAACGACTTTTTACTGTCTTCTGCAACAACCGATGGTGCCGTAGTATCAACTACTGACTTATTATTTAAGTTGTTTTGAGTGCTATTCATAATGTAAGACAAATCTTGTGCGTTGTCATTTTTGGCCGTGAATGTATTCCAAATCCGCTTTATTTTATTGTTATTAGCTTGGACGACAGATTTCATACAAACGCATGAACCAAGGCTACCATCGCAAGTGCAATCTACTGTATAACCAATATACGGCAGGTCAACGCTGCGTTTCTTTTCCACATCAGTTTTGTTAGTATCATGTTTATTTTCATTTAAATCCATGTTCTGTTGAGTTTTTGCTATATTACCCAATTCATCTATCCGCATAGGTGTAGACTCTAATATATCCATTGGGATATCGCAAGTGTTATCATTCTTTTTAATAATATCTGTACAAAGTCTAACCAAAACCTCTTTTGTTCCAAATAACTCTAGGAACGGTCCATTACCTTGGTTAACTGTATTACAATAACAATCACAATCGATTTTTTGAATATTTGGTGGATTAACATCACCGTAAGGATACACTGTGTCTGTTTCTGTTGTTTGCATATTCTTGGTTCTCGCCGACATAGCGTCACACGATTTGGTTTCCATTCCTAAATTATGAGGGACTTGAGACGATATGTTTTCAGTAAACATTGTCGATTTAGTGGAGTTATATTTGGATTTCATGATTCGATTAGTTTTATTTAGAACTAATTGATATTCAAGAGAGTTCATGTCTTTTTCTGGCATTTCTTTAATTGTGTTTTCTATTTGTACATGCTTCTGTGTTTCAACATTATTTTTGCACTTACAAATATCTTTTAAGCGTTCAAAATCATGCTCAATCAAGTTACATACTTTGTCTAAAATGTTGCCCAATGCAAGATCTTTATTATCGCTTAATGAAACACATAGGCATTGAACACGTTGAATTTTAATTTTCAAATATTCTTGTAGGAGACCGTAGGCTCTATTCCAACTCTCATCATTGCTAATGTTTTCTCCACGACATTTGCATTTAATTTCATTAGCACAATCTGAAATAACTTGTTTAACTTTTTGCATTATGTCTGTAAATATCTTGTCTTCTTCGTGGGATTGAATACAAGAAGATTTGCATGAAAATGACTTGAAGTCTTTCAATTTTCCTTTCAGATGATCTTCTAACAAATGAAATACGTTTACTTCAATATCTTTAGAGTCATCCATATTAAAGTTCTTGCAGCATACACAACTTTCTTGGGCACTTTTTAGATCAAAATTCTTCTTATCATTGAGCACATTATCGCTGTATTGGTTATTTGACATAATACCAGTAAAGTAGGATGCGTTAAAATTCGGAATAGTAGGTCTAGTTGTTTTATTGAAATTGTCACTATGGTAGTTATGCCTATTTAATATATAACCGGGTTTGCTCATGGTATTTGATGGTTTAGTGTAAAAGTTTCCTTGAATTCCCGAATGATCTTTGTCCCGGTTGTTATTTGACGGTGGGTGACCATCGCGATCATTATTTTCAGTTTCTCTTGACTCCTTTGATAATTCTAGAGAATTTTCATTCGTAAGTGTAACACCCAAAAACTTTATGAAATACTCACAATCACCGGGTGAATCTTTCTTAGAAATGGAATTGTCAGCCAACACCTTTCTTTGTTCGTTCTGAGTATCCGGCACCTTTCTTTGTTCGTTCTGACTATCCGGCTGCTCTTTTTTTTCCTCCACAGCAATATTTAGTTTCGATTGAGTATCGTGAGATAAGAATAAAATTTGTGGTGGTTGGTCACCATCTATTGATGGCTTATTTTGTTCTTGTTCTATTTCCAGTGAATTTTTACAATTGCATGCATCAGAGTTTATACATTTAAACACATTTGAACTCATATTTTTTGATTTCCCTTTATATTTATTTGCTATTTTATCTTTTTTTAAGCAATTGCAATCCTTTTCATTACTTTTATCTAAATTAATAGCACCCATATATTCCGATTCAGTTGTAAGTGGTAAAATACGATTTATTTCACTATCTGTAATATGTTCATACTTATTACCGCCAATTGTACTATTATTGAAGGGCGTGGTCTTTTTTGAAGATTCTAAACTTATATTTTGATCCCCAATACTGTTTGCGTCTTGAATTTGGTTTGTAAAATTTTCATTATTCTGATCACTGTTTGTTTTCATTGTAAATTTATCTTCTGTTCCTGCTAAATCACTTTTCCATTTTGTAAGCGTTTCTAATAGTTTGTCTATTGACGTATTTGAGGGTCTCCTATGAAAACATATACAATCATTCGGACAACAGCGTTGTGCAGAAGATTTACTACTACTCATATCAACTTTTGGCGATGGAAAGCCCGTTGTTATAGGTTTCGTCTGTTTAATAGTAGATATTTGAGATACATTATCTTTCAATTTTTGTTTCCATGTAGGCTTGACAGTTTGATCATTCAAATCTGGGTCATGCTGGACTATATGTTGTTTTGCTTTTATGTTTGGGTCTTTCTGTGGCCCACACAAACATACATTTACCGCGTAAGTTGGACCAAATCGTTTGTTTTGTCTACTGTTTTTCTCGCTTAAAGGACTTAGACTTGACGGACTCCTAGTTCGTTTGTTGTTGGTATTTGATTCCAACATTTTTCTCTTAATATTTGTCAATTTGTTTTGGTTTATCAATCGAAAATCAGACGTATTTTTTTCCTTCTTGCGGTTTTCGCCAGTAAGGTCTAAATTATCTTTCCTAGTGATTATCGGTTCTTTATTATCTGTGCCCTTAAAATAATCAGTAATTATAAAATCTTTATCATATGTGACTAACTACAATATTACAATGCTTATTTCAATGTTGTTGAGTGTATACAAGGACATATTTTACGCAAACCAAATACTCACTTACCGAAGTTTGTTGAATAATTTTGGCAATTTTTTGTTCCATTAACTTCAGATCTTCTTTTTTAATAGAATCCTATAGTAAAGAGAATATTGTAATAACTTTGATAAAAAGTAGACTAGTAGATCGCCTGCGCCTACAAAATAATATGTATAATGGCATCACCTTTTTAAGGTCCTCGATTTGAATTCTAAGCTGTGTTACGTCCTGTTGTGTGCGTTTCCATAGTCCCGTGGTGCCAGTGTTGGTTATGTTAGTACCATTTGTAACACCCAATTTACCGCCACTATGCATTGTAGTCTTTACTAAACACGGAAATACCGCTGCAAAAAACAATGTTTAATAATTCGATCTGACTGTATTAGTCTGTGGTAACGGAATGGCGAGTGCCAACATACCTAGTTGTATAAACCTCAGTGTTTTAAGGCCCGCCATTCACACACAGTGTTATTGATGACAATAATATTGAACAATATTTGTTCCCGTACTTTTACTATTAGGTACTTAATAAGACAATACGGTCCGCAGACACGAAATATTGTAGACAATATAGATATTATTGTCAATAATATTGCATGTGCAGCAGTCTTAATTTAAGTATTTTGTATTCCTTTCTAAACTGGATACCTAATACTGATTCTGATGCTGACCTTGTGGCGGCCTGCACTCGCAAGGCGGCGGTCCGGCATTAACGATTTCTTTAGCCCGCTCAGCGAGTTGATCAGCTCGGTCCTGGAACAGTTGTTCAGCGAGCTTCGTGGCCATCTTCTGTGCTTTGCGCTCGATCGCTCGCTCTTCCCAGCCATCGTCTTGGTCGTCAGTTCGGCTGCAAATCCCCTTTATGTCATCAGCACACGATGCACCGACCCACTGCAATTATTAGGTATGTTTATTTAGGATCAGTCTGTAATATTATTATTTGCATTTGTACCTATAAATTATTATTTATAAAGAATTAACCTTATTATTTACCTAATTTACAAATTACCTTAGCATGGTATTTCTCTATAGAAGTAGCAATAGCAATATCCAGTTCTCCCATTAGCAACTGCGAGAAGAAGTTCCTCAAATTTGTTTTGACCACACTAGCTCGGTCCCAGTTGTGCTTGTCTTCCAGACACTTGAGCAGCTGGCAAGGCATTTGTGCACCGGACCCACCCAACTCGGCTTGTAGCCCACCGAACAGATCCGCCAACAAGTTGGAGAGCAGTCTCTCGCGGAGTGAGGTGCAGGAACATGATTCCTAGAAATATTAACGTTACGAGTCAGCGATCAAGATAATTAATTGGCTATGGATAGGAATAGTTAAAATTCTAAACCTAAAATAATTTATATTTAAAACGACATTTTTATTGATGTTTCAGGTGATGATGATGTTTCACCAGTTACCCCCACGATACCTCCCAAGCAGTAGGTAATCAGTTTCGGTCGGGATTCGAGTGTTGAATTTTCGCACATTTCCGTACCTAAATAGTAAATTCTCAGTAGGTATTAGACATTTTATTTTAAAAAACCCAATTATTGCACGATTTTGGTAAGCGCACTGAACAAAAAAATACAAATTAATATAATGCATAGAATTTAATTAGTATTTTTTACTTATCCAAAAAAAATGCTTATCATCGTTGCGTGAATATTTAGGTAAGTAGGTAGACTTATAATCATTATTTTATTGATTCACCATGATGTGGAAGAAATCGTCGCTTGTGATAAGACTGTCTAATGCCATGCGCAATAACCTAATGCTTATTCCGTTTTAATGATGAAATCATTATCAATTAGATAGTATGTTACACTTTTATTATGTAGGTAAAAGAGTAGGTACCTCCTACGCCTTTTCTATTTCCGTCTTATGATTACATGGCATTAGTTTTTAAAATGTAATGAGGGACTAAACAAATGTTGGTCCATTCCCATTTTAATGACTGTCTAAATAGGAACAGGTCGGAAGTCGGGTTTGCCCATCTGAACCATCCCCCTCGTTGAAATCAGAACTAGCGAGACTTTCTAAACCACTTTCGTCTGAGCAACTCTCCAAGCGCGATCATGTATTAAGTTTTGCCCAGGCTCTGGCGAGAAGGTACGCCTGGTGTAAATGCCATAGACACGTGTCGGTGAATAGTGTTACATGAGTCCTACAACTGCACTGTAGAGTTAAGATACTAAAAACACGATACAGTACCCGGCAGCAAATATTACACATCGGGCTCTACACGAGTAGAGCCCGCCTTCGTGGAGCGTCGTCTTGGGCAATCAGAGATGGTGCTTTAAGGCGAAAATATAGCTGATTAAATCTTTCTAGAGCTCGAGTATTGACATCATACTGATCCAGTAGGAACTTAGTATAGGGCGAACGTTTTCAGATACTACATTGGGATAGCAGATCTTTGGCTGAAAAGTTTCCATTGCGAATTAATATGTATAAGGCGTCTAAATGCCATAGACAAGTGTTGGTGAATAATGTTATATGAGTCCTACAAAAGCACTGTAGAGTTTAAACGAGGCGGACCGACGATTTAGTGTAGTTCGCGGGAAAGCGGTGGATGCAAGTGGCACAGGACCAGTCGTTGCGGAAAACCTTGGGGGAGGCCTATGTCCAACAGTGGACGTCTTTTGGCTGAAATTATGATGATGATGAGGTATGTGGTAGATGCCTACTGTATGTAATAAGCATACCACTAGTTTATCATCAGGGGTACAGCGGCACAGCGCGGCGAGGGAAGGCGTGCGCTTGACTTCCACGATTTCGTCGACGGGCAGCTTGCACCGACACTCCATGGCCTCATCCTTGAGCGCCGCCAGCTTCTCCCGCTTCTGCTTCAGCTCGTCCATCTTGCCCTGCATCCTCGAGTCACAGGTCTCTTTGCAACCCTCTAAGTCTTCAATCATTTCCATTTTCTCTTCACGTAATTTGTTAAGCTGCAAGGATTTTTAAATTGTGTACTTATAGTACTAGTACTCATAGCCAGCTGCAATCACAGATCGGTATACGATGGGTGGTTAAGGCAAGGTGGTTAACCACCCATCGTAATTACCAAGGTAAGATCAGTCAGAGATGGGTGACGATTTATTGCCATTTTCAACTGAGCGTCTCCTTGCTTCAGAGGGCACATAAAAAGTAAGTCTTGGCTGTTGTGATCTAGAGAGCATTCTTTAAGCCATGTTAGAGGCTTTCGGGCGGCTTAGACAATAACTGTGACACCAGGTTTGCCACTAACCACGAATATCTCCCAAGGGCACTGCCAAGGGGAGAGGGCCATGAGGGGTAGCTCATCTCTCCTAGACCGATGGCCAAAGCAATTTCATTCTGGTATCTACTGTAAAACAATTTAATCTTCCTGCCATGAGATGTTCTAATATACTTTTGAAGTCGTTCTTATTTGTAAATTGGGCTATAAGAATTACGACGGCAAATATCCCTATAAGACATTATTCATGCATCCTTATTGTGTCTTGCAATACAAAAGCTGGGTAGGTAATACAAGACGCCTATTTAATTAAGCAAATAGAGCGCAAAGGCAACGACCACTCGTAAATTGGACATAATTCGTGAAAAGTCATGTACCTCATCCTTTATGAGTCCATTGTTGGCGTCCTCTAGCAGCAGATCATTAGACACCAGCTTAATTTGTTCGCGCAATGCGCTCAGCTCTCCGCGCATTGTTCGCTCCGCTTCTATTGTGAGCGCACGCGCAGATTCCTGTTCGCTCTCGAGAGTCGATTTCTTTCGACGCGTTTGTTCCTCTTTAAACTGAAGGCATGAAAACGTATCAATTTATCTTACCTACATATGATGTATTTACATGCAGATATAAATATAAATAAAATAAATATCGCCTGACTGACACACCAACTTTATGTTTCAAAACTAAGCAACGCTTGTACTATGGCTACCCAGACCAGGGCAAATTACGAAAAGGCCGTTTTCCGAAATTTGCCTCTGGCGGGAATCGAACCTGCAACCACTCTATGCCGTGAGCCGAGCGGCCAACGCTCAAACCACTGCGCCAAGCGGTCGTCGAATATAAATATAAATTCTAACAAGGCGTTAATAATATTAATCTATTTAAACACGCACGTACAATACACGCGCGCGATTACCTCATCTCATAGGATAGGATAAATAAATAGTTTCGTAGTATCAACCATGAATTTTAAAATGGATGTTGAATTACTTGAAGGTCTCTGTCAAGTTGCGCCGCCTTGCACTGTTGCTCGGCGAGCTCCGCCTCTGCGCGTGCGCACTCCTCGCTCAGACGTAACTTCACGCAAGCATGCTCGTAAACTTGTTTTTCTATTTCTACCAATACATCCTTTTCAATCTCTGCCGCTTCGCCTTTTTCTTTTAAATCCTGAACAAGCCCGGTACATGCATTCTTGTAAGCATTCCTTTCATCTATTAACTTCTCGATCTGTGTAATATTAAATACATATTTACAGGTAAATATTAGACGGTATATCTAGGTAGAATATTAGGTGTGAAACTAACTTCTTTAGTCATATCTTCTTCTTTTTCTTCTGCGAGTGAGAGTCTCCGCTGATATCCGATCTCAAGGTCTCTCCACGCGCCTTCGGCTCGTTCCAAAAGCTCTACCCGTTGAGCTTCGCGCCTTGCTAACTTGTTGGCACGGTCCCGTAGCTCCGATGTCGCCGCGTCCACCTGCGCGAGCTGCTTCACACATCCCGAGTCCATACAACAAGCCTGCCAAGACACAAAAGCAATTAAAAAATAAACTCGAACGTATATTAATTTCCATTATATGTTGGTTACAAACCGCGTCAATTTTGCTCGTGGCGTCCTTGGCTTTTGGCAACGCTTTTCTACGTGGATTTTGGTGTGTGCTATCCAAACGCATGACAATATTTGTATTCATTGGCAATTTAACGACTGGGCCCTTGTAATACATTTCAACATCCGCTTGAGCCTCAGTTTTAGTTTTCGGGATGTCCGCGGCTTTTAAATCCGTATCGGTATCTTTCACTGCCGCTATAGTTTTCACTTCAGTTTTCTTTTTGCATGTACACTCCTGTTCGATTTTATTATCTTCAACAAATCTGCAAATGAAATCCCTCATTTAGGTATCACCTATCTGTTTACCGTATTGGTAAGGAAGCTAAGAACTTATGATACGGCTTAAGAAGACGTACTTGTATAGACTTTCAGCATCGCTATGTCCGAGCTGTTGCCAGGCCAGCAGGGCGCACGCGAGATGCCTCTCCTCGGGGAACTGGCGTACCATCGACTCTACATCTTTCTCCATGCGCTCCTGCGCGGCTTTGATCGCAAACTGCACAATAAATCACCAACAACCATCAATCAACGCGATCGCTGGTCAAAACAATTTTAATATCACAGCTTGTTACCTTCAAATCGATACGTGGATTCTTCTCTAATGCTTTTGAAATATTCCATGCAATTAAACTTATTAAAGATGTGGGTTCCGCCTGTAAAGTTGTTTTTTTTTACAATTAATAATAATATAAGAAGTATTTAATAGAGAGAATTTCGGGTAATAAATTCATCAATAATATTTAAAATTATAGTTTATTTATGACAGAATTATATTTATCAATGCAAATTAACCTTAAAGTTGCTATTCTTTTTGCTGTTCTCCATATTGCTTTCATTTTCCTCCATTATCTTTATAATTCTCTTTAGTTCCTGTATGCGAACTACTCAGCGATTTATCCAAAATTAAATGGCATAAACGCACATTTATTTATACTGAGGCAAAAAGAACATTTTAAATTTTACGAGCATTTTCAACTAAAATTTTACTGAGAAAGTAATGACAACGTTGTCGCGTCGTTCGATCTATTTAACTTCTTTATCTCAAATAGCAATAATCCTGCCATTATTTTTTGTTATATCCCACCTTCTTTCATGCACTGTTTGAACCACGAACTTTTTGCTAAGCATGTTGGCAAAAAAGAAATCTTCGTTGGTTGCATTCCTCTGCCCCATAAATCAATGTACTTACTTATTTTGGTTGAACGAAACATAATACACATGATTCATCGGCAAGCGTGCGCATACATAACGGATGATAAAAGCAAAAGAGAGGGGTCGACATGCCCCGGTCCTCCGGCGGCGGCGGCGCCACCATCCGTTTCCCACCGCTAACGGCGCTGGACTTCCAAGTACCGAAGGCATTTATGAACGTCGGTACTATATTTATCCTAAGCAACATGTCAACACTATTGATGCGCCCAAAGCCGCTAGAATAGCACAAACCCTACATGCTCTGTGAAATGGAAAATATCCGGTCTGTTAATTTGGTCACATGTTTATAGTAAGTAGGTGGCACTTGTGGTTTTACATAAACCGGTCAAGTGCAAGGATAACTCGAGATCGTTCCGGTTTAAAGACATACCTGTACAGATATTAACGATGTGTCCAGATTATTCAGAATCAGTTTGTACAAAATGTGATGTGTCAAGGTGTGCTCCCTTACATGGTGTAAAGACGCGGTAACTATACCTAATTGTAAAATGTCTAGGTCAAATAAATAAATATTGGCCATCCATTGAGAACAGGGATTTGAGGAAAACTGGACATAAAATGTTGTCTTACATTTTATACAGGTAAATATAAGTAGTACTATTTTAAAAATAAAATATATTTGTAGATTAGCTAAATCGATGATACCCAAAGTGGTCTATATCGACCCCCGAGGGGCCGACGACGAATCATTACTTTAATATGATTATCACTTGCTTACGGTGAAGGAAAACATCGTGAGGAAACCTGCACGTCTAAGACATGTGAAATCCACCAACCCGCACTGGGCCAGCGTGGTGGATTATGGCCTGAATCCCCCTCGCATTGAGGAGAGGCCCGTGTCCAGCAGTGGGACGTTAAAAGGCCTAATATTATTATTATTATAGTAGCGAATTAATACATCTCATAACATAGTGTAATTTAGTAGCATAATCGGGTCGCATTAAACTTTGAACTTGCTCATGTACGTGCAACCTGCGAATGAAAATGACGAATTTAATAAATGCTTATATCGATAAGCTAAGCAGGGGGTCTACCCAAAACCGAAAAACATGGCAAGGGGTCTATGAGACAAAAAAGTTTGGGGACCTCAGAGCTAAATGATATTCAGTGCGATAAAGCGTACTCGGATTAAGGTCCCAATTAGTTTGCTGTTCGATTTCTGAAGTGTCCTCATTTTCATCTTAAATACAGACATCCCGGCATTCACCAGAGACAAAGCGCGTCCTGCCCTGAAAACCTAATGAGGAAATCGGTACATCCAATGATCAACTCAATACACAGCTAAAGCAACGAGACAAGACATAAAGTCCATTTAACATAATTACCTACCTAATTATTAGGGCCCCATCATTACCTAGCACTGACTTTATCAATTAAAAAAACTTAATCAATATGAAGATCCGTTAAATGAGAATGAACAAGTACCAATACTCGGACTCGGTTTTTTTTCCAGTTCGAATATACCAACCAATACTTGGGTAGATATTTACTGTACAGCGTGCACGGCTGTGCACAGAAAAGCGGACACTCGAACAGACCAAACAAATTATGAAGGTCTTGCTATAATTCCGACCTGTTTACCTTTACAATTATTTGCGTACAAATATAACTAAGAACGATTCTAAAGTAACAGTATGTAATGTACTTATGGTACAGCTACTTTTGGTTATCTCTACAAATTGGGAGCTTTTCTTCTAAAAATAAATGCCATAAGTACTTTCTATTATTTTTTTACACGACTGCCCAAAAAAAGGAGTGTATATGTGTTTAGGGTTCATGTATGTTTGTTTGTATGTATGTATGTGAGATTCTTTATTCCACCATATCTTATAAATGCCTGAACGGATTTGGATGTATGGGGTATCGTTAGAAACCTTACATCATTCCGGGTAACACTGGGTATATTATTTTTGAAATAAATCAATATGGCGGCATTGTGGCTCAATTTTCAAATGTGAATAAAATATTTTTTTCTTCCATTATTACAATATGGGTATCAAATTGAAGGCCTTGATGAGCACATTCCAAAACTGTAGAATTTATAGGCATCATTTAGCATAGTTAGGGCGTACATGCAAAACAAACATTTCATTTTTGTTGGCTGCTGTCACTAAAATGCATAAAATAAAAATTATTAATTTAAAAAAAAAAAATTTAACCCACATTGTCCCACAGCTGGGCGTAGGTTTCCTCCGCAACTTTCCATCTTTCTCTATTATCTATTGGCCATTTCTCTGGTACTAGAAATGAAATAAATGTACTATTTCATTGAAAAAAAAAACATTCAGATGCCTTTCAGTACATAATAAATATAGCGTGATGAAATAGAAAAATGTTTATTTCTTCAACTTATGGTACTAAAATTTAACAGGGATTGGAGTCTCCATTTAAGCAAAGAGTTGCTTGTGTTTGAATGTGTTGATTGAATTAAACTTGACGAAAACAAGTAAAGAAACCATGATGTAAACAAGATCCAATCCATTTGTGCTCGAGCCTCCGCGGGTGTGCCGTAGGTACCTCGATCATCACGCGGCGACCCATTAGAGCCACGTATTGTACCCTAGGCATTGTGCCCGCCGGTCTGATGACCCCACTGCGCACCACAATAACATGTCAATAAGTTGATCATACGCCGCCGCGCCGGCACGCTGCGACCATACCCCTCAATAACACACACTACGTTACAACATACTGTGTTACGTAATCATAACTTGTGACAAGCCATTGCAAGACCAATCAAACTGCCACGCCTACATCTAGCAGGTATGCGGAGGTATTTTAATAGCGACCTACTGGTAAGGGAAGTTATTAGACCTTCGGTTGCGAACAGGTCCCTAACTTGACACAAATAGGATATAAAATCATTGATGTATTATTTTAACAGATATGGGGTACCAAGAACTTTAATAACATTAAGTTATTTGCATTCGAAAAGTACATAAGTATGACTAGAACAACGGTGCCCGCGACTTCGTAGTCATACCTACGCGTAAATTTTTGAAAAAGATAACCCGCCGCTGCTACCTGCCCGTGTAATGTAATGGGGTTTTTGATTTTTTTGCGCGGAACCCTATAATTATTTTTCTTAAATAAAAGTAGCCTAAGTTAATCCTTAGGTATAACATCAGCTATCTGCCAGTGAGTTCCATTAAATCGGTCTAGCCGTTACGGAGATTAGCCGGAACAAACATCCAGACAGACAGACAGACAGCTTTTTTAAATTGTTTGTTTGCTTTAAGTACCGTATATACCTACTTTGATATGCATTTGGGAAAAAGCTGTTATTTTGACATTACAAACAGACACTCCAATTTTATTTATTCGTATAGAAGATGTATAGATGTGATGATTCTATTTTATATGCGTGAAATGGGTAGCAGACTATAAAACATTAACAGATTACATTTCAGGGGACTGAATAAGCCCACCAAATACCTGTGACCATTAGGTCATAAAAATCATTAGATTTATGTATAGACATGCATAGCATAGAAGCAACGTAGTTCTTGGGAATATTTTAGAACATTACATGATTTTATAGTCCTTGGAGATTTGCAGTCACCGATAACGTGAACGACCTTTAGTTCGATAGACACGTTCACATGGCTGGTGCACGCGCTTTGCTAAGGGCCAAGTCTCATCTAGCCGCACGACCTTGCCAGCATTTTTTTAATAAAAAATATTTTTAGTAGGTAAACTTTTTTATTAATGGTAGAGGCAAGCTGTAGCCAATCGACTGCAATTTATATACGGGCTGGCTTGACCGGGGTAGCTCAACCCTCTCACAGAAGATTGTCGTAAATAGCTGCGTTTCGTACGATCAGTGAGAGAGCCGGAAGCCCAATTCTCCCCCTCCCTCTCTTCCCCTCCCTTCGTTCCACTCCCCTTTAGGTCGGCAACGTACGGGCAATGTCTTTAGTATTGCAAGCATCTTCCTAAAAGCTACGGTAACTGGCTTAACATCAGGCAGGGTGTTTGTTTGCCACCTATCCCATAAAAAATAGTAGGCGGTTCCCACACTTCGAACGTATATTATGGTTCAGTTGACGTGTTCTGGGCAAATTGTTAGTAAACAGATGTAAAAACCCACGAACATCGCTTTATACTGTATCATTTCAGCTAATGGATTGAGTAAATCAAAACCTTTGTAAAGCCTCCATTACTTTGAAATATGAGGAATGTGTGGCGAGCTAAATAAGATGCTGTATAATACATATTTATATTTTTATGAAAACTGATTACCCCGAGGTATTAAGAAATATTTAGGTATTTATAAGTAAACCAAAGTGTTCTTCTTGTAAAATTGAAAGTCAAAATAAAATTCAATCAATTTCAGTGAGATTTCGTCGTTTGTACGGGAATTAAAGCACTTCAGAGCACCGCACGTAAGTACCTAATATTAGAAGAAAAAAATAAACACTAAATACTAATATAAGTTATACCAGTCTTGTCTGATGGAAGGGTTGTGTTTATACAAAAATTACGCTAGTAATACAAAAGCGATTCATTCCGCATTATGATAGCTATGGTGGTAATCGGAACATTTTAGAACATACATACCTAGCATAGGGTGTTACAAATAATAATATTGATGTTGCAGTCCAAACAAATAATGTTGCAGTTGGTACATTTATTCCGTAGGCATAAATTACTCATTTACTCTGCAGTTACGATTTACTGATCATAAATTAATCGTCTTAACACATAGGCGATCATAGCCAGTTGCAATCACTGATCGGTAAACGATCAGAGGTTAAGCAAAGCTGGGCAAGGTCAGGCAGAGATGGGTGACCATAAGTGGCATTTGAACTGATCGTCTCCGTGCTTCGGAGGGCACGTAAAAAGTCGGTCCCGGTTGTTGACATCTAGGTAGCAGTCGTTAAGCCTTGTCAGAGGCCTTCAGGCGGCTTGATCAACTCTGACACCAGGTTGGCCACTAACCATACGATAAGAAGAAGAACACAATAGTGGAATGATTGTGCTTCAGTGGAACTGAGGGTAGGTACACATAGTAATCGCGATTTATGAAAATTATTTTCCGGAACTCCGCGGAGGCACGCACGTTTGTACAAAAGCTTGAAGTAACCGACGTCATCAGCAGCCCTGCCGCTTGCAGCTTCATATAAACGGCGTGAATGCGCGCGCGCCCGTCAGTAGGAGGCTGATTGGCGCTCGCTGCGTGTCGTTGCTAGTCAGGCGCTTCGCCTATTTGCCGGCTCCGGGCTCACTCTGTGATCGCGATCATCGTTGCACACAATGTTGACGCTCGCGCCGTATTGATATTGCGTGACGAAACAATAACACTCGCACACTTGTTTTTTAAATTTTTATTCCATCAAGTTCGAATTTTAAATCAATATGGTCAGTGGCAATAAAGACCCGAGCGATCCCAAGAAAATACCACCGAAGGATCGCGAAAAGAAAACTAATAATTATAGGAGAGCAAACATATTTTCAAAAACATGGTTCATCTGGATGATGCCCACCTTCTGGAGGGGGTACAAGCGGGATCTGTACGACTCGGACCTCACGAAACCGAAAGATAGCCACCTGTCTGACAAACTTGGAGATCGTCTAGAAAAGTAAGTGACCTTTTGTTATTAAATCCCAACCTTTTAACAATAAGGCTGCAAAAATATTATTTATAACATGTACATACACAGAAACATTTGCCTTCAGTAAATAGGTATATAATAGGTATACTTAGATTAAATTGAACTTATAAATGCCGACCTTTAACTCTACAAGGTGATGTGCAGAATAATATAAACTCATATGCTTCTACTGAGACTTTCAACAAACAAGACATGATAATAAAAACCGTTTTAACCAGGGCCGTTCTATAGTAAATAATACAAATCTTACTTCACTCGTTAGAAGTTTCAGCGAGATAGTAGTATTGGCTATTCATGTCCGGAGCGCTGGATTTCGGTGATAAAATTACCAAATAGGTGATGTCGTTACTACCGTTTAAAAGTTCCATAATTCAAGACGGCACGAAGATAAGATGGCACAAAGTTAATACAAACGAAGAACATGCCTTGCCCGAGCACTCGTGTTATATTATGTCTATGCTTCTGATGTCAAAACTCGTGCTCAGGCGCGACAAGTGCCTGACGAAGCCAATAATTAACAACTTTAATCTTACAAAATATTTCACCAAAAGCCAGAAGATATTATATTAAAATCAAGAGGCAAAACTTGCCGAAAATTATTGTGAAGGTTTCAGTTCAAACAGCAACCGCGACGCAAGAACCTCTTTTGTGCTTTGTACGATCTTCGGTTAACTTTACTGTAGGTAGATAGTTTTTTAAAATACCTACCTACTTGTTAGTTTTGAAGATAGATAAACCTGTTCCTTATCATACGAAATTCAGGTTTTTTTGTAAATGTAACACAATTTAGGCATACAGAAACTAGAATTTCCATTTTAAGAAATAGAAATTACACTCAAATGACGCAGATAGATTAGAAATTTAGCAACAATAAAATAGGTTTTTAATTTAAATTTATTCGGTCTTCGCTTAATTTGATAATGTTTTCCTTTCAGTAGACTAATTAACAATTTCGATTACCAGTATTTTACATTTTTTTGATACCCCGGATGCTCTCAGACTAAAGAAGGAGCAATTATTGTTGGGGGCCGTTTTATTCGTTGACTACATTTTAGTATTAACATTATTTTTCATATGATTTTTAAACTTTTTCGTATAATGCATCAATATCATTTCGCCAAACATGAACTTGGAAAACAGACAGAATTTGATTTAAACGTTGTATATTCTGCAATTAAATTAATTTTTGAGCGTACTCTTATCGAATCGTTAGTGGGCAACGAGTGTAGAGTTGTTCCCACGCGCCCGAATCCCTCTGACATGGCTTATTTATTACAATAAAATTATAAACAGATAATAATTACACGGTTGACATAATTATAAATATATATCATCACAAATGACCACTGCACATCGGTAATTGCTGCATCTACGTCTAGCTATGTCAATACCACTCACTCAGTTGCTCAACCAACCGTCGCCGTTCGATTTAATTACATATTAGACAAAGGCACTTCGCTTGTTAAGGCACTAAGGTCGCATCTCGTGCATACCTGTTCTAGTAGTTCTCATTGAATCCAACAAATTACTATGTAAATATCATTATTTAATTAAGAATATATAATGCACGACTGCCGTACGATTTCCTTAGAAGTTCACGCTCTAGTGAACGTTAGAACCTATAACACAGAGTAAAGACTAAAGAAAGAGGTGCCCTTATTAGATATATGTATGAAAAAAACGTGGTCATTGTTTTTTCATTTTCATTGTTCTATCTACCGGTAAATAGTTGAACTACTCGCTTCGTTTTATGTCGATGTTAGTACTAGGCCGACCACTCGGCCGAGTTGCTTAGGGCCAGTCACCTTAGTAATTGGTCCATGACCTATAGGAAGACTTTTTGGTATGTTGTATAAAAAATATGTAAATGAAGTGTGCCTCTGGAAACAAATTAAATACACCCTAGGGGGCTAATTGCGCCACTATTCATTGCTAATGCAATTTTTGATTCTCTAGCAGAATCCTTAGCAATTCCGCAAAATTTCTGTAAAATAGTCACACATTTCTCGCAATTCGTGACCGTTTCACGGAAATTTTGCGGATTCTGCTAGAGGTTCGGAAAAGTGAATGCTTTTGCAGAATTTTCTGCAAATGCTGCAATGTTGCTTAGTGACGCCATTAGCCCCCCTCTGGTCTAATCAAATAAAAAATAGACGAACAGATTTTATTTTATGCATAAAATGAATGCGATTTATCCTTTGTTCATTATCCAGTAAAGTGGTCAAGGATGTGGACCGTTAATGACCGGATACTGAGTAAGACCTCTCCCGCCGATGTAGTGCAACATCGCGCCGACTGATGCAACAATGTTCCACTAGTTATGAAGTTGTTATAATTTCGAGGCGCATTCACGAATTTAGAGAAATCATTGATATAAGATTGAGTGCGTGCGCGTGCGTAACCCATCTTATGTCAATGCGAGATATATTTTGTCGCAAAAAATAATTCATTAACGAACCAGACTGAGATAATGTTATTTAGCTTGACACTGGTATTACATTTTGCCTCAAGGAAATATAACGTAAATAACTTTATAAAGGGCGTGCAACTATTCTACACAAATAAATGATACATGAACCACCAAAAAGTGTATCATTAGGTACATGTTATAAAAGTTCACAATAAGATGAGCGCCACACAGTCGCGGACTATTTATTTTATTAGCATTATCAACTAAAACTTAACAATCACTATCACTACATATTATAAAACAAAGTCCTTCGCCGCGTCTGTCTGTCTGTCTGTTCGCGATAAACTCAAAAACTACTGCACCGATTTTCATGCTGTTTTCACCAATGGATAGAGTGGTTTTTGAGGAAGGTTTTAGTATATAGTATGTCAAGTTTTTGTATACATTGGCTAAAATATAATGATATTTGTTGCGGGTGTCGGAAAAAAATAAGCCGTCTGGGAGCTTTCAACGAAAACGCTGCCTAAACCCTTTGAGATATAACAAAATGATGTATGGTGGTATTGTGTATCTTATATAGGTCTACAGAAAACTCCGCGATGGCATATGTCTATCTCTTAAGGATAACATACTATATCCATTATAATACTTTAAAAAATGGGTAATTATAAAGTGGTAATTGGAAAGCTATTTACACAAATACGGTATTAATCCTTATCATTTAAATAAGTTAGAGGCTTTAAGCATTTCATGCACATTATTTTACTCTTTTACACCATATAATTTTAATGAATATCTTAGGAGTAATCGCAAAAAAAATGGGTTGCGGGAACGGGATCAAAATTTAATGATTACTTTTAGTCGCGAAAACCGACATCCACGCGGGCGAAGCCGCGGGCGACAGCTAGTATATGTATAAATAAAACAATTGAATTTGTAATCTCGGTAGAGGAATTCCAATTTAGTGTTATAGGTAATTATACAGTCTGTTAAGAAAACCCTGTCCGACCCGAAAATCTATTAAAGTAAAAAAAAATTATCTTTGTTTATTTTATATTTTATTTAGCATAGTAGTAAGTGTCCCAAAGCTGGGCAAAGGCCTCCTCTTTTTTTGAAAACAATTAACCCGTTTCCATTTTTTTTTTTTTTTTTTCATAAAATGACGTCATTACTTATTTCTGGTCAGAGGTGCCGCCACACGATCTAACATAATTACTGCCGGTAACAGTGTTGTCATATTTTTAAAATTTGCTACATATTTGGGGAAAACGGCAAAAAGTTGGCATTTTAAATTTTCATTAATATGTTTATCTACTATCATGAATATTTATTTATTTTTATTTTATTTGGTCATGTGATTGGAAAACCTAAATACCGGTTTTGGCTCGGACAGGGTTTTCTTATACTGTATAAAAACCGAACAACTAATACATTTTTTACAAATAAAAATTACACAATAACAATTATTTAAAAAGTCCTTGCAGACATATGAGAAGGTAACATTACCGAGAACTAGCAAAAACGCGCCATCAGCAAACAAAATATAATACTCAGGTAGTACATAAGTACATTCATTCATTCATTACGAGTAGCAACTGCGCAAAAAAAAGTAAATTTGCACAGTTGCATGCATAACTTCCTGATTTTTTTACAAGACACTGGTACACAAAGGTTACTACATATTAATTTTGTGAACGGATTAAGAAACTAATTATAGAGCTTGATAGAAATATTACCATGTAATTACGATAGTGAGCACGTTAGTGTAGTTTTTCCGCATTCATTATGTTGCAAGAGCTTACAAGACGAAGACTAGGTAAAGTTACTAATTGTTACTTTAACTAATTTCTGTTTGAAAAATCGTAGTGGTGCCGTTTCTGGTGTGTAAATTATATAGCTGCAAATTATTAGTAGTCTGAACTGAATAACAACAAAAACAACAAAGTACTTAACAAAAAGTGTTTCAAGCACACAAATAATATGAATGTCGTATGGAACTTTTAATTTAAGGATAATATGAAGCATCTAAATAATTTCAAAAACTAGTCCCCCCAATGTGTCTATCTTGACGTGAATCTTTCCGTTTTCTTTTTATAATATAGTCCTGTAGACTTTAATGATCACTAGGTAGTACCTACTAGATTTTATTGTAACATAAAATGTATTTCAATAAAGTTATATAGGATACTATGTCACTACACTAGTGCGTGATTTCCAGGATTTAATTATTCAATAATTAATTGGATAAACACGAGTTGTCGTCGTCTGTTGATGTGTTTACATTAGTCACTAAACACTTTATATTTTATGTAGGTACCTAAGTAAATTGTAGGACCTAATGTATTCCACAACTTGCCTGGATTTTTTTCTAAGTTTGTTCCTGAGGGTCCTTCAAGAGGGTAGTTCATAGGTGATTAGCTAAATATTAACTACCTTAAATTACGTTCCGTTTTACGTTGTTATCTAATTTACACTTGTTTCCCGAACAAGGTAAATTATTGTAAGATTATTTTTTGTATCCAACACGTATATACTTACTTGTGTTAAGGCATATAAGATGTACCTACAATTCACTAAGCAATGATCTCTATGACTAAGTGTGGAAGCGTTTAGTTGTTAACAGCTTATTTCGTCACTAATAATATATTTATTCACCTACAGTAGGCATTTCGCGGTATTGATAATAAATAAGGAAAACATGACATAACAGTTTATCTTTCTCATATTAAATCAAATGCCTTTTTCTAAGAAACAAGGAACCGTGTGTAGACCGAGACGTCCACTAATTGTATTTGTTTTGTTAAGAAGACTCAATCCTCGAATCTGGGACAGCGTATAGGTATTCCAAAGAGTCACCAAGTATACGATATCTACTTATAAGAATGACGAGATCCCCAACAGTGTTATTTTCTGACTGGAGAACAATGGTAGGTAGTAGCAAGAAAGTGGGAGATATGTGACTGCCCAAAATAGTTTGTTCTACTAAACGGAGTCCATGGACATAGTACTTACGGAGCATCATCTTGAGGCATGTCTGTATTGTCAATACGGCTCATCATTAATTCACTTTCTGGTGAATTATACGGTATTTAAGACAAAGAAACGTTTTGTGTACCTACCTATTTCGCTGCGTGTATTCGCGCTGAGGACGAGTTCCGTACCTAATTGCGATGTTAAAAGGTATCTGGCTAATGTGCCGGAGACTGAGAAAACAATTAGTGTCCGACCGAAACAGGATTTTCTGCCGAAACCGAAACCGAAACCGAATCTTCGGCATCTGTTTTAGGTTCGGCCGAAACCGAAACCGAACCTTTTTCAGAAAAGTTAAAAATCTTTTGTTTACTGAAATTTGGCTTATTTTAGACCCTTATATATATATATATGACAGTTAGAAATGTTAGAATGTGTTAAAGAAATAAAAAACATTAAATGAAGTATGTGAAAATATAATTATTAATAGTAATATTATTATTATATTTTTTTAATATTAATGTTCTGATTAAAATAAACACAAAATAACAATTATGTTAACACTTCTTGGAACAAAAATTTGTCAATAATCAACACTTAAATTATAAAAAAGAACCTCATTGTTTGAGTATTTCGATTGCGTTTATAATCACAACATGTTTAAGACTAAATTTAACATTAATTGAGATAATTTTAAATTTTAATTGCAGTTGGTAATTTAGGGTTTTTGTGGGATTTTCATATTTTTTTATAATTTAGGGTGGCAATCGTAATTGTAACATATTAAACCCCCGTTTTCATTTTCTACTTAAGTAGATAGGTATGTCACGTTCAAATCGATTCTCAAAAATATACGGACAAAAATATACTCATCCAACAACAATAACCTAAAACAAATGTACCGTAACATAAGTAATAAATAAATGATGTATGTGTGAATCAAATATGATATAATATAACCTCTTTCTTTTACATACTTAATTCTCATCATTCATAAATCCGAGTGAATAACTCAACGGAAAGAACTTCAATGCTTAATAAAGGCCAATAAAGCGAGAAATAACACTAAACTCACAAAACAATCACGCCGGACTGGCCGGCGATCTGACAGCTGACGATGGCGGATGCAACGCGAGACACGAACTCTCCCGAAATCAACCGAGTGACGCGCGATAATTCACGAACGCAGAGTTTCGGCGCGGCCGAAAGGTTCGGTGGGTTTTCTGCCGAAACCGAAACTGGTGCCGAAACTAGATTTTTGAGCCGAAACTGGCCGAAACCGAAACCGAATCTTCGGTCGGACACTAAAAACAATACCTATTTAGTCACTCACATAGTCAACACAACAACAACAACAACGGCGACAAGGTTCACCACCTGTCACGTTGGGTCCTGACTATCTGGTGAAACGTGGGCTTTGAGTTGGTTAAACCTCCACAATGTGGTGGTGTATGGCCACTCAAGCCTCTGACTACCCCCGAATGGGGATAAAAGTCGTGACGTTACATACATTTTTTTACATTGTCAAACTCCCTCTTACACGGCAAAAATACATTCCAACTCCTCTACTAAAATAATTGTGCAAAATATTTACTTGCAGTTTGAGGGAAAACACAGGCTTATTTAATAAGCAACGATGAAAAAGTTAAACGCGTGTCTAGTCAAATTTCCCAAAGACATGAGTTGTATCAAAATCGTGCAAATTTTGATACAGTTTTGTTGTTTTTAGTCTGGGTGTATATGTATATTAAGTATGTATTTACAAATAAAAAAGTAGTATATGTAGTAATATCAGTTATCTGGTTTCCATAATACAAGCTCTGCTTAGTTTGGGATCAGGTAGCCGTGTGTAAAAAATGCCCCAGGGTATTATTATTATTATCTCATGTCTATCTTGTAGTATTATTTTGTGAATAACTTCTTGTGATCACACCGCAAGTATTTCTGGAATACCAAAAGTGAGGAGATGGGTACCTTCGACATTCCGGCGATACAGCCGTACGAAGCATGACATAACAGTTGTTACAGGTCGGTTTCCTGTCTAATTCAACCGTCGTTCCGGGTAATTGTGATTATCTGCCGACCTTCTCGTTGGGTAATGTGCGCGGTGGCGGCGGCACGTCGATATCATCCCGGTGCCGCAGGAACCGGACCGTCATTAACCAATTCAACATGAGAACTTTGGACCCGTCAGCTTAACGCATATCTAATCTCGTTGCCGTAACTCAATACGTAAATTTTGTATTGCATCAATCATAAGGTTATAGGTTTAAGGTTTAAAGTAATAGTTATTAACAAAAAAAATATTTAGAATTAATTACAATAAGCATTTGAAAACAGATAACTTAAATCACAGAGATAAATGTACTACGTACTAGAGGCGCCACGTCAGACAAAACTGAAGCGCCACACGCAGGTAGGAAGAACGCGGCCTGGTGAGAGAGAATAATAGAAAGACTGAGTGAAGTGCGGTATTTATGATGCAATAAAGTGAGATATATGCTGATGCTGTAGTACGTAGTACATATTATCTCGATGTCTTAAATGCACTTTTCAAAGTCTATAAAAAATAAGCAAAGCAGGAAATCGCTTAACTTCATTTAAACTGTAAAATAAACTTGACATTGTCTTAACCAGCCATACGTGGGTGGATGGGTACTTAAGTAGTTCGGGTTTGTCTCGAGAGTTGTTCCAACGTTACATATCTCGAGGCTATGTTCCGTTTAATGTAACTAGTTATGTATGTAGAACATTTAGTTTCAAACTTTCCATGTTGACATAAGAAGATGTAATGTGAAAACTTCTCTAGGTCGATAGGTATGTACCTACTTATGTAAAAGTTAGTTTTGGTTTTTTTTTGACGTTTGATTTTGATGATACTATCTGGTTTGCTCTCACTATTACTGGCCTCGTTGTGTCCTTATTGTGTGATACAGACGCACCTACTCGACAACTTTGAATAACATCAATTCGCTATTAGTGTTGTAAGTATATACACCGTGTTTATGTCCATTTGATTTAACTTGGAATATTACCATAAACTTATCCCTTAAACCGTTTTACGACATTCGAAAAAAAATTGGTATCCCATACAAAATAATTAAATATTTAATTGATGGCTATTGTAAAAGGTCCTTATTAAATTAGTATTGTCAATTTGACGTGTCACATGCGAGAAAAAACAACATCAAAACGAACTCATTTTTAAACCTTGTCGTACATAAGGAACATTGAAAACTCTTTACTTACGAACGAGACTAAAATATAGTATTTGGTTATGAATTAAGAAGATTTTACACTGGTTTAACTTAGATTAGTGATTAAATTTAGATTTTAAATAATTTGAAAACGGTACGAGTTAGGCACTTAGTTTCTTTGAGAAATTAACTCAATAAGACGTAAGGAATTTATCCTTAAAATTAAAGCAAATGAACATGAACACGGTGTATACCTATATGTATTTCATACATATGTAAGTAGACCTATCTATGCAAATTTCTAAGAAAAAGAACAGATATTTAACCAGACTTGCTTAGGACTACCGCAATTCACGACTACATAGGTACTCCATATTGCGCAAAATGTTTCTAGTTATTTGCATAGTGTTGTCTTTTTGAATTTAAAAAACGATTATAGAACGCAATATAAACCTATTCATAATTCATATTTGTTAAAAATATGAGTAACTTCTTACTTACCTTACATGAACATGTCTGCGATTTCCGTCAAAGTGCAACCAAACAAATCCATATCTTTTAAACTCAACCTACCTCTTGATAATATCTAATTAATTGAAATAATAGATTGATAATTATTTCAAAATTTGCATAATTACAGAATAAATAATTAACGAAGCGATATCAATTGCACCGAGTCAATGCTTACGGGTTTTTATTGACTTACATTACCAACTATAAAAGAGTTATTAACTACTGTAAATCACGCTATGATCGCTACATGTTTGAGACCCAATTAAAATAGTGTTGTATTCCGTTTTGTATGTTATATTGTAGTGATCTGTTGGGAATGGATGCCATTTGGTTCAAAAAATAACAAAGTTCTAAATTCAAAGCGTTTATTTCGTTTAGGCCTACGGGGGCAGAAATTGACATTTTACGTTTTTTACTGGCATAGATGCCTCGCATGCCTTGAGCATGAGTGCTGACGTTAAAATTTAGTGCTCGGGCGCAACATGAGCTTGATATAGTCACAGCCATTGGTTTTGCTACCGAGCAGACGTCTGCTGCTCGCCCGATATAAAGGGCTAGTCTCTGAGCGGATGGGAAGTACTAATCAAGGCGAAGTGTTTCTACACGCAGCGACGTTTAAACCTTACTCACAATTAACATTGCAATAAACAGAAATCATAAATACAAATACAAATTTCTTTATTGCAGTAATTGTATTTAATACAATAATTTGTGGTCTAATAGGAACTGCACACTTACCTAAATAGGCATGCAATAGGATATCTTAAATTACTAATAAACAGGGTTGTTACGAAAAAATCATCTTGATTTAAACAACATGTTTAAAACATGAAAAACAAGTGTTTTTTTTCTCCTCCTGTTTTAAATCAATGTTTTAAACAGTTTTGATTCCAAATATTGCTGTTTTTTTGCTTCTCTGCTAATAAATAAATCCAATTATTTTAATGTTAAAACCATTTTGTTAGACCGCTCATTCGTCCGCGTTCCGATTTTTTGATATTCGTGCGAGCGCATCAACTTGGACAAGGACGTATCGAATACAGATCATGCAATGCGTTAGTAATGAGTAAAATGACTACCGACCCATATTACAGGTTTCATATTTTATAGATTTTGAGATATAGCCCATGTCACTCAGAGATAGTGTAGCTTTCCATAAGTGAAATAATTTTCCAGATAAGATCAGTATTTCCCGAGATTACCCAAATACAAATTTAAAAACCTTACCTTTTAGATTACCTATGATCATACATAATCTGATCATATGAATGGCATCATAGGCGCTCATAGCCAGCTGCTATCACTGTGGTAAAGTAACGCTTGTCAAGGTCAGTCAGAGATGGGTGACCATTTAGTGGCATTTGAACTGAACGTCTCCGTGCTTCGGAGGGCACGTAAAAAGTAAGTCCCGGTTGTCCCGGTTGTCATCTTTGCAGCAGTCGAGTCAGAGGCCTTCGGACAAATTGAACAACTCTGACAGGCTGGCCACTAACCATACGATAAGAAGAAGAATGGCATCATATTAAATATAAATATAATACCTAATGCGCGTCTCCTCTTTACGGAGATTGCCGCGCGTCTGTTTGCCGCATCACGTGACCGGGCGGCGGGCTGGCCTTTATTTCGCGCAGCGACAGCCATACAGCGCGGAAATGCGGCCAGCCTGCTGGGAACTTTTGGAATCGACGACGATTGACCTTTTATATTCATTATTTTCTCTTTTCTTTAGTTGTAGTTTTGTAATATAGTAGGTACCTAACTTGTATGTATATAAATAGAAAACTTAGTTAATTGATCCTCACAGTGCATATTAATTCAAATTAATACGATCATTGGAACTGGTTATACGTTCTCTACATGGTTGATTAATTACCGTCAACAAACGCGAACTGGCAGCGTGTCTCATGAAGTAGCACCTGACTTTGTGATTCACACACATATATTATCTACCGTATATTGTTGAGTACATACCTACACACCCTATTCGCTAATTTTCTACATTGTAGTTCACACCTGTGCTTCGAGTCTCTTAACAATTATACATTGCGAAACCACTGGACTCTAATATTGTCTTCGTGAATTTTTCATTGTATCGTAAGTTCTTGCCGGTCGACATGTTATCGACCATCTGTTAGCAGTCCTCTGGCCGGCTACATGCCGACCGCCAAGAATTTGCGATTTACAATGAAGAATTCACGAAGATAATACTGGCGTCTGGCACCAGGCTGGGCAGAGATATAATTTGGCTGCGCTGCGCACATGGACCAGTTACTAAGGGGACTGGCCCTAAGCAAGTCGGTCGAGTAGTCGGCCTAGTACTAACATCGACATAAAACGAAGCGAGTAGTTCAACTATTTACCGGTAAATAGTAAAATGAAAATGAAAAAACAATGACCACGTTTTTTTTCATACAAATATCTAATAGGGGCACCTCTTTCTTTAGTCTTTACTCTGTGGCTGCGCCCAACCAACCAATCGTGGATCGATGTTGCTGGGTATTTATTTATGAATAGGTATGCTAGGCTAGGTATAATATCAACTGGAAGATTTACACATTTCTTCGGCATATTGTACCAATCTAGGATGTAAATGCCGCTAATTTTTATCGGGCAGCTACTTTGCAGATATACACTGGACCGCAAAGAAAAAGGGTCGGTTAGAAAATCTTCAATATCTTAATTACGCATTTTTAATGCTTGCTATGCTTTAATTCATTTTGTTTTATTTCCATTTAAGCACATTAAAATATACTTTAATTTAGTCTTTTATTTCATAAAGCTAGGTCAGACACTTTTGAAGACATTGAAGATTTTCTAACCGACCCTTTTTCTTTGCGGTCCAGTGTATATTTTAATCCCATAGTTCTGTATCGCGTACCTATTGAGATTTAATATTGAGTATATTAACATGCCTCTTGTTCTAAGCTCTTGTTACAACTATTTGAGTTTTAATCAGTCCTCGATGGGGGAAACCGTGAAACTTTTAATAAGAAACTCAAGAACAATGGTATGCTGTAAAGGCGTGATAACGTGAAATTCAGCATAATCATGAGTACCTCACTCAATTAGACGATGCCCCAGCACAAACGCGATGGCTGTGCTGTGAATGAAGCGCGTGAGTTTGCATAAACTCACGCGCTCCGGCTCACTTAGGCTTAAGGCTACCACGTGGAGCAACGAAGCTCGCATAAATATGACACGAAGATACGCTAGCCCCATGGGATTGAGTTTTTGAAATGATAATGTTTTTCTACAGAATAACATGGCTAACCAACTAAATAACCACCTAAAGAAACTAAGGGTAGGCAATAGACGATCCTAGATCCATTCTAATCATCGCCTTTTTCCTTGCCTATCTCATAAAAAGTACTAATCTATCCTATATAAATAATTATATGACCTATAATTGTGTAGAAACAAATAGGTAGAACACTAAATAATACGTATTGTTATGAATTAAATTACACTATGAAGGTCCTACTTGCGTACCACCTTTATTATTTATTTGCATTTAATCATACCGTATCGAATCCTTTTGAAATATAAACAGTATGTTTTTCACTAAACTAAATATGTATTTTGAAACAGTCACAATGGTAATTACAAATCTAACTAAACATAAATAGAAAACCTACCCATAATCATATAAATCTCGCCCGCGTGGGTTGGTGACAAGCATGCTGGCTGCGTCTCCTCGCTGTATTGTCCAGCAATTTTTTTGAGCGAGAACAGATCCAGCCCACTTGTCTCCTGTGGAGGTAATCAATCTGGGGTGATTTGTTTACCAGTGTTAAAACATTAATTACTGAAATTAAATTTATTCTACTTGGCAACAAACATTAATATTAACATAGCTCATAAATAATTTCCATAAGAATTGTGTACAAGCCCAATATTTGTTGCTCATCTATAGTATCTATCCTCACATCACCCAATGGATCATAATATCCTTTACAAAAAAAATAAAACGGTTGTTATTGCCCAAGATATACCATCACCATGATCACTCGAGACGGAGGGACTTAATTAAGTACATTTTTGTCGGATTTAACCCAAAACCTGTACCTGTACCTAACAATTTCATAGATAATGTGCAGAATCTGTTTACTTGGCCGGATTTCTCGAAAATGACGTGCGTATTGACCTCACTCACTGTAATTGATGTATTTTTAGCAGATATGTTACCTCCTAACATAACAATCTCTAGACTTGTGCTCAGCCCATCACTACATGCAGCGCAATTCACACATCCGTTATCGCACTCACAATTCGAAAGGCTCTTAAAGACATTTTGATTTTGATTATTCACCAGAAGATGAGCCGTATCGACAATACTAACATGTTAACAACATTATTTTCCGCGGACGACTGACTCGTACTTTTTCCATGGACTCCGTTTATAGGACATACTATTTTGAACAGTCACATGTTCCCCCTTTCTTGGTAATGTCTTTGCTCGCAGTGGAGTTTCAATAAGTACAAGGTCGGTTGAATTGCTCGCTGGCGCTGGCGTTGCATTGTGTCACGCCAATAGCCGCCAATTATTATATTGTACGTAGTCGCAGCACGCTAGTCGATGACCCTAGATCAACGGATAATAACGCAGAAAACATGTGAATGGAGACCTTCCGATGATCGTTATTTCATCATACACTACACCTCGTTGTACGAGGTAATACTGTGATTTGTTATATTTTTCATTTAATTATTAAATAGGTAAGTTTCATAGTTTTAGAGATATTTAATACTGTATTACACTATCGCATTGGAGGAACTCTAATGATAATGTAAACTTAGTTGAATAAATGAATACATATCTTGATTAGTGGGTCAATGGAACAGTTTAATATAAAACCAGTTCAACCAATGCTATAATCAAAAAAGAGGTAGATGGGTTACCTAAACGACATTAAGGGGTTACAAATGGCACACACATACACGCGGACAGGGGGCAGCCGACGGCGTGGTCCGTTGGACTGTTTAGCAATTAGCAAAGTTTCAAGTTTTACGGAGTGCGTATAGCCTAGCCTATCTACCCTTTTTATTTAATATCTTTGAGTTCAACATACTGACATGCAGGTGCGGAACGCACGTACATCACCTAGCAAAACTCAAAGTGAATTAGTAATAAACATTTATATTACTATCGTTAAGGGCCTCCGTAGACTTGCTACTTTTAGCATCGGCGACCGGCGATTTTGTGACGTATCGATGCTGCGTCGCGTTTCTTCGAGCGCGAACGAGCGAGACGCAGCATCAAAATCGCCGATCGCCGATGCTAAAAGTAGCGAGTCTGCGGAGGCCCTAAGGTGTTCAAAACCACTGCGAGAACGACTCTACCACCTGTACGTGTGCATTGGTATGTTAGTTAACCGAACAGTCACCAACCACTGTAATTGGTTATATTGATCACCGAACCGGTTTTGACCGAATCCGATGGGACCGAACTCGCGTTAGCCTCGGTTAAAATGTTCGCAGTAAAGGCGTTGGGTTCATCATCGACAGAAATGGGGTTTTAAACGCATTTCCGGTTCAATAATAACTTGCTTGCAGCGGAAGTGTTGGAAGTAAGGAAAAACTTGAGATATTCAAGATGAGATATAACCATTAACCGGTTTTCATAATGCGTTTGTGTATTTTTTTCTAAGGAAGTAGAAGTGTGGCTTCAATGGCCTCAATCCTTCTCCACGGAGAAGTAAAAAATGCATAGAACTTAAAAATAAAGCATTTAAAAGTTGTCGCACAGAAGATATATTAGAAATCTCAAAGTATTTCCCAAGCTTAACTAGATAGACTTCAATAGTAACTCTATTCCTCGAAATTATGTTTCAATCAGAACGTTTTTTGAAAAAATAATATAGATAATACCCATTTTAACAGCTTACCTTGAAGCTATCGAGTAATATTTTGTATGGAATGTATGAATATCGATACAAACGTTAAAGATATTTTTTTTCTGAAAGTACCTCCTTGGAACCTCTTTACAGTACCCGTCAACATTCTTAGAACTTACTTTTGAACACCTTGTAAACTCGAATTCGTTCGAGTTTGTTCGTGCTGTTCGAGTTCGAGTTACCGCAGTTCAACTAAAAGTGAAATCAGTTTTTACATGCGCGACGGATCCACTTTGTCTTACGAGTCAGTTGTTTATAATACCACATCGACGTACGTAAAGTATTTGAAATATGAAAATATTTACATAAAGCGATGTTCATGGCTTTGCCCTTTACGTCTAACCGTTGCATGCAGTTGCGCTTCCACCTTATTAAAATTATTGTTTAGCACACAAAGTCCTTGTTGGTTGGTGCCTTCGTGCCTCCATAATACAATACAAAGTCAGTCACCGGTTGCTACATAGATATAATTAGAATGTTTTTTGTTATTGATTCCGTATTTTTAGGGTACCGTACCCAAAGGGTGCCAACGGGACCCTATTACTAAGCCTACGCTGTCCGTCCGTCCGTCTGTCTGTCTGTCAGCGAACTGTATCTGACGAACCGTAATAGGTAGGGAGTAGAAACTTTCACAGAATGTGTATTTCTGTTGCCGCTACAACAACAAAAATAAAATAAAATTTAAAAATAAAGGGGGTCCTCATACAAGAAACTTGATATTTTTGACGTTTTCATTCTATACGGTGGTACGGAACGCTTTATGTGCGAGTCCGACACGCACTTGGCCGGTTTATTTTTTCGATGACAAACTGACGGCAGATACTTTAATATTACCTCTTTAGATAAAACATTTTTTTTATTGAAAATTAATGAAAAAACAATTGATCACCGTTTTCCGCCCAAATAAAACATTTTATACTACCTGCTCGGAAAATAACTTATTACTTTTTTTTAATGATACATAATGTGGTGTGTTAACTCTCATAATACACCACCACTTTCATACCTCGGTGCACAATATAGGTAGGTAGGTACTATTATTTTTATTAATTTTAATAGTATATTTTTTTTAGGTAAAGAGCTACATTTTCCTTTACGACTAAAAAATATAGTGGGAATCAAATGGATTGTAGACTTGTATACATGCATACATGCCTTAGGTATTGATTTTAAGGTTACTAGTTCTATATATCTGCAGTAATACCACAAATTATTTATTAGTAATACCGATTAGCAGTGATAGCCGACTTGCAAGCTTAAGGTCCAGGGTTCAAACCCCGACTCGCACCTCTGGATTTTTCGAAATCTATCTGCGAATCACAACTTTAATATGGTTTCACTTGCTTACGGTGAAGGAAGACATCGTGATGAAACCTGCAAGTCTTAGAAAATCTAACAAATGGTGGTGGATTATGGCCTGCATCCCCCTCGCATTGAGGGGAGTCCTGTGCCCAGGAGTGGGACGTTAAAAAAAGGACTAACTATATCTATATACCTATATACCGATTAGGTACGAGTATGGGCATTTACTGCCTACTCCTGCAAGGAAGACAGGCGCCATAACTCCATACTCCATTTCCCGTACAGCTTATTTATTATTATAGAAATGTATATACAATACAATGGCAATAATTGTAAAACGGATCAGTGATTGCACAGTAATTGTGGTTTTAATTGTTACAAAGTACACAATGCTGTGTACAATAAGCGGTTAAATGAAAAGCCGCATGCTCGAGGTGAACTAAGGACGTCGGCTCCGACGCTACGCCAGAACAATATTTGCACCATGCATAGGTAGGTACTTTGATGACATGTATAATAACTTTAGATACGTTATACGCGCTTCCAAAGAGGCACGTTGAAACTTGGATAATTAGCAAACCCTAGCTCAATCTCGCGTTAAGAACATTGTTTAAGTCTCCTACTTACTACACACCTAAGTGAACAGACTGCAGTGTGTTGCTATCGCTTAACCGCAAACGGTACATTTTCAATTTACCATCAACATTTCAACTTTGAAAGCTTTGCACATTAAACTAAAGACATTCTCGAATAATGGAGGTCAGAAGGACTTCTTCTTTCTCCACTCAGTTCAATAGGTTCTTCGCCAGTGTTAAGTAACAAAAAGCAACAACAAATTTAATTAACCTCATTGTTTAGCATATTAAATGTCCCAGTGTTAGGCAAAGTTCTCACCTTTCTACCTCCAAAAGTCCCTATCCTAGGCTTGTAGTGGCTCCGATTTACCTGCAAAAGTGTTCAAATCGTCACACGTGTCGTACCATCTTTGCCACGGTCTGCCGTTAAGTAGGTGACCACTTTGGGCCAGATATACGGTTCCCCCTCCTTTGCGGATCTATGGATGACACGTGACCGGTCCAATCCCTTTAGATTTACGATTTTCTCACTCGCATCACGTCTGTAATGAAGGAGCGCAGGGTAATTGAAACGGAATACAAAACAAAAAATGATATATTTAGTGACCCGTCTCTCAATTTATATTAGTGAGCCTCTGTCTACTTATCCAGACGTTAAAAACTTTATTTACTTAAGAAATAATTATCTCTACCATAAGTGGTTGAAAGTCAGAGATGGTACCTTCAGTTCGTTCACGTGACTCAGTCGGTTCGTAGCCTTCAATCTGAACAAGTTCACATTATAATGTTTATATACTTGTTTACACGTTTTAATATGCGATGCCACTTAACCATGCTGTAGTGATCGAATAAAACGAAAAACCGAGGTGATTTAAACCGTTATACACCTATTTCCTAAAAAAAGTTTCAGTTTCATTCAGTTTTGAATTCGTACGTTCAGGTAGAAAGTATGCATTCCTAAGGGAATATTCAAAATGTGTATTCTGATAGGGTTGGAAAAATAAATAAATTAGGTAACTTATAGGTATTTTAAATATAATAAACATTCGGTGTACGCATATTAGGGGGCTTTGGGAGATCCGAGCCCATAGAAACATTGTTGACAGTAGGTACCTTTTATAGAATAGGCTTCCAATAAAACGGGATCCAGACCTTCCGATCCGTGAGATACAGCCCGCTGACAGACAGACAGACAGACAGACAGACGGACAGCGTAGGCTTAGTATAGGGTCCCGTTGGCACCCTTTGGGTACGGAACTCTAAAAATAGTAAATACCACCCCTACGGGAGTAAAATATGAGATAAAAGTTTGTATGAGGGGTTCCAATTGTTCTGAAGCTGGAGACCTCAATAGTACCTATTAAGGTTATCAATCAGTATCAATAGTACTCATTACGAACAAAAAATATACTTTTTGACGTTTTTGTAGATTACCCCTATTAAGTTTGTACGGGACCCTCAGGCCGCGAGTGCTACTCACACTTGCCCTGATTTTTTTAGAATGTGTATCTAATTCGATGGCAACATTAATGTTAATATCCAACGATGATTTCTATTTAATGAATGCATCAATAGCCGCGTTATCTCGTAATAATAATCAATCATTAGACAGATTGTGTAAAGCAACGTTCATAAACAAGATGGACATGAAATAAGGACAAGGCAACTCGTCATCACGGCCGCACCAACTGCAATCTACGGTCGAAGCGCAAGAGGCGCTCAGAACATGCGAAATATTCCATAAAATGTCAGCCAATGTCTTTAACATTGGTTCCTGATCTGGAACTTATAAATTAGTGGGGCAAATCCCACCCATGGTATTGTAAGCATCTATAGGCTACGGTAACTGCTTAACATCAGGCGGGCCGTACGCTTTTTTGCCACCGCAGTCCTATAAAAAAAAAAAAAAAAAAAAAAACCCGAGGTCATGACGAAAATCTTTCCAGCTCTCATTAAGGAACCTCTGTATGTACCTATAAATATCAAGACGTAAATAACCTTATTTTTCACACATAGGTAGGTATACTTTGCAGCAACTCTATGAACAACCCTGGTATATTTTTGTAAAATGTAAAAAAAACTAGAGTAGAAATTAAAACCTTATTTCGAATGAATCATCACAACAGTTCTATTATTAAATGCAAATGTATTGTCATATATATACTTATATAACAACAATCACACGTGTATTGTTCGACGCTTGTGCATTAATTAATTTTAATTAAATATACATTAAACTAAGAAACGTATAGCCGCTACTGGTAAGGGCGTGGCCCCACTTGCGCGTTGCGCTGCGTCGTCGCAACGGATCAAAGGGTCGCAGGCGAGAGACGAAGCGGGGGAGGGTGATGCGCCAGTACAAAATCTTGCGGCGACGCAACGCAACGCGCTAGTGGGGCCTCGCCCTTAGTAGGTACTGGGGGCTTACCACAAGCTCTTATTGCGATTCAATTACAGGAACGTATTAACGTTTCAGCGACTTTTTGTGCAATGACGTACCTTATTGTCATGACAATAAGAAACGTCATTAAAACGTCGTTAAAACGTTCCTATAATTGAATCGCAATAAGAGCTTGTGGTAAGCCCCCTGTATTGACATAATTTCGACTCCTATAACTTAGTTTTCACTAGATTTTCTTACTTATATTTTTGTATACTTTTTACTTAAGTACAATTTTTTAAGAGCCCTAAGACGCAAAACGGTATAACATCTAATTTAGGTAGGTAAACTGAACTTGTTTTTAGGGCGCAAGCTGTTAACATGACTAAAGGTTGGCACTCATCTATCAACTCGGCACCCGACCAGCACCGCCTCGCCGGTCGCCATCCACTAACTGAACCGGAAATAAGTGGACCACGCGCTGACCACGCGCTGACCACGCGGCGTTCACTCGTTGACCACGCGCGGTCCACTGGTTGATCACGTGACGTTTATAGTGTAAAAGCAGCGTCCGGCCGCGGACCACCTATCGACAACAAGTGGACGCCGAGCGGCGAGGCGGTCCTGGTCGGGTGCAGAGTTGATAGATGAGTGCCAACCTTTAGTCTGGTTATCTCAAAAGGTAGATACTTTTAATTGAAATAGGTATTTAACCATAATCGCACAGCAACTATTGTGTGCGGTTGTTTTAATGTGACAATAAAGTCTATGTAATGACTAAAATTTGTCACGAGTACGTATAGATAGCAGAACTTAGTGCCATAAGCCAGTAGCGACCACAAGTATAGTATACGTTCGCTATGATCACTAAATAAAATACATTACTTATGTGGACAATTTTTAATCAGGTTCAGGGGCCCTACCACCACTTCTTATAGCAGTATTATTTTAACCTTACAGCGACTTTTTGTAATTTGACGTCCCTTATTGTCATGACAATAAGGTACGTAGGTACGTAGGTAGGTGGATGTAGGTACCTAGGGATTAATTACTCAAATAGGTACTACCCCCCGCTGACTCACAACCGAAGCTCCTTATTTTGACTATAATTTGTATTTTTTTTTTGTCTAGTACAAAATTTCAGAAATTTAAATTATATAACAATAACATTTTTTTTTGTTATGATACAGGTGGCAAACAATCGTACAGCCCGTCTGATGTTAAGCAGTTACCGTAGCCTATAGATGCGTGCAATACCAAAGGCATTGCTCGCATGTCGCCGTCTGTACTATTTTCCGTACATATATTTTATTTATGTATACGCTAGTGACTAGCGAATTTAAACCACGCGTGATTCTCATCTAGATGTAGAGCTACTAAAGAAGTTCGCGTCTTCAGTAGATCTCCTTGTTTGTATTTACTTGTCTATTTCTAACTTATTAAGTGCTTTTAACCGCCCAATGAATTAGTTTTAGAGAGTGACAAAGGAATGCTTTAAAATGTATGTAAAGAGATTAAGCTCCGTGTCGGTCCAAATATCAGTACAACGAAATTGGTTTGCCTAAATGGCTTACACCGCCCGCTAATTAAACGAACGGGTGTTCCCACAAAAATATACGGTGGAATAAAATAAATTCACCCCCTCATAGAGGTCACAACACGTAGTAAGAATTTATTTGCATATCAGACAGTGCTCGGGTCACTGCATCGGGTGGTTGCGGGTTTGGTCCCCGCCGGAGGCAAATTTTGGAAACGGCCTTTTCGTAATTTGCCCTTGTCTGAGTATTACTGGGAACACTTCAGTCCATTGTACTGTATAGCCATAATATACAAGTGATGTTTAGTTTCAGTTGGTGTAATCTGGCGATATTTACTTACGAGTATATACTTACAAAGGTACACTAAAGGAGGGTACATGTAACTTCATATACCAACTCTTGCCTACTCACACTCAGTGAATTTCCTCAATAACACTCTACATCTCTTCACCGACACTCGTTGATTCATTCAATTCAATCATTGTTATAACACGTATTGTGTGCCACTGGCCACAGTGTTATGTCCATGCCGCATGCATCCTCTGTCAATAAAATTTAATTTTCCCACAATTTTGTTCAAAGACGTGCATCATGATGATCCCACATACCTACAGGTGGTTGCCGCAACCATAAAATTAAGCTAATTATCATAGGAATGCAGTGGAGAGAGACGGTGGCTTTCGCAGTATTCCGACTTGTCACAAAGATAGAGTTATCTCCGTATTAAATTAAGTATCCTTTAGTAACACAATTTAAGAGGCAACCGGTTCATTATCATATCACATAAGTACGTATCATAGCTGCATGCTACTCACTCACCTACTTGTAATTTTAACACAAAATTGCTGATTAAGTTACTAGAATTTCTAGAAAACTACTAGGTATCGTAACAATGTACCTATTGAAAAATAATATAAGATGTCTTTAATTACGATTTTTTTTACCTACCTATCATTTAGAAGCCTAGCCGCAGTGTTGAGGTATGTTTGTACTTCCACCAGAATGCATAGAGTAGGTACTTTGTATACGAATTGACATTGGAATCAATATAGGCTGTAAGTTGATCCTTATAATAATGGAAATAACTGCTAGTATTGAAGATAATGTATTTTAATGGAATATAACTTGTGTAAAGCATTGTCATGTTGTTTAATAATTCGAGTGGTGTCTGGCGGTGCCACCACAGGCGGCGTTAGTATGTCACCATACTCCATTGAGGAATTATTTTAGCAGATATTATGTTACCATCGCAATCACTTAACTTGTGCTCAACGCACTATATGCAGCGAAATTTACACATGTGTTAAGTTCGATCTCAATCTTGAGATTAATAAATCGATCTAGAGATTGAGATCGAACTTAAGATGCTGTCTTTGACAGATGTTCCATACTGTCAAAACTGCATCTAAGATCGATCTTAACTTTGAGATAGATTTATAAATGGGTGGTTCCTGCAAAGCTCGATTTTAGCGGTCACACAGTCTTATCTCTGTTCATATCAGAGATACCGATTAAAAGTATATTTTTTTCGTTTCTTACTACATTTGTCTATTTGGAAAACATTTTTATTTCATAAATAAATAAATTATACATCCAAACTTCATTTGAAAACCAAAATCGGGGTCAAATTAGCCGTTCTCGCTGTGTCACACGCTTCACTTTCATGAAACAATAGCGTTTAACTTTTCGGTAAATGGTGCTGGGATCGTGTTATATATATATCAAAAAAATTGTAAAAATGTACTCTTTTTATTGATTACAAATTTAATATATTTTATTGTTTAGTTTGAATATTAAACAGCTATTTGTGTTGGTCACACGTTTGTGCACATTTTTACGGCGCATTACTAAATGATGTATAAGTCTACGATGAAACGATGTATGGTCTTGTTTGATGTCACTACTGACAGCCAGTCATGTCCAGGCAGTCCAGCAGAGAGATGATCGAGGGTGTATCTCTCCGCGATGAGATATAGGGTATCAAAGTCCAAAAAACATGTTTTTTTGCCGATGTAACGGAGTTTTGTGGACAAAATTTATTGTTGTTTGCAGTCACTTTAGATACTGGGGTTTTTAATACGAATTACTTAGCTGTCGAAGTATGATTTAGTGTTATTTAATTTATACTACATTTTGAAGTGCAAGAATAATAGTGAAATATGTTTAATTTGACGAGTTTCGTGGCATGAGATTCGTGGCAATTTCTCCACGAATCTCATGAAATTACCACGAATCTCATTTTTTGTAGGATTTTTCATGTGATGAACACGTCTCAGTGCCATAATGTAGTACATATTGGCATCAGACACTGGTTGTATCCCTCACGCAGCGATCCTCATTGCTGACGCTCATTATTTGCCCGTCGCGGAATGATTTTTTTGTCTCATGATGCTTCGCCATTTGTTTATGTCCATGGTATCGTGAAGCTCAGCGTTGATCGCATTTGCTCCATACTGTCATCTCATTTCATTATTAATTGCTTATGGTTGTGTCCGTCTTTCCTAGTGATTTGTCCAGGAAACTCAAGAACAAAATTCAAAAATATCATTTTTTATTAATATTAACTAAACCCGCACGTCGTACCTGGCCTATCGACCACCGATCCGATGTTTGCTCTGAACACGATGGCTGATGAATATCACTCCAAAAACCGACCATTGTATGTTGCATTCTTGGACATGGAAAAGGTATTTGATGATAGGGTCCCAAGAGACACGATCTGGTGGAGCCTTCGGAAGAATAATCTCCCCGAACAATACATCAACAACGTTGCCGACATTCGGACGGTAGTGGGTGAGACAAAACCAATAGCGGTCACAGAAGGCGTACATCAAGGCTCTGTACTGAGTCTCTTCCTATTGCCTCGTTTTGGATTCACTCACGGAGTTAGCGCAAAATTCGGCAGCGTGGACTTTTATATACGCTGACGATGTAGCCATCTATACAGAGCGCCGTGATGAGTTACAACAGGCACTATTATCTTGGAAACACCAGTTGCAAGCCGTGACCTTGAGCTGAGTGTAGCAAAGACCCAATTCATGTGCTTTAACGAACCAGGTCCAAGCGACAGCAGTTCCATTCCCATCGATGGACAATTGGTCACTTTGTGCGATCAATATACCTGGGGAGTATGATGCACAATTCCGGGAACGTAGAATGCAAAGTTCAGCACCGAATAGCTGCAGCGTGGCTAAAATGGCGAGAAGTAACTGGTGTTACATGCGATAAAAGAATGACTGTAAAACTAAAGGGCATGGTATATAAGACCATCATAAGACCAGTCCTTATGTATGGCAGCGAAACGTGGGCCATAACCCAAACGAACGTGCGTACCATTCAAGTTGCTGAAATGAAAATATTGAGGTGGATGTGTGGCATTACCAGGTTTGATAAAATTCGTAACGAGTAAGTGCGAGGAAGCCTGGGCGTGCGCGATATCGCCGACAAGATGCAAAAGAGTAGCCTGCGATGGTATGGTCACGTGAAAAGGAGGCCACCTGAATACGTAGGGAACTTAGCACTACAACTTTCCATTCCCAGCCCAAGACCCAGAGGCAGACCCAAAACAAGATGGAAAGCTGTAATGCTAAAGGACATGAAAGAGTGTCAGGTATCCGAAGACGATGTCGAGAATAGAGCGAAGTGGAAGGGAAAGCCTAGGAAGGCTGACCCCACCACCATGTGGGATACATAGTCAGGAAGAGAGAGAGGATGAACTAAACCCGCAACGCAACAAAATAATTTAATTTAATATTTTTTTGGGCGATTTTATTTGTTTATCGGGTACTGCTAATTTTGATTCGGATTTTATTCTGGACATAGCTCATACCTAGGTAGTGCTTATGAATCGTTAATATAAACATTTTAGCGTATTGCTTTCATTGAGAAGAGCCGCAAGAACATTCGTCTTGTCTATTAAATTTTAAGATACACCTGACGGGAAGCTCTATTGAGAACATAGAGCTGAGATCCTCCAGTCCAGACCAGGATATCATCAGCAAATTGAAAGTGCTAACAAGTACACCTATACTCGCCATTAGTATCGATGCTTTTAGATAAAATACATCATTCATCATCATCATTTCGAAGATGGAACGTTTCCCTGTCTGACACCTTTGGCAATTGGATCGATTTCGAGCTCTAGTTGGTCCTAAAGCTGGATTGATTGAGGCTCTGCTATTATTTGCGAGAATGCTCCCAGATGACCCAAAGAGTCAGAGAGGCGCGGTCATGTACTTTTCTCCTCCAGAAAATATGAACACAAAGTTCCTTAAAACGCGAGATCGCTTTAGAATTCTGTCGTTTACGAAGATGTCTGAACAAATGGCAGTCCAGATGGGATATAAGAACTAAGGGCCGCCACCTTCGTGAAATTATTTCCATGCGTTTGTGAGCATCTGGAGAGGACAAGGCTAGAAGTGGACCACAGTGTGGCTCAAATTTTCACGAGACATTACATCTTTTGGAGTACCTAAATTATTCTATTTCATATTAGTTTCTTCACCTCTATAACAATGTTCGACGCCGCATAACGTTCACAAACAATTTGCATATCACATCTTTTTGGGAGTGTGGTCTCTGGTAAAACGAACGGAACACTATGTTAAATAGCTTGTAAGTGACATCTGGAGTAGTATATCACACAGAACTTGTAGAAATCAGGGAAAATATCATTGGAATCAAGTATAACCAGCTCACATGTTTATGTTAGATTTTTCCCCCATATTTTGTCTTTTATATTTATACAGAAACAGAAATTGTGCTTTTATATATTCTCTTGTTATTAAACACAAGTCCCAACAACCATAAAGAGAGCAAAACTTATAGTAAAGTACATAAATAATGCGTAAAAAATACCCGGAATTTACTGTGTGAGTTTCGTGTGGTACTGCATGAGTTTCGTGGCACCATTTTCTTCAACCTTGAATTCTGTCCAAAGATATCATCAGATTTACAAAAGCGATAGAGATTTGAACTTGTATAAAAGGCTATATTATGTTATTAATATAAATTATCTAAAATTCACAAAAACAAAAATTACCACGAAAATCACGGCGAGAATCTTGTTCGCAGGAATGACCCAAATACGGGCCGCATCTGAGCTTGGTACTATGAGTCGCATTCCAAATACCATGTTCTATAGGCATGTGACATCGCGTCCTTGCTGCGCCGGCGCGCGAATAAACCGTGCGGCAGCGGTGATTGCAAGAGCAAACCAACATTGAACGTGTGCAAATACCAAAGGTTCAACCAAATACATTACCAAGACATAGCGAGACATGCGACTGTCCCAAATAGTATGTCCTACTGAACGGACTCCATGGACACAGTACGACTCAGTCGTTAGCGGGAAATAATGTTGATTGCCAATTCGCCTCATCTTCTGGCGAATACGCGTCAAAATGCGTAAAGTTGATTGTCGAATTGCGAGTGCACAGAACCTAACAGATGTGTGAATTTTTCTGTTTGTCGGGGTGCGCTGAGCAAAAGTATATTGACTGCAAATGTTAGTAGGTACCATGTCCGCTAAAATAATACATCAATGGGTTCAACATTGTGTAAAAATACAAAGCGAATGGTTCGTACAGAATCCAAGTAGGTTCCAACCATATTTCAAGTCAATAGGTACAATTGGTAATCACGAAAAAATAATAATAATATTAGACCTTTTTAACGTCCCACTCCTGGGCACGGGCCTCCCCTCAATGCGAGGGGGATCACGAATAAAAAGTTATATAAAAATATGATATCTGAAGTTAACCAACCATAGGGTGCGTTTAGAAGTGGCGACCGGCGCGCCCGATTAATCAGTTTTTACGTCTGATCACATAGACGTCATCGAGCGAAGCAGTACGGTGCATGTGTACGCAATCAAGATTTTATCAAAGAAATTGGTATAAAAAGGATGATGTAACATTATATTGTGTAATGTAAATAGTTACCTAGAAATAGGTATATTTTATTTAAACAGACGCGTATTTAAATTTAAAAATATGCATATAATTTCCACTTTATCAATATACCAAGTAATTATATCAATAGGACCTAGGTATATCAAGTAGGTACTTACTTAAGAATCATATTTGCTTAATTGATTATAATATGTACTTACCAATTTTTGTTGGCTACGTCCCTCTCAAATAATTCATCATAGTAATAACCAAAGTAATATAAATGTGGGTATACCTACTTTACCTTACCTATTTATATCTATACCTACGTAACTTAATAAATCATTGTACGTAATACGCACGTACCTTTTTTCTATCGCCTATTTGTTTCCCACTGCTGGGCAAAGGCCTTCCCTTTTTTCTCCACGCGTCCCTATCTTGGGCTTATTGTGGCCACGTATTACCCGCAAAGGTGTTTAAATCGTTGCACCATCTTCGCCTTGGTCTGCCACATATTAAGCTATAATAATAAGTAAGTAAATATACATATCGGGCTCGTGTCGCAAACCGATCGCTACACCTAAATCAATAACTCAGTTGGAAATTTTAAAATATTAAAAAGGATTCACTATTTTTATTCGGTTTGGTACCTACCTCCATGTATCATGTATGAAACAATATAGACAAATTAAAGACAGGTGTATATTATTGACATGGGAACTTATGTCAATAAAGGGATTAATTAATTACTGCGAATATAATGATGCAAAAAACTACCTACAGAGACCAGCTATGCCGCGCGTAATACAATGACCAACTGAGTTCTGATAATGTTTAATTTCAATTTCATTTCAATATGATCCAATCACAGTGTGCTATAGGTATACTTATATTCCCATCTCATAAGTTGACAGTTAGCTTATGAGAAGCCTTCATTAATTACCTAATTATAAACGATGCACTTATTGAAATAATTATATCCATGAAAACCTCTCCTGGGGGCGAGTTTGCTAATTTCATATATTTCCATGCCATACCAATGCCAGTTCATTGATTGTCCAATGCAAGTTCATTGATTTAAAAATCAATGAACTGTGTATAGAAATGTGTTAGTTGGTTATAAGTAATAGTTTAAAAATCAACATTATACATTTTCACGTAAATAAACATTAATTTATTCCATGAGCACTTGATACTCCTGTAGGTAATAGAGACAGATCTCTCACGATCAACGAGTTGGCGTATTTTATAAACAGTGTCACGATCACGAATCGCGCAATTCTTATTTAGTGTGCGTCGGGGAGACAGCGCCGGCGACTAATGTAGCCTGCCGGTGTGCGGCACTGGTGCCATGCGTGCTTCCAAATGACTCACATATTAGCACTTTTCAATTTCACTGCCTTCTAAACCTACCACAACTATGTCCATGCACTAGGACTCAAATCAGAAACGACCGCGACGATTCCAAACATGCAAATATAAAACACGACTTAGTATTCATGTAAAGGAAGCAATTCAATACGTAGACACGTATTTATAGGTATTCGTGAGATGTGTATCTTCAATTTAAAAGACAAAAATGATGATATCATTTAAACCTTAGTACTGTGTATGTAGAGGTCATGATAAGTCAGAGATCAGACATTGAATTTAATCGTGCTAGGCCGAATCGTCGCCGGTTATGTCGTTGTCTGCCTAGCCACATTTTAGACTATAAGATGATAGAACAGGATATTACGACAAGTGGCATTGAAAAAGACGCTGCTCCGTGCTGCTCACCACGAACTATGACAGATTTAAGATCGGATCAAGCCTAAACTCGTGCAGATGTAGGTATACCGTGGAAATTATTCAAAAATAGACAGCAGATACAGTTAGCCCGAGAACTTACAGATACAGCTAGCCCGATAAGACGGAGGAAAGGGACAAATAAATGTTTTATTGTAAAACATTACATAGTTTATCAATTACTAACACATAGTACCTACTTAATATGGAATAATCATCTGAAGGAATTTAATATATTTCTTTAGTATAAATCACAGATCATCAGAATTATCTCTTAGCATCCCTCAAACTGACGCAAGCGGGTGATTTCATGTATTCTGCACACATCTAATTCCCTAATCATAAAACTTTACCGAAACTTTTTCGTGCATCAGATCCAATTTTCTTCAATATTATGGCTCAACTCATAAACTTTAATTTGTTACAGAAAATGGATAGAAGAAATCGCGCTAGCCAGCAGACAGGGTCGGAAGCCATCACTCCTGCGCGCCATGACCAAAGCCTTCTGGATGAGCTACGCGCCTTCCGGCGTCATGTTCTTCATACAAGCACTATTACTCAAGTGAGCAATTTCCATCACTTCCTCCAAAAATGTGTCTATCTCTCGGTGATATCAATTCCTATACAGCTAAAGATATATGCATCAGCTATTTCTTTGTACAACTATTCTAGCTTGTATATTGACACATACCTTTATTTCAAACATATAACTCTGTATAGATTAGAGGTAGTAGGTACCACTCAAGGATAAGGTCCGAAGTCCAAAGCGGTAACATCTACTCAGATAACCTACTCAGAAATAAGAGATTACTAAACTATTTTCTCGACCAGACCGTTCCAGCCCGTCGCCCTCAGCATAATGCTGACGTACTGGGAGCCAGGTTCCACGATGACCTACGAGCAGGCAGTGTACTGCGCCACAGCAGTCATCATGATGTCACTCTTCATAGCGTTTCTCAACCACCACGGCACATACTCCACGCAACAATTTGGAATGAAAGTGCGCATCGCAGCTTGCTCACTTATTTATAGAAAGGTGAGGGAATTGTGAGTTTGTTAATTGACTATGTAACTTCTAGGTAGGTATTTATAAAAAGTGATCTAAATACAGCAAAGGAAAACTCAACTTTTATGACAGGGGTATTACAAGTAAATTATTAGATCCCACATTGCAATATTGCTTTCAAACATTGTCTCCAGTTTAACATACATACTGTTTCTACGTAGGTACTCAATCAAACTGTATCATTGCAAAGTCCATTCACGGGCGATGCAATAAGTTGTGATGCAAGTGCATTCAGCAAATTTAAATAAACGGTAACTTTCCTGTTGATCAGGTGATGCGCATGAGTTCCGGCGCGCTGGCACAGACTACTGCCGGTCAGGTTGTAAATCTACTCTCCAACGACGTGAACCGTTTCGACTACGCTTTCATTTACACCCACTTCATCTGGCTGCTGCCGCTGCAAGTGATCGTCGTCTGCTACCTCATTTATCTGAAGATCGGATATGCGGCTATTGTCGGTGTAATTGGCATTGTGTTGCAGACCATTCCAGTCCAGTGTAAGTATGATTCATTCAATCATGTTTACAATCTTGGACAATGAGAAGTTTCACTACGGGAAAGAAGCGTCTAGAGTATAATGCATATACCTAAGTCACTCCTTTTTAATGCTCATTCCATTTTAGATTTCACTTTTTATTGTTTGAAATTCTTTACTATTCCCAAACTCTAATGAACGCTTGATTTCTCGTTACAACAATAACAACAAAAAAATCTTTGGGGGTCCAGAGGCCATAAATTTATAATCCAGAAGACGCAAAACATAATTTAAGGTGTGCGATGTATCATTTATTAAAAGTCGAAAATATAAAAACCTGCTATTCTTGCAGCGTACATGAGTAAATTGGCCGCAAGGTTACGAATGAAGACTGCGTGCAAAACCGACGAGCGAGTTCGGATAATGGACGAAATTATTAGTGGAATGCAGGTATGCTTAATTAATTACTTCATATGTTTACATTCAGGTATATGTATTAATAGATCGGTACGTTCTTTTTGTATTTTATTATGGAAGTAGCAAAAGAGAGTCAATGAAAAGATTAAATCGAACACAGCTATCAAAGAACACTTGACATATTATTTAATTAAGGTATTCTTTTATGGCTCATTAATTGACACTATTAGCACTAAAACAAAGAATAGGAACAACTTCCGTATAATAATATATATATACGTAACAAATTAATATTTATTGTCAGTTTTATCTTCAGATTCTCAATAAACTAAGGCACCTTTGTGGGTACGTTACTGAAGTATCATTGTTCTAGGTCATTAAAATGTATGCCTGGGAGAAGCCATTCGAAAAGGTGGTGGCTCTCGCTCGCAAGAATGAAATCAACAGCATCACTTCAGCGTCTTACCTGCGGGGCGTGTACCTCAGCTTCATGGTGTTCACTGAGAGGCTCACCCTCTACATCACACTGCTCTCCTATTCACTATTTGGCTACCAAGTCACCGCTGACATTGTAAGTATCTAGACTCTTGAATTTGTATGTAGTTGCTAAATCGAGTCCTCAACAGACCAAACTAATTGCAAGTATAGTAAGTGTAGTGTGTGTAGTATAGTGTGTAGTAGTTGAGCAAGGAAGCGGCATCATTAAAGAAAATCCACTAATAGAACAACTTAATTTCGGTATCGAGAAGATATGAAGATAGCATATTAGTGCCTCTGTTTTACTTTATTATGCGTGGATTCCTGAACAAATTTGATGTCAAAATGGAACTAGATTTACGTTAATTTCATTTCGGACAAGTGCAATTCAAGTGAAATTTCCAGGTGTTCCCATTGGCGCAATTCTTCAACACACTGCAAGGAACCCTATCTATAATTATGTCAAATGCCGTGTCGTTTTTGGCCGAGGCGTTGATATCAGTGCAACGGCTCGAGGCATTCATGTTGTTCGGTACGTGAGGCACGAAAGTATCTTCATCGCACTAAATGCACGCCACATATCTTTCCTGCACTCATTTACCTTTTACGAGTCCAAGTTATAACTAAGACCCGTTGCTGTTAACACCACCTGTCTATGCCAAACATTTATTTTCAACCATTCAGTTCTTCTACTCAGTATATATTTATTATTTTAGGCTAAATCAACTATAGTTTCGAAACACTATTCGCGTATAAATTCTACGTTATCAGAATCTGCCACTTCTTACTTTTCCACCTCACGGAATTTATCATCAAGCCAACGGGTTGAAAACAAAGCCTTATTATTTGCTAATAGACCTATTATCTAATAATAAGGCTGTGATTTCAATTTATCACTTTTCACAGATCCATGCCATGGGTCGCGGAATTAAATATGATACACCATGATGCTACGAGCGTGTACATTTATTTATGTATTTTATATGGGGAAATAAATCGAGCCGCAGAATTTTTATTTGGCCACGGATTTTGACTTCTAGTTTTATAACTAAGCCACAGTAAAATAAGAAAGCTTCTAATAAATTAATTCGTCTTCTTTACAACACTACCTAAATACGTACATCAAATAAAGAACGCCAATTATTATTACTTTTTCTCCTGATTTATAAGCCGCCATCAAATTTATTAACTCAGCCACCGATTTTACAACTCATCAACATTTTTGCATTTTGTAGCTTCAACATGTTTCTCAAAAAAATGTAGATCAAGCCAAACTAGGAAACATCAAATTAGACGGGCGCGACCGGCATTTTCACCAATCGGAGAACTCAATTCAATTCACGCGAGCTCGGGACTTCGGGGCATTCTACTTGGTTGGGTTAGGTTCGAAGGGAATGACCATTCCCGTGTTAGGATACTGAGGGCCTACTCTGTTTCAAACGAAAATGAAATTTCGGACGAAATTCGCGTATTTCCTACTACGTTTCTCATTGATTCCGAAATTTTTTACGAACGAAAATTGTTTGACGTTTAGATTCGACGACGACGAAGACGTCAAACAATTTTCGTTCGTAAGAAATGTCGGAATCAATGAGAAACGTAGTAGGAAATACGCGAATTTCGTCCGAAATTTCGTTTTCGTTTGAAACAGAGTAGGCCCTCTGGTGTCCCTGAATACAGAAATAGGAGCCCCGTCGACTTTGTTATAGAGTGTTATTCTACTTTTTTGGTGTCATATAATAATTTAGAGGTTTACTTCATGAATCTAAGTTACAAATGTTAGATGCTAAAAATAACTACGTAGCTGAGTTGTATTTACAGTGGCTTATTTACTGTAGCTAAAATAGTATGTTTTAGACGCACAATCGAACATTAATAGTGGCTGAGTTAGGCAATCAGAGGTCAATGTATTTTTAGAGGCAAAAATACTATTAAAAAGAAGTCGGTTTAATTACGTGCCATTTATTTTATGTATATATTTAATAATATCCTACATACATGATTTCCACAGGCGTTCCCGTTGGCAAGTATGTTCAACATCATTCAATTGGCACTTGCTAATCACTTGCAGTTCATTCTCTCGATGTCCATGGAAAGCTATACTTCTATTCGGAGAATACAGTCACTTTTACTTATGGGTAATGAAAACAATGAACTAAGAGTGTGGTCCTCGTAAAATGTGCAGTTGATGCGTCACATTGCCGTAACGAATGTTTGATTAACCGTCGTTTATTGTGTTAACTCGTATCCTGTGATCTCATTTCCAACAACTTGTTTCTTAATACTAAAACATCTGACTAACACGAGGGGTTCTGGGATTAACATTATTGTCATCGCTTTTGTTGTCTGTAAGTTTGAAATGCAGGAGAATGAAACTTTGTTATGCAAAAAGATTTAGGCCGTGGCCGCACTGGCAAGGCGATTGCGACGGGACGGCGATGTATATACAAATGTTTGCTTTTGTGGAGTTTGATTGCTGTAACGTCGACTTCATGTCGAAATTGCCTTACCAGTGCGGCCCCAGCCTTAAAGATAGCTTGATCACAAAATCCGATGTGAAAAGAGATATTGATGGTAAATAACGCATTGCTTACCGACTATTTATTTTACATAAAATAATAATGCCGTATCTAACACCTGTTTACACTTTACACAAATGGTACGACGGTCTATGACACATAGATACCATTAGGCATTTCAGAAAAAAAAAATAGGTAATACTAATTATTATACCTAGAATGTGAAATTAATATATTATGTCTGAATCCAAACTGATTAAATAATAATATAATATAATAAGAATAATTATATTAAAACAACTTAACGTGCTACATGCACATAACGTATAATTTAAACATAATGTTGGAAAAGAATACTTAAATCAGTAGATAGTAAAGGCGTGCATGATCATGTAGCATTGCAAAACTCTTTTATGTATACAGTCGCATCAAAACCTAGCTAAAGGTAAACACTATAACCCTTGTTAAGGAAATAAAACTCATTTTTTTATTAGATGAGCGAGAGGACCTTCGCAGCGTTCCCGACGTGGACATCGCCAAACTGGTCCAAAATGTTGAGAAACAGAAAAATAAGAAAAACTTGAGCGAAGTCGATCTGCGGCCTAACACTTTCAAGAAAATTGACGAGGAAGGCATTTACAATTCTGGTGAGTTTTATAGAAGACCCAGACTAATAAGCCTACTAGCTACACCACCTACGACGACTATTGTATTAGAATGCAATTGTCTTTGTATGACAAGCTTTTAATGGACCAATCAAGATGTTAGATGCGGCCATACATATGCAGTGATAATGCATAAGCTAGCCGAGCGAGGGTGCCCGGCTGTGCGGCGTCTATTATGCTTATTCGTCTGTGTTAGAAGATGATATGGCAAACAGTTGTGCTTGATATAGGTAGCATTCTGATAATAACGTGTACCTTTTACAGGATTTGAATGCAATGAAAAGGGCCTATTGAGCCAAACGCTCTGTCCTATGCCAGTGAACCCAGATATTGGTATTCTCATCCAAAATATTAGCGCTAATTGGACCGATGAGGGGCCCATGACATTGAACAACGTCAATATAACAGTTCCTAAAGGGAAGCTTTGTGCTATCATCGGATCGGTCGGGTCGGGAAAGGTAAGATTGTTAGGCTGAAGATATTAGAAACTGTAAGCAAACCAAATAATCAAGTAATTTGACAAACTGTACTATCCGTATACAAAATATTTCCCGTTATTCGTCAACACTAACCAAATGAAGATAAGCACACGACTTTCGTATGAAGTAAAATATGAACAAATATGTAGCAACTACCTACCTATCCGTCACTTTATTTGACTGTTCCATTATATTATAACCACTGATCGAATTGAAATTCATCAAAAATAGGTTGAGTAAACAAATATCTACTCGCAAACGAAAAATATAGTTACTAATCCCAAACCTGACAAACGCTAACTTCTAAAACAAATTGAATAACCGCATTCTTGCAAGCGTGTTACCTATTAACACTTACTTACAGACGGATACAGATGTTACAATCTTGATTAAAAAAGCATGTACTACCGTAAATGTTTCGCACTTCCATTTTGTGATATAACCGTTCTTTTCAGAGTTCTATTCTTCAATTACTGCTCAATGAGCTACGGCCAAGCAGCGGTAGAATTTACCTCTCAGGACCATTGTCATACGCAAGCCAAGAGCCCTGGCTTTTCGTTGCTACCGTCCGTCAAAACATACTGTTCGGACTTCCATATAACTCTAAGAAATATAAGGAAGTAAGTAACAAGCAAAATGTAACTCAACACCTCAGACCTATAACCTTCTTTGTTGGTCTGAGTTCAGAACTTGAACTTTATGAAACAGGTTTTTTTTTATTTCTAGGTGGTCAGAGTGTGTGCCCTTCAAAAAGACTTCCAACAGTTTCCACACGGTGATCAGACATTAGTCGGGGAACGAGGGGCCTCCCTATCCGGAGGTCAAAGAGCTCGCATCAACCTTGCCAGGGCAGTTTATAGACAGGTAACGACATAATATTGGAAATGAGTATATAAATTGTAACTAATTAATCATCTAAAGCCTTAGCATTAAATTTGCAAGCACCCTTTTATGCAAATTAAACGCTTAAATTCGATAATTTGGGTTAATGGCTTCATTTACACTTCTCATACGCTCCTACCCTTGTCTTGCTTACATCAATCTTTGTTCTTTGCCTCCCTCGAATCAGCTTAAATCATTTATTCAAAGAAATCGTAACATTTGATGGCACTAAGCTCCACAGTCAACCTAACTGACGCAACGACGTGACCAGCCAATTAGGGCTTGCAATTACGAAGTTTTGGGATCCTCAAATGCGGACCATTTGGTGTATGTTCTTTCATTTTGGAATATGGAAACTAACGAAGCGAAATTTGAAACTGAGCCGAGGCTAATTTTATTTTAGTCTTCTAACAAATCTTCCTTACCTTCAGGCAGATGTGTACCTCCTAGACGACCCGCTGTCGGCAGTGGACGCGCACGTGGGCAGGCAGCTGTTCGACGAGTGCATCAGCGGATACCTGCGGCACACCACCAGGATACTGGTCACCCATCAGCTGCACTACCTCAAGGCGGCGGACCACATCGTCATCATGAGCAACGTGAGAGAATACTGTATTTATTTTTATTTTTTGGAAGGAGTTTCGCTTACCTTTACTATTTTACCAGTATGTATCTATACATGGTAGGTACTTTTCGGGGATAAAAAGTTACGCGAATACTTTTTAATTCAGCCGTGCAACCCAGCACGACTACAAGCAAACTCGAATTTAATTATAGGTACGTAAGTTGCAAATTGCGTAAAAGTAAGCAATGACTGGCATCATCACCTTGGCATTCATACTATCAAAATGTTAGTTCTGTTAATAAGGTCAATTATCATTAGGTAATGTAATGTAATGTAACGTCACGACTTTTATCCCCATTCGGGGGTAGTCAGAGGCTTGAGGCCGTACACCACCACATTGTGGAGGTATTAACCAACTCAAAGCCCACGTTTCACCAGATAGTCAGAACCCAACGTGACAGGTGGTGAACCTTGTCGCCGTGTATACAGGAACTGACTATTACCTAATCCCGAGGGATAGGTAGGTTTCCTCACGATGTTTTCCCTCACCGTCTGCGAACTGTAAATTTATGCACATAGATGAAAATTCATCCATTGGTGCATGCCCCACCGGGGATCGAACCTGGGACTTTCTGATTGCTAGCCCAACCTGTTCACCCCTAGGCTACAGTCGCTACATATCATCAGGTACATATTATCACATATTAGTACATATTATCATTAGGTGTATTAATAAAACTACAAAAAAATAATAAGGATAATATTAAATCGCAGGGTTCCGTTGAAGCCAAAGGAACATACGATGAACTGGTGACCACCGGCAAAGATTTTGCGAAGCTATTGTCATCCAGTCACGATGAAAATGAAGATAAGATAGACCCCGAGAAACCACTACCGATGTCCCGACGAACCTCTGCTAGGGTAAGAACAAAACCATTACACATAACGGATACAATTAGGCCGATCAGTAAGGCGATTGCGACACGACGTTGATTTCTATAAAAGCTTTTCGCCTATATGATGCGGCTACCGCTATAATGTTTATAGGGCTTCGATCACTGTCACATCGCGGTCACCTTACCTGTGCGGCCCCGGCCTTATACTTACATTAAAATAAATAAGTTTCACCAGACGAATACGCCAACTGTATGGTACGCTTGTACTATGAGTACCGTACAATGGCCTAGGGCAGGTCGGCAACCTTTTGAGTCGGAAGAGTCAAAAATACAATTTACAAAATTTCAAAGTTTTTAGATAGCCTCAATTTTTTTTCTTGATAACAATAAATAGTACTTGCATAAATAAAGTTTTTTGATTAAAAAAAACTATTTATTCATAAGAATTCATTGTCATTTATTCAATTCATTTGTTAGTTGGCTTCTTACTTACTTTTAATTATGCAAGAAAACGCTTGCTCGCATGAATATGTCGATCCGAAGATAGTCAGCACTCCAAATGCCAACTTCTTCACCTCACTGTAGCAATCTGGAAGACTATTCCATGCGTCGAATATAGGTGCCTCAAATCGCGGTATTTCTTTTAAAGCTGTCCACTTTTGTTGCGTTACGTAGGTACATACATTTCTGGACCTTCAACTTTTCGAACTTGCTTGCATAGAAATGGTGCTTAATCCTCGTTAATAGATTCAGAACGATTTGTAAATGTTATTTTTTTTAATAAATAATATTTGCATATGGAACTAAAGAGCCGCAGCTTCACACCCAAAGAGCCGCATGTGGCTCGCGAGCCGCAGGTTGCTGACCCCTGGCCTAGGGGCGTCATTATTTCACATTGTACTACATACTTTTATAAACTTGCAAGCAAGGTCATACTAAAATAAATCAATGCACTCATTACCCAGTAAATCAGATTCTCTTAATCCTATTACGTATTCGCCAATCCGATCCATCACGGCGCGATACGACGCTGGTACGTGACCAGATTTTTTCACTTCAAACTGGGACGTGGAATCCAGAACTAGAATCCCCTCCCCTAGTGACATTTCAATGTGAAATAACGCAAATCAAGTCTTGTGTACCTCATGGTAAGTTTCGATTTTGAATGGCAATTACGCAAGGTCTTGATTGAATTTAAATTTATTGATAGAGCCTCGGTAACGCTAGGAACGACATCGTCATATGCGGAGTATATTCTTATGACTGCTATTTGCGTTCTCTAATGCTTCTACTCTGTTTAACATATTTCTCACAACTGTTTTGATTATCTAGTATGTTATCTGATTTGAATGTTATTAAAGTGGCTGAAAATTACCTCCCTAGCATAGACACAAGCGTTTTTTTTTTTTTTTCAATTTATCCTCACACAAAAAACTCAAATTGGTACCCACTATGCTAAATGTTTGGTATGTAAACTGTACCTGCTTACCTGCTGGCCGCTAGTCGTAAATGCAGTTTGTACCTACCTACTGTTTTCTAGGCCAATGGATGCATTCTAATAAGGCCGCAACACGAAAAGGCCCGGAACTCAGAAAATATAATAGAAAGGTAGTTAATTACACAAAGTCTGTCTTCACATGTCACATGACTACCGTATGGCCACAGTATGGCTACCGTATATTGTACCTATTATTATTTCCGACTTTTGAGACTCTCTCAATACGCAAGCAATGATAGTACTTAAGGTGTTACCACACCAATATAGAGTGATCATCGATTGATGGTAGAATGGATTAGTTGACGTCGATCGATAGTTTCTACCACAGCAATACTATCGATCGACGTCGACTAATCTATTGTACCAACGATCGACGACCGATCGGTTGGTCTGGTAACAGCCTAGGTTGAATACGGTGTGTTGTCCAGTTGTCGACGACGCGGCGTCCGTCGCTGTCGGAGTCGACGGGCGGGTTCGAGTCGGCGGCGCAGGAGATGGCGGAGGAGCAGCGCGAGTCGGGCTCGATGGGCTGGCGCGTGTACGGCGCGTACCTGCGCGCCGGCGGCCGCACGCCGCGACTGCTCTTCATGATACTGCTGCTCATCATCGGCCAGCTGTCCGCCACGCTCTGCGACTATTGGGTCACTTTCTGGTGAGAATTGTAAACTTGGATACAGTAATGTATCTTAACGACTTAAACTGTATGCTTTTCATGCATTGCACTCGCGTTTTACCCGGGCGCGCTGAGTCCCTTATCCTGAACTGCCACTGTAGCCTCGGTCAGAATAGCAAAACTCTATAATGGCAGTTCAAAGTCAAAGTCAAAGTCAAAGTCAAAAGGTTTTTATTCATGTAAGCTCATTAGAGCATTTATAAATAGTCAATATAAACAATATTTTAGCGTTACTACCGGTTCGAAATGTTGCTTCCATTGAGAAGAGCCGGCAAGAAACTCAATGGTTACTCTTTTCAAAAGAATAATTGTATACATTTTCAAACAGTAACGCTATGTGAGCAGGCATGCATTAACACAGTGTGAGTAAAAAAAGAAAATAAGGTATTTAAATAAAAAATAATAAAAACTAGCCTAGAAAGCTGTGCATGCCTACTCCCACTTAACTGTCAAACCAAAAGGTGAATATTTAGAACGATTGTTTTGGTGTGATGCCTTCCGTGCTTAGGTCTTGTCTGTAAAAGTTTTGGAACAACGGTGTCAAGTGGAAAATGGGCGGACCAGTCCCCGCAAGCAGCGCCCGGAACCCGAGCATGACTTGAGCAGCGGCATCACCCTCCTCAACCATTTTAGAGGGAAGAGGGTGACCCGCTCCACAGAGCCACCGCAAGCAAGGACATTAGAGTGAGCATGACCGATCCATTACCGCAGCGACATAGTTCAACAAAGCTAAGTAAGCGTACGGCAAGACAACATCCGCTACAATTGACATACAAATGCTTGTCAATGGCTACATGATACATGATTTCCACAACTTAAAAAGGTGGTAATTGTGACTAATATGTCAATAGCGCTAAATTAAGAGAAGGAAGAGGAAAACAATAAATAAATAAGGAATAAATCAAAACAAGAAATTCTGAGGAATTATTCCCGTTCCGGTGGAGCTGGACCAGCACCTAGCCAAGCATCTTTATCTTTCAAATAATCATCTAATGTGTAGTAAGCCCGCTTACAAAGCGTACGCTTTACACAAGTTTTGAATTTAGTTTCACTAAGACTAAGTATGTTTGGTGGTATTTTATTATAAAACTTAACACAGTATCCCATGAAAGATGTGTGAACTTTCGCAAGTCGAAAGCGCGGTTGATCTAATTTGTCTTTATTTCTAGTGTTATATCGATGACTCTCACCTAACTTTTTAAAGAGATGTAAATTTTTCCTAGTGTACATTATGTTTTCATAAATGTATTGGCATGGTACAGTCATAATGTTGATTTCCTTAAACCGTTCCCTCAAGGAGTCGCGACTTCCTAAATTATAGATGGCCCTAACGGCCCGCTTTTGTAAAATAAAAACAGATTCGATGTCAGCCGCCCTACCCCACAATAATATACCATACGACATGACACTATGAAAGTAACTAAAATAAACTATTCTCGCGGTGTCGATATCGGAAAGTTGTCTAATTTTCCTAACAGCGTAGGCGGCGGAGCTGAGCCGCTTCACGAGAGCTCTTATATGTGGGCCCCACTGTAATTTGGAGTCGAGCGTAATACCTAAGAAAACAGTATCATTAACGAATTCAAGTTTTTCTTTATTTAGTACTACATCGCATTCATTACTTCTAACATTAGGTAATGAGAATCTTACACATTTAGTCTTGTTACTATTCAAACACAACATTGATTGAATTCTTTGAGGCTCTTTGATTGAGGTGTAGGCACTTACAGGCACAACTACTAAGGATATTTAGTGATTTATCCTTTTACGTACCTACCAAATCTTGAAGAATATTTTGTAGTTTACTTTTGTATTGTGCACTACTGATTACTGAAAAATAAATAAATTTATAGGTAATAATGATGAAATTTACTTAAGAAATCTTCTCAACAGGACAAATGAAGTAACAACACAAAAGGAGTCATCTAACAACAGGACGAGCAAAGATTACAGAATGGACACGACACCGACACCAGCGAACAATTCAATGTTCAACATGTCAAGTTACTTCTCGGGAGTCAATCTTCAACCGGGTGCGTAGCCATTTCATAATTATGTACCTAGGTTTAAAAATTAGTGCAACTGGGTAGGGGTTTATTGTAGATTATTTGTTTGCACAACATGACACGCCTAAATAACATTGTAGAAACAAAAGTTACTCGACTTGAGCACCGAAAATGACTCTAATCTGGTTCAACCTCAGGATGGAATATGTCTACTGATAAATAATGGAGATCTTACAAACTTAACCGTGCAATATGTTTCTAAAAATACCTATCCTTTTCAGATCTGAATATCCACGCCTACATTGGTCCCTTAGACACGGCTCAGTACCTGTACGTGTACACCGCGCTGATCATCTGCTGCATATTCTTCATCACGGCGCGCGCGTTCATGTTCTTCAAAGTGTGCATGACGGCCTCGCGAAACCTCCACAACGATATGTTCCATTCCATGCTGAGAGGTGTCATGAGGTTCTTTGACACCAACTCGTCCGGTGAGCGAAATTTTATCACTATCTCGAAAACTTTAGGATGACTCTACCATTGCAGTTGTCTTCTTCCTAGCCTTTCCCCAATTTGTCTTGGAGCTTCCATCCAGTATAGGTAGGTACCGACTGACCTACCACCGACACTAACGCAGTAAAAATGCCTCCCAACAATTTCATTGAGCAATAGCGTTCACCTCCAGAACTAGGTAGAACTCTACCAAATTTGATTCCTAAAATTCTGTGAAGGTATTATTTCCCCAAAACAGTAGACAAATGAGTACTATTATAACGAGCTATTATGATACACAGGTTAGTCTGTTAGCGTTTGACTGAAGATTTTGGTGTTTCCTTGCAGGTCGTATTCTAAACAGATTTTCCAAAGACATCGGCGCTTTAGACGAGCTTTTGCCTCGTTTCCTGCTCGAGTGCATCCAGATCTACCTGGTGATGTTCAGCATCCTGGCGCTCAACGCCGCTGCGCTCATATGGACGCTGCTGCCGACGACCATCATCCTCCTGCTATTCTACACGATCCTACAGATTTACCTCAAATCGGCGCAGTCCATCAAGCGGCTTGAAGGCACTAGTAAGTAGTTTAGTATACAAAGATGTTGGCCCTTTACCGATGGCGTCGTTCAAATAACCCACGGTGGTGGTGGTCAGATTTAAATGAACGCCTCCGTCAATGTGAAACTATGGACAAATACAGCACGTTCTTCACATCGAAACTCCCGCTAATTGATCGGCGTCTGACTGTAAGACGCTTGCATATAAATTCACATCGCTGGTGCAGGATCCTTGGGTCTGCAGCTTTTTTTTTTTTCCTTTCCTGCATAAAATACATATTATAACCTTTTACTTCACAGCGAGAAGTCCCGTGTTCTCCCACATGTCAGCCACTCTCAATGGAATCAGCACGATACGGTCCGCGGGCGCGGGCCAGAGGCTAATCAAAGAATTTGACAGATTCCAAGTAAGTTAACATAACTACCTATCTTCTGGTCTTGCATTTTCAATCTATGAAAATATTATGAGCATATAATGTAAACAAAATATTATAATAAAAGGCCATTAAAACTGTTATGAAATACTCAACTTCAAAAATGTGTTTGGGCATCGATGATTCATTAAATAATTAAGTTTCAGGCATTAATATAAACAATTCATCAAGTCCCATCATATACATCCATTGATAGTTTGCCGTCATCCTCTGTGCAGGACATCCACACGTCGACGTGGAGCAGCTACCTGGCGAGCGGCGTCACGCTCGGCTTCTGGCTCGACTTCATCTGCGTCATCTACCTCTCTATTGTCATCGTTGCCTTTCTTGTTATAGACAGCAGTAAGTACATCATGTTCTATTGGAGTATTTACTGTATTTAAATTTCGGACAATTACCAACGTAGTTCTTTCGTCTCAACCTGAAATACATTAATAATAATAATAATAAGTCATTTATTTCGGATAAAATCCATAGGTGTTAAATTAAAAAACTAGAACAATAGTAATTATAGTAGGTAATTAGGAAATTAAATTACTTAAAAAACAGATTTAGGAACGGCTCTGAGCTGTGTAAATTATATGAGCTCGCGTCCAATGCTTCATGAAAGCACAGTCTGCTTCTATTTTTTGGGAAACTGTGTCCAGGAGGCTGTTAGTGCCTCCCCGTAATAATAATAATAGTCTTATCGTTTGCACTAAAATTATGTTATTTATCGGTCGAGTTCGAAACTTGTAAGAACCAAATAAGATCCCATTGAAGACCTATTTGGTACGCTGCTGTGCTCTATGCTCTGTGCTCGGCTGCTCATCTCGGGGAATATTTCCAGCATCACTTGAGCTCTCTTTTTATTGACACCAGTGGTAAAGAGACCTCAACTTATGCTAGAAATATTCCCTGAGATATGCTACCGAAAGTACCTATGTTTTGTTAAGTTGCAGATGCTGGTAAACATTAAAAATAGTTAATCATTAATGTACAATGTCCAGAGACGATATTCTCCGGGAACGTGGGCCTGGCGATATCGCAGACACTGATCCTGACCGGAATGCTGCAGTTCGGCGTGCGGCAGACCGCGGAGGTGATCTCGCAGATGACCAGCGTGGAGCGCATCCTGCAGTACACGCACATCGAGAGGGAACCGCAGTGGGAGAAAGGAGGTTTGTAAAAGATACAAGACACAGTTTAATGGCCATCTCTTTAGATATAACTACCAACAAAATATTATGACAACTGTTAGTAGTCCATAACTAAAATTTACCTCGCCATTTCGTACTGACAATACAACGCTTAGCGAAGTTCTGGTGCTTAAAGTGCTATTGACACGATAAGATGAGGTCAGTACAGTAAGTATTATAGATTCCAGTTTACTAAACTAACATAGCCACTGTAGATGTTTATTTATGAACGTACCTAAAAAACTTATAGGTATTACTTTCGTTAAAAATCTGACCATTAAAGTGGTTTCACATATAGATAACGTTAAGGGCATTACATTCAGCTGTAGGTACAGTTCCACGCTTGAATATTACGTCTGGAAAATAAATACTTAGTACCTAGTAACTTAGTATTAATAGGTAAAAGGCATCGATCACAGAAATACTAAAAGGTAACTTATATGGACGTGGCATTAACTTACACCTTACTTTCCAGAAAAAGAAACGCCGAAGAACTGGCCGTCGCGAGGACGCATCGAATTTAGAAATTGTTTCATGAAATACACACCTGAAGATCTGCCTGTGCTCAAGAATCTCAATTTAGTCATAGAAAGTGGATGGAAGGTATAATTAATTTATTATTATACATAGTTACTTTGCTAAAATAGTTCTGTAATAAAATAGACTGTTTCCTAGGGTATCCAGGGTGATGCAATATTTCCACTTACAGGCTATTATTAGTAAGAATGTAGGTAATCGATTTGTCATTTCACAGGTGGGCATCGTGGGCAGGACTGGTGCCGGTAAATCTTCCCTAATATCTTCGCTGTTCCGTCTCGCCATAGTAGAGGGCGAAGTGCTCATTGACGACATGGACACTAGCAAGTTGGCTCTACAGGTTAGTAATTACCGATATACCCAGATGTTTTCGATATCACACCCAACCTGCTTTAGGAACTATGGAGAAAACTAACCTGTTTGTCCATAAGTAGCTACTAATAATGATATTTAATTCAATGTTGTAACAGGAACTGCGCTCGAAGATATCGATAATACCTCAGGAGCCAGTGCTGTTCTCGGCAACGGTGCGCTACAACTTGGATCCCTTCAACAGTTACGACGACGAACAGCTGTGGAAAGCGTTAGAAGCTGTAAGTACATTGACGACGTTAAAACATTCTGGGAGATCCGATCGAAGTCGATAGTCTCCATTTAAACCTTAACATAGTTTTTGAAAGAAGAAACATACGGATCTACAACCTCTAAGCAATAAAATCTAAACCTACTGGTCTCTCATAAAATAATCATACGCAGAACATTAAATAAACTCTGGGGAGACGTGGCAACAGTGGGATATTGAAGGGACTAATAAGTTGTATGTGGTCAGGTTGACCTGAAAGCGGCCGTGCCCTCGCTGGACTTCAAGGTGTCGGAGGGCGGGTCGAACTTCTCGCTGGGGCAGCGCCAGCTCGTGTGCCTCGCGCGCGCCATCCTGCGCGCCAACAGGATACTCGTGCTCGACGAGGCCACCGCCAATGTCGACCCCAAGTACGTAAAATCACCAACATACGTCGCTGAACATTCACAATTTTTCAAATCGGAAATAGGTACCTACTCTTTATTTTACAAAGGTTGGTGAACATTGTTAAAACCAAACATTAGCAATAAGCCTAATGCAAATTTTGAAATATACCTAGGTACTTACCTACACTTACCTGTCGGAGAGATTATTCCACAATATTGTCAGCCAGAGGACTGATAACTGTGAATGATCAGTAGATTTCCACTGGTTAAAATTATCAGACTTGAGGACTGTGAGACAAACATATTTCTCGTGTTACAGGACGGACGAATTCATCCAAAGAACGATAAGGACTCGGTTCGCGGAGTGCACCGTGCTGACGGTGGCGCACCGCCTGCACACCATCATGGACTCGGACCGCGTCATGGTAATGGACGCGGGCCGGCTCGTCGAGTTCGACCACCCCTACACGCTGCTCAACAACCCCCGCGGACACTTCACCAAGATGGTCCAAGAAACCAATGATAAAATGTCATCACAACTCTATGAAATAGCAAAGAACACGTTTGTTAATAATGGCGGACTTATAGAATAGTGCCACTAGTGCCCCCTCTAAATGCTTGACCGCATAGGTTAGATATCATTGCGCCGAGAAGGTGCCGAGCCCCGAATCTGCTAATTTAATACATTTCCATTCTAATACGGGTATTCCACTATCCGATATTTAGAGGCCCTAATATAATACCCGTTTAACAAAAAACTATTGATCATTCATGTATCTTCGTGCCAAAAATCCGTAATCTAGTCAGTTAAATCCTTTTTGGTGGACTTGTATTGGCTATCAGTGGACTATTAAAAGTATTTTTTTTATTAAGTCAACAGTTCGTGTATAGTAGACTACCAAAAATATCCTTATAACAAAAACCAATCAATCTGTTTTAATTCTATTACGCGCTGAATTAGCAGACTTGGGACCCAGATACCGGCACCGTGTCCGAATGCTGACACGATGCCCCAGTCCCCTGTATGGGTGGGTCATTATGTGGTCAAGTCAAGCCCTAATGTTATTTGTTGTAAGTATATATAAGTACTATTATTATTGCCATCGTGTTGAGTATGAATTTGTATGTTAGGTTTTATACGTAATAATTGGTTACCTATTCTATGCCATGTATTATGAGGATGTATGAGAATTTTGTAAATATGCAAAGCGAAGCGACACATCTGTGAAAATGGCAAATGTATGGGTTATGTATGAGAGTACCTACCTATTTCATAAATATTATCGTAGTAGCAAGTAAGATAGGTACAGCATTTATAAATACTTAACAGAGTTCGTAATCCTTTCGAGTCTCTTATGCCGATGATAAGATAGAAATTACAGTAAGCGCCTACATGATAAATGCTGCCTTCCCGTAGGAAGCCGTAGAAATGCATACCTACCTATTCGAGAATTTATAAGTGTGTAAGTATTAGTGTTAAGTACAGAGCAGGAAAACTGTGTTATATTTATTTAATAAAAACAATATTAGGTAAGTAGGTATATCAAACGTTTTGTACCTAATGTTGGCTAAAGTATAGACTATTTTAATTTCTTATAGATAGCTATGCTATGTAAGTTCTCCGACCTTATTTTTATACCTACCTTTTTAGGTTCCAGTGCTTCCTGTAAAACCTATCATTCTATGTATGTATATAAATAAAACATATCTCATCCATTTTGTCTTCGACTTATGCCGATAACACCTACCTAACCAACAGAATACGATCATTGCGATTGCCATAGGGGTCAACCTCGAAAAATATAACTTATTAAGCTTTAATCTCGTTTCATTGCTACCTATATCTAAAATAAATCCGTCCGGATTCCGTCCGTCCGTCCGTCCGGAAACTGAAAGTCTGTACTGTTATAACTGTACAAGTCTGTAATGCTATGGATTCCTCCAATAGCGGCGCCATCATATAACGGCCGTAACTAGAACGTTGGCTATGTAAACAAAATGGCGCGGTTTCCTAGACCGCTACCTGTTTACGTAGCCAATGTTCTAGTGCGGCCGTTACATGATGGCGCCGCTATTGGAGCAACCCATAGCATAAGCGCCCATAACGGCTACTGCAAACCAGACCAGAAAGACCAAATGTTCCTGCGATAGTAACGGCCGGCTTATCTTACCAGTCTAGTGGGATTTTTTTTCCCAATAGTAATTAAATAGTGCTCTTACTTTTTAGGATTCCGTACCCAAAGGGTGCCATCGGAACCCTACTACTAAGACTACACTGTCCGTCTGTCAGCGGGCTGTATCTCACGAACCGTAATAGGTAGTGTTGAAATTTTCACAGAATGTGTATTTCTGTTACCGCTACAGCAAATACTAAAAATAAAATAAAATTTAAAAATTAAGGGGGTCCCCATACAAAATACTTGATATTTTTGAGGTTTTTATTCTACGGTGGTACGGGACCCTTTATGTGCTATTCCGATACGCACTTGGCCGGTTTAGGTCTTAGTGAACAGTTGGGAATTTATAAAATAAGGGAAGGTTTGACATATTAAAAGATACATTATAATATACAGAATGTTTAATGTAAGATGAGATTTACAACACAGTTAATTATGTAAGACAAACTTTTTAAAGGTAAATGACTCATTAAAAATAAACAATGTGCAAAGACTTAATTATCTAGTAGGTGGTTTCCTTCAAACATAATCTTAGAATAGGCTATGAAAGATGTAATAATAGCAGTAGAGACAAATGTTGCCACAATTGCATAGTGATATCTGAAATTTATTTTAATAAAAATAAACTGTATAATGACACACATACCAAACATTTGATTGAAGACAAAATTAATTTTATTATTAATAACATAAAAAACTATGGTCAATTCAGCAGCCATAGCCAAATATTTGGAATGTAAGTTGGTAGTAAATAGCCAAGTTGATAATATAAGAAGATTAATTCAATATTAATTATTTCTCTCTTTACAGTGGCACATATACAAAATATAATTAACTGCTATATATTTTGAAATATTAAATCAACATTTTGCATAAGCACAAAGAAATTAAGTATAGCAGGCAAGTACACAGTTTACAGTTAAGGGTTACCAAAGGATTAATCAAATTTTATTTTAAACTGGTAGGATATTTCATTGAAAATAGAATCAAGATTACTATAAACAAGGCCTGTTAAAACATTACAATTTAACAATTACATAACAAAGGTAAACTCACTCGTAATGAACTTTTTAGTAGAAAATTATAAAAAATACATAAGATATGTAATAAAATTAAATTGAAGTAAATTCTAAGGATAACGTAAGTTCTGTAACAGTGGTCAAGGACTTCTTGAAGTAAAATAACTACCCGAATTGGTACATTGGTACTGGAAAATAATATTTCAATTATCAATACTAGAACCACACCATAAACCAATAAAAATACCTTAAAAGTATTTAGAACCTACCACTACCACACTTTACTACTTGTATAAAAGCACAAATATTGTCCATAATTACAAATTTCTAACACTAACTGAATTTTTGGCTATGTAATACTTGAGATCCTTTACTCTATATCGGGGAGGTCTTCCTCTTCAGCTGAGCTAGTTTCGTCTTTCGCATTGTCGTCTCCGAAATCACCCATTTTACTTGAGAACATATCATTCATATCATCAAAGTCAGCCATATCATCTCCACTTTCGTCTTCATCTTGCCAGCGGTTGAAATCAACTTTGAGCCAGTGGTGTTTCTTTTTGTCGCTCGTTAGTGTGGGCCAAAACTGTGCGTCGGTCTTTTCTTTCGCCAAAACAACCTCAATTAACCTCCCTTTGTTTTTGAATGCACTTTTTTCGGGATCTATATCAGCGTATAGAGGTATAACCACCTCATGTAAGGTCTGATCGGGGTTACATATTCCCTTGAATGAAATTGTTTTTTTCTCAATTTTAATATCTGGTTTTTCACATTCTACGTTAAGTGTCAAAAATACACGAGCACTTCTCTGAGCCCATGAGACCGACGGCGGTGTAGCGATTATCTGTGATGACATTTTATCTGAAAACGAAAATCGTAGTGGGCTGTATAAACTCTACAAATGCCTACGGTTTTGGAAATTAAATTACAGCAGCATTTAAATACTTACAGAATGTAATGCTTTTGATTGCTTGAAATATTTTATTTCACTTTTCAAATATTTGACAAACAACAACCAAGGAAAGATCGCTTATTTATAACCTAAGAAATGCCAACTTATGTCAAACAAACAAATCTGGTTCCTGCCTGTCAACTCATTTGACAAAGTCTATTGTTTGCTTGTTCGTTCATTCCGTCCGGTTCCGCCAGCGCAATATCGAAAATAGAGGGGTACAAAAAAGTATCCTATTAACATTTAACGGTTTTTTTACCACTGCCTTGCCTGCTAGTTAAAGCGGCCCATACACTTACGAGCTTTACAAATCAAAGAGAAGAGATATCCTATTACATTATCTTTGGATGTCAAACAAAAATTCATTCTCTTTCTCTTTGCAAAAATTGACAAACAGATTACCACAACGTTTCTCTTGTCTTGGATTATTTTAATTTTGCTCTAATATAAGATGTTTCGTTCTTAGTGCGTGCATAGAGTGGTTAGTTATTATAGGTATTATCTCTGTATTAAAATTTTTGGAGAATCTAAACAAAATTGAAGGTAGACAATTTAGGAACTAAGGATGTTCACCTGTTAGCAGTCCCCTAGCTAAACTACATAGGAAATGACTTCAGAAGTAATAAAGTGCCAGAAGTGCCGGCATGCACTAATAGAAGAATCGTGCATCTTGGACAAAAATTCGGCGTGTGATCCACAGACATGTGATAGTTATGATATCAAGAAATTTATTTATGTAAATGAAGATAAAGTACCACCTTGGATCAAAGATAAAGTTGAAAGTGAACAGTGGACTAAAGGAAAATTGCACTGTGGAAATTGCAGCTGCAGGGTTGGCTCCTTCGATTATATCTCAGGAAGAAAATGTGATTGTGGAAATTCAGTTTTACCACCCATACATCTTGTTACAAGTCATGTTGATAGAGCATTGCGGTTTAATATAAACAACATCAATTCATGACACATATTGTGAACCTATTTTATTGAATAAAAATTTAATTATAAACATTTTTTATTATAATAAAAAATAGGTTATTCTACTGCCATAGCTGTCGGCACGGATTCATTTACTTCAACATCTCTACATCTGGCTGCCTGTAACTCTCTTCGAATCTGTAACAATATAAAGAGGTATTAAACCGATCATTGTAAGAAAATCTCAATCTGCAATGCCATGTGTTTAAGTCCTTTACCTCTGGAGTGATAGTGGGATGTGACTGCCTTCTTAACAATTCCAGAAGAGCATCACGTTGTTCTGTCGATATATCAGCCTTGTAACGTTGCACAAATGTCAATAAAGCTTGATGCCACAGTACTGGCAATGTTCGAGAATCACTTTGAAACCTGAAAAGATAAATAATACCTAACAATATCCTGGGACATTTTTGTACACACGGTTACCTGATCCCAAACTAAGCAGAGCTTGTACTATGGAAACCAGATAACTGATATTACTACATATACTACTTTGTTTTTATTTGTAAATACATACTTAATATACATATACACCCAGACTCCAGACATACAGACATGTTCATGCACACAAATGCATGTCCCGGGTAGGAATCGAACCTACGACCTGCAGCGTTAAAGGCGCCTCCGCGCCAACCACGCTAACGGGCCCGTCAAACGATCCCGCCCGTCGTCGTCGATAGTATTTTTCTTTTTCAACATTTTTCAATTTAATACATTAACCCTCGAGCTGGAGCAGTTTGGTAAAAGCCTACCTAGACCAGACAAATGGCAAACCCTTACTGGGCACAAGTCTTAAGGTAGACTAGGAGTGCAACAATTATATTAGAAATAATTTAGGTGTTGGATGGGTCTTAGCTTGAGCAATTGCAGTCAAGTAGATATATTTATTTCTTACCTTAAAAAGTGAAACACCACAGAGTCAACTACTCTGAATGGTAACGCATACTTCTTATCAAAAAGTATTCGTAAAAATATGGAGTTGGTGCCCGTGTAGTCCATCTCGGCAATCTTTAACATTGCTGCACTAGAGTGCAGTACTGGTACTGAATTACGAGCAAGTACTGATCCTACTATGATAGCTTCACGTAATGTGCAATCACCTGACTGGAAAAAAATAATGAGTAGGTCCTTATTTATTATTACCATCAACCAATAGTAAAATAAAATGTTTTGCATCTAAAGTGTCATGGTTGAACCTATGCATTCAACCATATAAATATATGCTTAAATATAAATAAATTATAATAAAGTCAACACTATACGCTAAAAATCAACTAACCTCCAACAATGGCAACAGTATACCCTTCATAAAAGCTCCTGGCTTGAAAAGAGCTTTCCTCAATGCTTGATACAAATGGAAGTTCAATCTTTTATATTCAGCAAGATCGTCTCGAATGCGGGGCAGTAAAACCAAGTTGTAAAACCGTTGTGCCATTTTCTCTTTTAGGTTGGATGCGAAAATTCTAGTAGCCTGTGTCAAAAGAAAAGATAATAAATGTACATGAGCATGGTAACTTTTGATATTCCATGAAAACCTATCAAAATGTCAAATTTATTCAGAGAATAAACTTTATCTGAGCATTAACACAGGCACTGATTATGAAGTTCAAAATATGCTATATGATGTGGTTAGTACATGTGCAAATGTCATACCACATTCTCCTAAATGTGTATATATCACACAACATACCATACCTTCACACAATACCAACATTCACTATAGAGCCTCCAACAAGGGATTAACTTACAGCAGTGGGGCTTACACGCACGAAGAGAAGACTTTTCTCACGCAATAAGTTGCACTGGATCATTCACTCTCTTTCATAATTCATTTGGGAGAATGAGACAAAATCGATTTATCTTGCCAGTCTTGTCATGGCTGGCTGTGACCAGAACTGGTGGTTCACTAAAACTCAGGTTACCTGATACATAGCTGCCGCTGACCATGTTGTAGGCTCAGTGATGTATAGTATCTGTTCCCAATTTTGCAAATGAGGTACCATTTTGAATGCCTTGGGCAGTTTACCAGATCTATACTTCTTCAACACGTCTCTCACACCTTCGTACATTGTTTTGATTCTGAAAATAAGGATTTATTTAAAAGAAATCTGAACATGCCGTAGCTGCGTTTCTAGATATTGTATGAAAATTGGTACTGCCGCACCACTGTGGTGCTTCTAGGTGTCTTTAATATGAAGGTGCCCTTAGTGCAGTAAATGCTCACCTTGGATCAATGTTCTGTAACTTTAACGTTTCCACATCTGAGAACTGAGTTTGAAGTTCAGTGTGTTTGTCTGTGATTTTATCCTTTATTATATCGGCTAAAGTGCGCGTTCGTTCTGGTTTGGACGACATGAACATCCGGAGAGCTTCCTCATCATCTTCATTTATTTCAACATTATCATAGTATGTGTCAGGCTCCAAGTCGTCTTTGTCGGAGCCAGATTCATTATCAGAGTGGTCATCTACAATTGAAATATTTTATATCATGAATGTTATAAAATTAATTGTGATAACAATATTAACAAACCTTGGAATACCTAATAGGGTTGGATTTACAAAATACACTTGCTAGGATAATGGAATCAGCATTAGTTAAATCATTTGTATTGTAGAGTAGATGGTGAACTAATTTTTATTTTTAGATTATTAAAGCTAGAATATCCTGGCTCATAATAGTAATGGTGGTTTATTAAATAGAAAATAATTTCAGTTGTGCAAAGGGCTTACCCTTAAACGCTGGAGGTAAAGTAACATGTTTAGCGGGCGACGGTCCAGCTTCATCATCACCGAGCTCCGCTTGCTGCCTTCTTGCAGCTTTTAAGATTTTCTTTGACAAGTCTGCATTTACAAACTGAAACATTTCATAATTATATTTATTGATAGCTATATAGCTGTACTATTAAACTGTCTAACTGTATTGATAAGGTTAATAATAGAGCAAAAACAAATACTTTAATGGTTTATAGCAGATAGTGTACATAATTAATATCTAAAAAGTCGCATTCATAAGTGCAGTAGATAATCTCAATCAATACTGTGTCTTATGTTTACAGTAATACATACTTTAGCATACTAATGCACATATGAACGCGGACTGTAAAAAATAGGTTGTAGGTACCTACCTACACAATCATATAATATAACCTATAGTGATCTGAATACAAAGTCTTCCTGAGGTACATCTAAATGGTAGTTTGGACTCTATTATACCATTGCGTACTATTTATTATGAATAAAAAAGGCTTACTTCTTCTTCGTCATCGTGCCTGTTCCTCTCCTTGGCTCTGTTTTTGTTCTTCACTGAGTTCACTGCTTCTATCTGATCCGCTAATGCTATATTTTTTCCGACTTGGGATGGTTTTATCTTTTTGGCCTTACCCATAGCTAATAACTTTATTGTTATTTAGTCGAAATTATTTATCCTAAAAGATAGATAAATACAATTATTTATTTCAAACCACGAAAAAACATGTGGCCAAGCTGCGATAAATAAACTGACAATACTGACATTGACATGACATTTGTTTGTTTGCTTGACATTTGGATTCAGTCAGTAAAGTCTTCTTCTTCTTTTTTTCTTTTTGGCAATCGTCTTCTTGCAAACGAAGACACTGCTGCCAATGTCGAGTGCTTGATTTATCCAGTTTTTTGAGCCTCAGAGTTAGTGTTGCCTACGCACGTCTATTCGAGACGAGACGTGGGAAATCGGATGGACGGACAGGCATGGGATATGGTTAATAAAAGTAGGGCAACAAATAAGTACACATAATAAATATATATTATAAGCAAAAAAAAAAAAAAAACTACAGAGAAATATTATAGTGAAATATAAATTTATTAAGAGATTTGATATATAAATTGTGAGTCAAGGATAATAAACAAGATACACTACAAGGAAGAGGAGCTTTATATTTAATAAGAAAGTCATATAAGGAAGGAGAACTATATTCAGGACAATGAAATAAAATATGGGTGACGTCACCATTCCCGAAGCCACAGGGGCACAAGGGAGACTCTAAAATTTTTAACCTAAATAGATGAGCAGGAGACGAGCAATGATTAAATCTAAGGCGGGAAATCACAGTTGTGGATTTTTTGGGAAGGATATGGTTCGTGAACCAAGGTTTAGATTGAATGAGGGGTTGTAAGGAACGATAAAATTTCGCTTTGTCCGTGTTACTATTACTCCAGTTGTAATTCCAGCTCTTAACAAGGGATAGCCGCGGCAGCTGAAGGAGATCATGGCAATAAGCTGTGTTAATTACGTGACCTTGAATGGCAGCCAGCTTGGCTAAGGAATCAACAGATTCGTTGCCCCGAATACCAGAATGACCAGGAATCCAAGCCAACGTAACCTGCAGATTTAAATCCAGACATATCTTAAGTTTGCACTTGATTTCCATAGAAACAGGATTGATATGCTTATTTAAAGGGTTTGAAAGTAAAGAGTATAGACAACTGAGAGAATCTGTAAAAATGAGTGACTCTTTAACTTGAACAGATATTATGTAATTAAGACATTCTAAAACAGCAAAGCATTCTCCGGTAAAATTAGAAACAATATAGGGATACTTAAATAATTTAAAATAGCCCGTGGAATGACGCAAAAAGGCAGCCCCCACATGAGCCTCTTCCCTGTTTTCTGGATCAGACAACACTTCCAAATCTGAGGATTCAACATCAGAAACCACAGACTTGGAAGCGTCGGTGAAAAACACCTCTGCATTAGGAGCACTCTGTTCAACATAATTACGAAGTTTCACATCAGCATCAGCAGTATTTTTAGAAATACCTATGGAAAGTAACACATTTGGTTTGAACATAATGCAACTGTAGTCAAAAAAGAAAACTGGGTGAGTTGGAAATCTTTTGACGAAATCAGTTTTTAATTTTGCAAAATTCCTGTAGCTTTGAATTAAATAAGGTAAAGGTTTATTTCTCCAATAAGGGTTATTATTATTAATAAGATTATGGAGACCTTCTAATTTTGGAAAGAGAGGGTGCAAGCTAAATTGCCAGGCTTTGAAAAAATAGCGATCTGATAAATACTGGCGTCTCAAATAAAGAGGAGGATCGGAACTTTCAACCTGAAGGGCACTAACAGGAGTGCTTTTCATTGCACCTACAATTAAACGCAGACATTTAGACTGAATGAGGTCAAATTTGTGAATATCAGTTTTATTAACAGATGAGAGAGTAAAAGAGGCAAAATCCAAAACACTCCTAACTAAAGCGTTAAACACTAATCGCATTGTTGCCGGATGGGCACCCCACCAAGTGCCTGCAAGAGCCCTCATGATATTTAAGCTCTTTTCACACTTATCAACAACAAATTTAATATGCGAAGCACCATTGAATTTACTATTAAATCTCCTTCCAAGGAACGTTACTTCTTTGGAAGATGGTAACAGGGAGTCACCAATTGTAAGACTGAAATTCGGAATCTTTCTTTTTCGGGAAAAGGGGACAACAACACTTTTGCTCACTGATAAAGACAGGCGATGCTTATTTAACCAAGCTGTTAAATTATTTAAAGAATTCTCGACCGTGGTAGCCGCTGTTTCTACAGAATTATCAGATGAGTAAATAACTATGTCATCAGCGTACTGAAGGATCGAACACGGAGAAATGACTGATTCCAGATCCATGGTATACAAGTCATACAACAAAGGACTTAGAACCGAGCCCTGAGGAACGCCTTTCCACAAAACTCTAGCCGAACATTCTACACCAGGAACCCGGACTGAAATAGATCTACCTGAATAGAGATTAAACAAAAAATCTGAATACTTCATTGGAATGCGCAGGCCAATTAACTTAGATCTAAGAGTTGGTAGGTCAACATTGTCATATGCAGCAGAGATATCAAGGAACGCAGCGACTGTAGATTCATTCTTACTTAGCGAGAGCAAAACGTCTGTGGAAAAAATACTTAGGTTATCGGAAACACCTTTACCCTTCCTAAATCCAAACTGAGAAGAAGGCAAAATATTGTTGTGTTCCACAAACCATTCCAACCTTACTTTTATTAGATGTTCAGATAATTTGGCAAAAACAGAAGAAAGGGATACTGGTCTATAGGAAGCAGGATCAGAAGGATCCTTATGAGGTTTTAAGATTGGAATTAAGACATGATGTTTCCAGGAACTAGGAATGTGACCCGATTCAATAATGGAATTAATTAAATCAAGAATGAATTCTTTGGTATATGGCAAACAGTTAACTATAAATGAATATGGGATACCATCTGCCCCAGGAGCTGAATCAGAAACATGGTTTAAAACAAAATTGAACTCATTCATGGAAAATGGAGAGCTTAGGAAATTAAAATCAGAAGAATCAACTTGGCTTGAATAATTATAAGGGATTTGATCAAAATTAGGAACAAAATCCGGAGCAAGATTACATATAAAGGAAGGAACCCATTCTAGAGAATGAGAAGAGCACGATACATTAGCACGAGAGGACCGAAATCGCTTGATGTTATTCCACACAGAAGACAGTGAAGTCTCAGGGGAAAGCGATGAACAAAAACGCCGCCAACCATCTAATTTCTTTTTTCTTAAAAATCTTTTTGTTGCCGCTGAGGAATTTTTAAAGCCTAAAAATGTTTGCAGATTTAAATTATCGTTGCATGTTTTTTCCGCTGTATTTCTTCTATTGACTGCTTCCGTACAGTTTTTATCCCACCACGGCGGAGATGGAATTTTCCCATTAGAAGAATTTTTAATGGGAAAAAATTCGTCCGCTGCTGACAACATCGAAGTTACTAAGCTGTCAAAACAAAGTTGAATGTTGGCCGAGGAAACTTTGGGAAGATTTCTTATTTTTCTATCTAGAGTTATTCTGTATGAATCCCAATCGCAATTACATAACTTATATTTTAACAAGGGAGCAAGCGGAGGGATACGATTTTTAGAATTGGTAAGGGAGGAAATGAGTATAGGGAAGTGGTCACTACCATATGAAAGTGATAGCCGTTTCCAATCAAGAAGGGGTGATAACTGAGAAGAACAGATAGAAATATCTACAAAACTAGGACACTGGCCTGGAATAACGTGACGCGTAGGCGACCCATCATTCAAGACACACAAATTAAAGTCATCTATAAGATCTACCAATTTTAAACCTAAGCAATCATCATTAGGAGCCCCCCATAAACCATGGTGGGCATTAAAATCACCTAACAGTACAAGAGGCGGTGGAACCGTCTCAATGATCGTTTTTAAAATTGGAATCACTGTAGGATCTTTACGTGATATGTAAACAGAGATATATGATACATCACCCACCCGGGCAGCAACAACATTTAAGTTTTCATTCTGATACTGTGGTAATTGAATAGTAGAAAATAAACAGTTTTTCCTAATAAGGAGAGCAGAGCCACCCCATCCATCTACCCTGTCACTCCTGATGATATTAAAGCTGGATAATCGATAATTATAACCTGGTTTCAACCAAGTCTCAGATACAGCAATTATTGATAAATTAAACTTATTACACAGGGAAATCAGATCCGATGTTTTAGAGTGTAAACTTCTAGCATTCCACTGTAGGACACAATCCATTTTTGAAATATTTAAAAAGAGTCACTGATATGTCATTTATGATTTTAATAGCAATGGGGTCCGGTAAATTAGAATTAAGAATAGTGTTGGTTAAAAAGGAAATCAGATCACCTATATCCTGACTGTCGTTCTTTGGAGAAGATTCAGCATTGGAGACAAACACACTACCATTACCTGTAGGAGGAGATGAGTAGTCTGATACTAAATTATTATGAGCAGCCCGATCATAACCCTTCTGGGTAGGTTTGTGTAACCTTGGTTTGGATATAACAGTTTTCTTATAGGATACAGTATTAGAGTTAGGGATGAAGTTAGATGACTGGGAAGGAATAAAAGACAGGGGAGGGCTTTGTGGACTAGGGGAGATAACTTCAGAGTATAGTTTTTTAGAAAGAGGAAATAGTTTTGCAGCTTCATGATATGAGGTACTGTGAGATGACATGTGTTGTTTGATACTGATTTGTCTACTAAACTCTGGACAGATTTTATTACTTGCCAGATGTGAACCTGAACAATTAACACAGCAGTGCTCCTCAATGGCACATGAGGTGCCATCGTGTTCACCGCCACACTTGAAGCACCGTGGATTACTCCTACATTGGGTACGGGTGTGCCCAAAGCGGCAGCAGTGGAAACATTGGATGGTTGGGTAGATATATAATTCAACCGGAATAGATGAGTAAAAAGAATACACATGTGACGGCAAAGCTTGACCATCAAATGTTACCACTACAGTCTGAGTTGGAATCCAAACAGAGCCCTCGGGGTTGACAGACTTTCTGCTCATCCGACGGGTTTTAATAATCTTACCAAATCCTTGTGGAACTCTTATATTGCTCATAATTTCCTCAGGACTCCAATCAGTGGGTATACCCCTTACAATACCCATTTTAACGACATTAAATGAAGGAATATACACTTTATAGTTATTTTCTATGAGTAATGTATTAGATAAAAATATATTAGCATCTAGTGCAGATTTAAAATGAATAGCAAGTCTGTTACGCCCGATTCGCTTTATGCCATCCTCCAAAATATTCTTTAGGTTGTTCTTAAACAAAAAGTGACCAAATTTAATAGGGTGCAGAGTTGTTCCACTCTCCGGGGAAGATGAAATTAGCTCAACGTATACTAAATACGGACCCGGGTCCGCGTCTGTATAAGAATTCCTAAATAAATTACCTACTGGAGCATTAGTAACGGGAGTCATAATGACCTCGGTCGATTCTGTAGCTGTGGGAGGAACAGATGGTTTACTCAGTTTAACTTGTTTAGCTGAAGACCTAGCTATCTTGTTTTTGAAAGTTGGAGTTTTAATAAGCTTACTAATTCTTTTTTCGTGTGTTTTTGTAGAGGATTTGACATTATCCAATGATTCGTTGTCATCTAACATGGAGCTAGCCTCGATAAGAGTAAATAAATTACTTCTAATTTTATCAGGGGGTTCAGGCTCAATTTCCATTTTTATAGAAACTAAAACTAAACTTACCAAACACTTACTGGTAACCAAATACTACTACTTATATACTAAACTTACCAAATAAACAAATGAACTAAGCTACGAAAGATAAAACAATAAAATATAACAAATAAACACAAAAACACTACCGCCCTTTTCAAAATCCCGCCAAAAAGTCGTCAGTAAAGTCAGTTTGACTGTTTTCCTTTCCGTTTTGAAACGTGGGGGGTCGATGTTGAACTCTTAAAAATTTCGTTCAAAAGTTATATTGGGGAGGTCTATGTCCAGCTGTGGACAGCAATAGGCTGATGATGATGATGATGATTGTATTGTCATGGAGAATCTGTATTAGTTAGGTAGATAGTTAAAGAACCAGTCGCAAGATTTGAAATAAACACTGCAGTGGGTACATCGTGTACATAGCAAGGTGAAGGCAGTGGCAAAGTCATTTGAGGAGCAGAGAAGGTCCAATTAGGATGCTCGCTTGATGCGCGTAAGGCCAGACCACTAGATGTCATATTGTATGTACAATTATGTACAAAGGGAATACCTATAGGTACCACTACCTACGTTAGATTATGTAAATGGTGTCCGTCCATTGACTTAGAATAGTGTCCTTAGTAAGGACACTATTCTAAGTCAATGGACGGACACCCTTACGTGTCTTGAATGTATGCGGTCGTTAAAAAACAAAATTGGCTACTTAATGGCTTGCACACACTGGCGGACGGCAGGGGAAAGCATTTTAAATTTATCAATCGAATTTAATACTTATCCAATCGAAATAAGGTGGACCAACTTGCTCTTCGGTGCACCGAGAAAACTGCGCCGCGATACTCCGAGATCGATCACCGAGCGTTGAAATATATACCTTATTTCCATTAGATAAGTATTAAATTCGATTGATGAATTTAAAATGCTCTCCCCTGCCGTCTGCCTGTGTGCGCAGGCCAGGCCAACCAACGTCACCCACTGAATACTTTGACCCCCAGTAGCAGTCTCTGTAGCCGAAAACGGCTAGGAGTATTAGTACTTATGGTTAATCGTATGCTACCAAGGAAGTTGACTACGAATAGCGGTAGGTAACAAAATGAAAATAAATACATTGTAAACGTTCAATCATTTAATTATAATTAAGTAGATACCTATAGGTAGGTACACTAGGTAGATAGATACCATAAAACTATTAAGTAAAATAGGTAGGTACCACATACTTTAAAACAACTTTTTTCTAAGCAGCTTTAATTATTAATAGCTTCAATAGCGCGAATAGCTTCCTTGAGGTTGGAGTTAATTACATTGATGACGTCCTGAACGGCAGACTTAATGTTGGACTCCACTACCCTCATCACGGTCGTATCGATGATCCTCACGAAGACACTGACCACGGGGTTCACCAACCAGTCGACGAGGATGTTACCGGTGAAACGGACACGAAGACGACTGTAATTTAAAAAAAAGTAGAGCATGTAGGTAAGCATACCCGGGTACGAGCAGGAGAAAAGCCGTAGACCGGGCTTTGTGACGTACATTGGGAGAGGCTTATATCCAGCAGTGGACTAATACAGGCCGCTTTTGATGATGATGATGATGACGAGTAATAAATACAAATAATGGTAGGTACCTGCTTATTTCATAAAAGTTACTAAAGTACATAATAATAAATCATCAATCCTACATTTACCTAACTACTAGGTAAATGTTATTCCAATGTAACGTGACCTATAGATATAAGGGGCCATCCATTAATAACGTCACACGTATAGGGAGGGAGGGGATCGACGAAATGTGACAATGTGTGACAAGGGGGTGGGAGGGGTCCTAAGTTTTGTGACGTCACATTTAAAAATCGAATATATCTAAGTATTAAAACCAAAATTTGAATTGTTAACGAAAAATTTTGAAAAATTCTGAAAATTGTAAACAATATGTGTCGTCACACAGGGAGGGGGGAGTCTCGTGAATGTGACCAGTTGTGACAAGGGGGAGGGAGGGGTCTAAAAATCGTGAAATTCGTGTGACTCAATTTATGGATGGCCCCTAGGGCAGGTCACTTATTCGCACAACATACCTTCATAACAAACAAAGGTTTAGGTTGGTACCTTGGTACTGATCTTCATCCCATATAGCTCTCCCAAATAAAATAAGTATTTAGGTACCAACAATTATTAAAGTAGGTACGGTCTAACTATGGAAAGCCATAAACGTAGGGTCCATTTAGACGATTCGTATCCGGAGCATTTGGAAGCAGTTGAACGCTGACTGCACGCGGACTGGACGCCGACAGCACGGACTGCACGCCTGTGCCGACTGCATCCGGCTGGACTGACAGTCCGCATGCAATCCGCTTTCAGTTTGCAATAACCGCAGCAAAACTGCAATTTTGCAGTCCGTATACAGTCCGTCTAGGCGCTTATAATACACACCCAATATCAGTCAAAGAGAACTCCTGAAGATGGATCTCGTCGTTGTTGAAGTCAACGAGGACGTCCACGTTGACGACGAAACGGTCTAAAGAGCCGACGATGCCGCCCGTGGGGCCGATGTTCATTACTTGTACCAGGTATCTGTAGATGAACTAAAACATAAAACGTAAGATACGTCAGCATGAAACTAATAATTTGTACGGATTAGACGAATTAGAACAGCCGTAATTAGGTAAACCCTCAAGTTAGCATATCAATTGCATGTTAACTACTGTTTATTTCACAGCAGGACTGTCGGTAATTTTAACGATTATAAGTATTATTTATTTTGAATTTATGTCCCAAACAGTTAGTACCTAATGTCCAAATAAATAAATATAAAATTAATATCCTGGGACATTCTTTAACACAGGCCTACCTGATCACTGTAATGGAAACCAGATAACTGATTTTATGTAGTAAATACCTACCTACTACTTTTTGTTTGTGAATACATACCTAATATACATCCCCAGTAGCAAATAAGGTCGACGACGAAAAATAGACGTCAATCTGAAGTCAATTTAGGGTCAGTGACGTAAACGTACGTCTTTATGACGAAGACGTACGTCCTATTGCTACTAGGGATAATTACACCCAGACTCGGGACAGTACAGCCATACAGCCATGTTCATGCAAATGAATGTCCCGGGTAGGAAACGAACCTACTACCTGCAGCGTGATAGGCGGAATTAAACCAAGCACGCCAACGGGCCCGTCAATGGGCAACGTCTGGTATTATAGTTACGAATGATTGTAGTGTAGGTACCTTTACCTAGGTAGGTTAGGTAGGTTTTGTTTATCCTAATATCACCCACCTCGAGATTAGTGAACTGCAACTGCACGCGAATACGCAACATCTTAGCGAAGTAGTTGACATTTTGGTCGCCAGAGCGGGCCACGTTCACGAGACCAGTCAGGTAGCCCTGGTGGATCTTGAGCCAAGCGCTGTACGTGATCAGGAGGAATTTCTGAAAATAAAATTCATAAATGGCTACGTAGCTACCAGCTCCGAATAAGGTCAGGTGAGGTGTGAGGAGGCTCTTTCTTGGCTTAGACTTGTGACTGAAATTAGAGGGTGGCCAGACGTTCGTGGTTGTGTAACCTGCCTTTTTAACATCCCGCAAAGGTAGCGCTGAGCGAATAAATAGCTGGTTGGTTCAATTATTATTTTTTTACTAGAGTTTAAGGCACGCGTTTATGTGACAAGCCACAGGTTCTGGCAGCCCTCAAGGAACATCCATCAAGAAGTTCTGAAGAATACCCAAAGAGAAGAAAAGAAGAGCCTAATTAAATGGTTGGGTAGGGAGGAAGGTTTGATGTACCTAGGCCTTGGTCTCCTATTAAATGACATCATCCGCTTACAGCGTCACGCGTACGCGTACGCCGCGTCACAATTTTACTATAGTGAAGTCGGCGTGAGAAGGAGACCACAACAGTAAGCTACATTTCTATGGAAAGCATTGTGACGCGGCGTTCGCGTGACGCTGTAAGCGGCCGATGTCATTTAATAGGAGACCAAGACCTGTATTTGTCCGTCGTCGGCGGCGGACGTGGACACTGACGATATCCTTTTAAATGTGATGGAACAACACTTGAATGTCCAAATCTAAATAAACATTTAAAAGATCCACGTTCTGTTTTTTCATTTCATTCCAAGGATTATACATAGCCTAGATTCTAGGCTATGTATAGTGGCCATAATTTATGACCCTATATTTTCTAGGCCCTAGAAAACAGGGTCATAAATTATGGCCCACTCCGTATAACACTGCTTTTCTTTCACTCTTTCCCTAGTTAAAAAGGTATTTTACCACTTGGAAACCCTCAACGACTTCAGGCAGGTCCATAGGGTCCAGTCCATGTTCCTGGATCAGCGGCACGATCATCGAGATGGTGTTGTCGACATAGTCGTTGACGTCGGCGCGCAGACCGAGCCCATCCCAGTTATTGGGTCTATAACAAAAGTATACAGTAATAAGGTAGCTATTGTAGATCTTGGACTAGGTATCTAGATGTTGTATCTACCAATCGAGCAATAAAACAGCTGTCAGTCGGGAATTATAGCGTAGTACACAGGAACAAATTTATTATTAATGTTCTTCGTATGATGCGGTTAGACATGACCAAAGAATTTAGAATATGGGAGAAGAATATGAATATGTAGATAACATTAAGCTGGATTAGTAACGATCGGTCTCCGATCTCGATCATCCGATCAGTTGCACACGGTAGGAAGTGGTCGTTATGAAACCAGGCGGGCGCGCATCCGTGCGTATGCGCTGCGCTCGATGTGTACCTACCTACCTTACTTTTTATTCTCTCAAATAACAACCTCTTTACACTGTACCTATCTGATTAGATCAGTGATAAATTATACCTACTAGGTAACCATTTAAATAAATAACTTACGATTCCAACGACTTGGATGTTGGTTGGACTTTGTAGTTGACGGTGTTGGCCTCCGCTGCGGCCAGCAGCACGGCTAGCACCACAGCTGTGTATTTCTTATACATTGTTCCGGTAACACGACTTATCGACTGAGATTTCAGTATTGCTCTATTATTTTTTTATTTAATAGTCCCCCTCATTAGGAGATAACAAACAAAATAGGTAGCTTTTATCGTGGTCTTTATAACAAATCGATGTCGATTACCGACTGTAGATACAGATCATAATTGATGGGGTTTACGTAAACGAGTTGTTTACTTCAGATTATCAATTAATAATAATCGTTTAATTAAGGTATTATTTAATTTAGGTATCTAATGCACAAGTAGCTACAGCGCACGGTGTGGTAGGTACCTAGGTATATCTCTCTATCATAGTGGAGGTACGAACTTTCGTAGATATTAATCCCTATTAACTGTCGGTATCTTCGATATGTATATTTGTTTAACAGGACGATAAGCTATCTGTATTTACTACCAAAACAGTGTGTAGTCATGAAGCAGCAGCAGTAACACTATAGGTAAGTACCTGCTTACTTATGTACGGTCAGCAACGTTAGGCGCTGAACATTCTCAGTTTTTGAAATAGCTTGCACACTTTTGTTTTGCATCAAATCCATAATTATTCTTTATCGAAACAAAATGTAGACATGATGCTAATGTTTGGTTTTATAAATGTTCACCAACGTTTGTAGAATAAAGAGTATAACTGATTTGAAAAATTAAGAATGTATCGCGACTTATGTTGCTGACTGTACCTACTTACATTTTATTTACACCTACCTACTACGCCGCTCGGCAGGGTTAAAGATTAATAAAATTCAGGTAATTAATAAAAAATAATTTATTTCCATTTTCATTTCCCATAACCCAAACAACGTAATAAATAATAAATTAAATAACAATTACCTACTATCCCACATCCACCTTATAGTAAAAACCTTATACCTATCTATCTACTTAGAAATTAAGTGAGCCAATAATATTAATCAGGAATGCTATGTGAGTATTTGGGTTTATGACTACACAAGTAGAGCATAATTTGTGACTATTCATTTGGCAATTCCAATTCCATACTATTACATATTATTGTAAACACAAAATATACAAAAAGCAAAAGCTTTAATCACCATGAGTCTTAATATTCTGAAACTGAAGACGGAGATTCTATGGAAACATATCGCATTTATAGTCAAAAATATTTATAAAATTTAATATTGATTAGTTAGTATTACAAATACATATTTAATTCTTCTTTGCGTCACCGCCGAGCATTTTTTTCCTCTGCGCAAGCATGTGACCGTAAAGAACGGGGAAAATAGGAATGTACAGGAACATGTAGCAGATTAGGAAGTAATAGTAGTTGAAGGCGAAGTTCCACGGATTTGGCATCGACACTGTGAACAGTTGCTTCTCGAAGATCTCATCCAGCGAGTGGTACATACACATCAGCTCGCCAGTGATACCGATTGGATAAAGAATTAAAAAGGTTGAATATCTGTAACAAAGATAAGGAATAATATTAAATTAGCCGGTTTAACAAGTTTCTTTTGTATGATGCAACCAGAAAATAAAACCGGCCAGGTGCGTGTCGGACTCGCTCATATAGGGTTCCGTACCACTGTAGATTAAAAACATCAAAAATATCATGTTTCATGAATGGGGACCACTTTATTTTTTAATTTTATTTTATTTTTTGTATTTGTTGTTGTAGCGGCAATAGAAATACACATTCTGTGAAAATTTCAACTCTCTACCTATCTCAGTTCGTAAGATACAGCCCGCTGACAGACGGACAGCGTAGGCTTAGTAATAGGGTCCCGTTGGCACCCTTTGGGTACGGGACCCTAAAAAGAATAGGTACATATAAGACAGTCAGCGTTTATAACAGGAAGCTAAGGACTGTTGCTATGAACATACGGCCCAGTATTGATTGAGGCTACTGCACTTATGAATGCGTCTGTTCGTCTGTGTTATTGACGTCTCAATTAAAAAATCTCGACCGACAAGTTCCAATGGACCTACTATCCCACAGGAGGCTTACAGATTCCATTTATAGGGTACCCTTCCAAACTTTCTAGACCCCACCTGCAAGAAACATAGATTATAATTTGATTGTATTTTGAATAATGCAAAATACAATCAAATTATAATCTACCTACACAGGTCATAGAATTAAAATGATCTACCTATATGACAGGAAGATACGAATTTATATTTTTACGTCACGGCTCAAAATAACAAATAATTAGCTACGTCCAGAAGTGTCACATGCCGCGCGAGGCTGCTCACCCACATGCCTCGCGAAGCACGACGTTTGCCTCAGTCGCATGCCGCGCGAGGCAAATGGCGAGGCAACTGACACTCTAGACAGGGAAAGGTATACCCGATCAATCAGTTTGACACGTTTGACATCGTTCTGTCTCACGACTGCCAAACTAGGCGACGCAAATGTGAGTGCTCAGGTGAGGCAGGGCGCGCATTTGCCTCACGTGAGGCAAGTCAAACACCGCGAGGAAAATTTTCCTCGCGCGGCATGTGACACTTCTGGACGTAGCTATTCAGTATATAAATGACAAGTTCTTACCTCAAGAACAACAGCGGCTGGGGTACACTATTAATCAAGTTGAGCATGTAGTATGCATATCTGATGATTTCTGTCACAGACCAGGCAATGATACAGAGCGGTAAGCCAGGGCTAACGGTGGCCGCTTCGGTGGCGAGCAGGCACCCGCATACTAGGAACACTCGTGAAAACACTTGAGGTAAAACTATGGCCACTCCAGAAGGCACCAACCGTATTAACGAATGCAGTATCTGAAAAGATAGAATTTCTGTAAATAAATAGGTAATAATATAATTATTTAATTTCTATGGTGTAACGTTAAATAACTTTCGTAAATTAAAAACCGCGTTCTGAAGTGAAGGCAGTCAACTTTTGACCAACGTTCACTTATTTTTTAGAAGTACCTACAGCTAAAGGTACAGTATAGTAAGGCCGCTTTTCCACCGCTGCCGCACGCTACGCACGAAATGACATAGCTTCCGCTAGCAATGACGTCAATAACGTCATTTCGTGCGTAGCGTGCACAGCGTGCGCCGCGGTGGGAAAGAGGCACAACTTGTGCTGTGTCCTTTATAAGTAAATAAATATCGCCAGACATACACACCAACCTGTACGGTCCCAAACTAAGCAACGCAAACGTTGGTGATATGGTTAACATACAAGGGACCATCCATTAATTACGTCACACGTAAATGGAGGGGAGGGGGTCGACGAAATGTGACAAGGAACGAACGCGAACGCGAACGCAGCTTGAACGTGTGTTTTGTGTGACAAGAGGGTGGGAGGGATCCTAAGTTTTGTGACGTCACATTTAAAAATCTAATATATCTAAGTATTAAAACCGAAATTTGAATTTTTAACGACATTTTTGTAAATTTCTTTAAATTATAAAAAATATGTGACGTCACACAGGGAGGGGGGGGTCTCTCAAATATGACTAGCTGTGACAAGGAGGGGGGAGGGGTCTAAAAATCATTAAATTCGTGTGACGTAATTAATGGATGGCTCCCAATGGGCTGGAGTGCTCCCAGTGACACCCGACCAGAGTAAATTACATAATGGTCGTTTCCGAAATTTACTCCTGGCGGGAATTGAACCCGCAACCACCTGATGTAGTAAGCCGAGCGGTCTACGATCGAGCCACTGCGCCAAGATATTGTCTACAGTAGGTATTTATTTTTTGTTAGTCTTTACTTAATTAATATAATGGTGGTAACAAATTGTAATTCCATTGTTAATGTCGGTATGTATGTGTTGAATAAAACTATTATTTAAATAATTTTGTATGTACATTGTTTAACACGGATGTGTTCTTGAACTTCACCTGAGTCCAACTTCAATAGGTAGTTAAGCTTTGAATACAATAGCCATTTAAAGGCTGAATGTTCTTAAATGTTCATGGAAGGCCGAATACAAAACTATAGGAAATATAGTGAAGGGCCGATTTTGATGGAAACTAAAACTACATCATTAAAGTTTTGCTTAATTAATTTTCCTGGTCACTAATAAAAATCGTTCCAGTTGATTTTGAAAGAAAAGTATGCATTTATATTATGGAGTCCGTATATTCCGTCCGTTGCCATAATAGTCGCTTTTATGGGTTAAATTCTAGAAAGTAAAGTCAAATGACAAACTAAACGAAAGGGCTCGGAAACTACACATCTCCTGATCTGGAAACGAAACAGAGACAGAGGCATATGAAAAAATGGCCTTATTCATTTGTTTAATTCCATCACTCTACCAGTTCACAGGTCAGAATGTAAATCCAAAACCCCCTGCTTACATTTTGAGCTTTTGAACTTCACCAATTTCCAACAATCAAAAACCTTTGCTGTGTTACGTTGAGAGTATGATCGAGCGTTGAAATCAGCTTTTCATAAATTAGAATGCTCGACCCACAGAGAACATAGACAGTAGAGATGTTCTTATTAAATTTCCCTATGAAACGACGCTTGACAATTTGCGCGGGTGAAGGCACGGGTGAAGGGGTGTAGATAACGCCTACTTTGCCATTTCAATCTACCAGTCAGTAGCAAAACTATTCACTTCATCCTGTCGATGTTAGTACGTAGTTTAACTTTTTCACACTAGATGTCGCTAAGTGAAGGGTGATGAAAAAAGACGTACAGATGGTCGTCATCTAGTGTCGAATAGAATTATATTTGGGATGTGAATATTGGCAAGACGTCTGCACAGGACGAACGCCAACAGCACACTGACTTAAGCCACGCCTACTGTGATGACGTCAATGGCCTAGTTGAGCCATGTGGCCGAGTTGCTTAGACCCAGTCCTCTTAGTAATTAGTCCATGGCTCAACCATACTCTCTTCCCTCTTAATTGATTAATCATTGTTTGGATTCAGTCAATGAAGTTATACAATACCTCTAATACTGCAGCATTCTGAAATATAATAACAGTCCACTTGATTTCTGACCAGAAGGTGTCTAAAGTGCCACGGTTCAGGAAGTGTAACACTGTCTGTAATAACATGTATGTCCACCTGGAATGTAAGTGATCTGAATAAATAAATATCTCCAGACTAACAGACTAAGTATACGGTACCAAACTAAGTAATGCTTGTTGTATAGGTACAGTACAACAGACTGGGGGTGACCCCAGTTACACCCAGATAAGGGCAAATTACGAAAAGAAAATTTTCTCTTTTGCTATTTTATTATAATCTTTAGAAGAGTTTGTAGGAGTCTTTCTGTGCCCCACACAGAAAGACACACATAGGTGACATAGGTCACATAGGTGAGGAAAGAAATAGGCTAAATTAGGTTAGCTGTAATATAACGCAAGTCTTTTGATTCAGTATTTGGTAGGTATTGTTTCTTAACAGTTAGAAGAACTACAATAGTTTTGTACAAACTTACCCTAATGTTTGGATCCCATTGTAGGCTATAAGATATAATTTGCCTAGGGATGAAGGTCCAGAACTTTTAACCTTTTTCGCTGTTTTCTCAGACATCTTAACAAAGTTATAAAACGTATTAATACAAGAGACTAATAATTATTTATGCTTGAGCTTGATATTTATGAAAAGCAAAACTCGATCGGCGATCGCCAAGTAGGTAAGGTAAACGTCACCCGTCACCAGTGTTGCCAACTAAAGAGCTCCACTGCAAGTCGATCATAAGAGTGTTGCAAAAGACTCGAGTTCTTTTAGCCCTCTCAAAGAGGCTCGAGCTTTTCTATGGGGCTCGTCAAAGAAAAACGACTCCGAATGTTTCAAGGCTAAAAAAGGACTCGAGTTTTAAATAAACCTCGAGCCCTTTTTGGGCTCGGAGTTCTTTTAGAGCTCCGTTGTTGTGAGCTTTCTAAGTCTTCGCAAGTATAAGAAGGAGTCGCCTTATAGCTGACTATTCCTGGCTAGTCTATTGTATTCCTGACTATTCTTGACTTTTTTGACTATCCTGACTATTCTTGATTATTCTCGACTATTCTCGACCATTCTCGACTATTTTGACTATTCTTGACTATTCTTGACTATTCTTGACTATTCTTGACTATCCTGACTAGTCTCGACTATTCTCGACTAGTCTCGACTATTCTTGACTATTCTCGACTAGTCTCGACTATTCTTGACTATCCTGTCTAGTCTCGACTATTCTCGACTATTCTCGACTATTCTCGACTAGTCTCGACTATTCTCGACTAGTCTCGACTATTCTTGACTATTCTCGACTATTCTCGCCTATTCTCGACTATTCTCGACTATTCTCTACTATTCTCGATTATTCGCGACTATTCTCGACTATTCCCGACTATTCTCGACTATTCTCGACTAATCTTGACTAATCTTGACTATTCTTGACTATTCTTGACTATTCTTGACTATTCTTGACTATTCTTGACTATTCTTGACTATTCTTGACTATTCTTGACTATTCTTGACTATTCTTGACTATTTTTGACCATTGTTGACTATTTCGACTATTCTTGACCATTGTTGACTATTGTTGACTGTTTTTGCATATTTTTGACTCTTTTTTGACTATTTTTAACTATTGTTGTCTATTTTTTACCAATGTTGACTATTTTGACTATTCTTGACTATTGTTGACTGTTTTTGAATATATTTGCCGAAAAATAGTCAACAATAGCTAAAAATAGTCAACAATGGTCAAATTTAGTCAATAATAGCTAAAAATAGTCAACATGGTCAAAAATTGACGAAAATGGTCAAAATACGTCTGGAATATTCAACAATGGTCTAAAATAGTCAGCAATAGTCAAAAATAGTCAACAATAGCTAAAAATAGTCGAAATAGTCAACAATGGTCAAAAATAGTCAAATATAGTCAAAATAGTCCAAAACGGTCAAAAACAGTCAAAAATTGTCAAAAACAGTCAAAAGTGGTCAAAAATAGTCAATAATTGTCAAAAACAGTCAAAAATATTTCTGACTTATGACGTATTTTGACTATGTTTGACCAAAATTCGTCAAAATTCGGCAAATATATTCAAAAACAGTCAACAATAGTCAAGAATAGTCGAAATAGTCAACATTGATAAAAAATAGACAATAATGGTTAAAAATAGTCAAAATAGAGTCAAAAATATTCAAAAACAGTCAACAATGGTCAAGAATAGTCAACAATGGTCAAAAATCGCCAAAAAACAGTCAAAATAGTCAAAAATAGCAAAAAAAAATAGTCAAAAACGTTCTTAATACGTCGAAAATAGTCAACAATGGTCAAAAATAGTCAACAATAGCTAAAAATAGTCAAAAATAGTCGAAATAGTCAACAATGGTCAAAAATTATCAAAAATAGACAAACATATTCAAATATAGTCAAAAATAGTCGAAATTGTCAACAATGGTCAAAAATAATCAAATATAGTCAAAAACAGTCAAAAATGGTCAAAAATAGTCAAATACAGTCAAAAACAGTCAAAAATAGTCAAAAATAGTCAATAATAGTCAAAAATAGTCAAAAATAGTAAAAAAAAGTCAAAAAAGTCTTAAATAGTCAAAAACTGTCAAAAATAGTCAAAAATAGTCACAGATAGTCAAAAATAGTCAAAAATAGTCAAAAATAGTCGAAATAGTCAACAATGGTCAAAAATAGTCAACAATAGCTAAAAATAGTAAAAAATAGTCGAAATAGTCAACAATGGTCAAAAATTATCAAAAATAGACAAACATATTCAAATATAGTCAAAAATAGTCGAAATTGTCAACAATGGTCAAAAATAATCAAATATAGTCAAAAACAGTCAAAAATGGTCAAAAATAGTCAAATATAGTCAAAAACAGTCAAAAATAGTCAAAAATAGTCAATAATAGTCGAAAATAGTCAAAAATAGTAAAATAAAGTCAAAAAAGTCTTAAATAGTCAAAAATAGTCAAAAATAGTCAAAAATAGTCAAAAATAGTCACAGATAGTCAAAAATAGTCAAAGATAGTAAAAAATAGTCAAAGATAGTAAAAAATAGTCGAAATAGTCAACAATGGTCAAAAATTATCAAAAATAGAAAAACATATTCAAATATAGTCAAAAATAGTCGAAATTGTCAAAAATAGTCAATAATAGTCAAAAAAAGTCAAAAAAAGTCAAAAAAAGTCAAAAAAGTCAAAAACTGTCAAAAATAGTCAAAGATAGTCAAAAATAGTCAAAGATAGTCAAAAATAGTCGAAATAGTCAACAATGGTCAACAAAGGTCAAATATAGTCAAAAATAGTCAAAAGAAAGTCAAAAATAATCCAAAATTGACAAATATATTCGAAAATAGTCAAAATAGTCAAAAATAGTCGAAATAGTCAACAACGGTCAAAAATAGAAAAAAATAGTCAAGAATGGTCAATATTGGTCATCTATAGTTGAGAATAGTCGTGCTTATTCAACTAAAGTCAAGAATGGTTACAAAGGGCTAAAATAAAAAAAGGGCTCCAAGCCTTTTTAGAAAGAGCTTCAAAATAAAGGCTTTATTTCCGAGAGCCTCCTCTTCGCCTCGAAGACTCGGGGTTGAATTAGTTCTTTAGCCTTCGAGGTTTCTTAAAAAGGCTCGAGCCCTAAAAATGAGGCTAAAGAACTCGAGTCTTTTGCAACTCAAATCATAACTTTCTATGAATAAGGGGGTAAGTCTCTAAATTTAGAACCTAATTTCGAAAGCTTCTGATTATTTAGGATTCTAACTTGCTAAATGCATTTAGCTTCTGATTATTTAGGATTCTAACTTTCTAAATGCATTTAGCAAGTTAGAATCCTAAATAATCAGAAGCTTTCGAAATAAGGTTCTAAATTTAGAGACTTACCCCCTTATTCATAGAAAGTTATGATCGACTTGCAGTGGAGTTACAGAACACATTTGTTCCTAAAAATGCTTTTCAAACCCATTGTAAACTGGCCAAAATCTCTATGAATAAGGGGGTAAATTTAGGAAGGTGTAATAACCCTATACGCTAAAGCAAATGTCGCTCATATCGCTGGTTAAACTAAACCACCCAAGCCACTCGAACGAAGGAAGGAATAATGAAATGAAATGAATGAATTTACTATGGCCGAGCGAAGAATGTTTATATTTGAATACAGTTGTGTATATTAAAACCTAATATCCTTCCAAAACTTAGGTTTTTAAGATACAATCACCACCCGTCCCCCCACCGAAAACCCGAAAAGGGTTTTTTTCCTTTTTTTAACTACTGGTAATGTGAGAGTATTGCCTGACTAGCAATCCCGTTAGCCCTTCCAACTAAGATAAACAGTTGTTTTTACTTAGTTTAAATATAGATTTGGCGGTGTTAATTGCTAATCTGTTTCAAACATTGACCTAAGCTCAACTTACGAGAGGTTACTTCCTCATCTGCGTTAGCTTCAATTTGCTTAGGTACATGTCCACACATTTTTTCCCCGCTATTTATACCCAAAAAACGCCTTACACAATTTTCCCCCGAATACCTATAAAAACTTCCCAAATTTTGGGGGATCGTCCCAATCCGACATCACTGGTGCTGTGAAAGTCCCGTCATGATGACGTTCAAATGACGTCGTTTTTTTTTTTTTTAAAGATTAGTTTTACGGCCCCTGGGAACTAGCCCTTTGGAGCCTAACATCAGTATACTTTTATTACATTTTTTTCTTAATTCTACCTTATAACTACCTTAAATCTACCTTATAACTACCTTATTTCTACCCCCCCAAACCCTATCAGTAAAGTGGCGGATACTTTACTGACAAATTACTAGACTTCTTGTGAGAAGCCGAAAATCATGTTTCATCACTTTTGTTCCAATTGCCCACACTCACGCACATTTATGACCATATAATGGTTAATATTCCACCAATATTACACACTATAATACACGAAAACACAAGTTTTGGAAATTAAAACAAAAATGACAACATGACTTTTCCACTTCCCGCCAAAAAGCCCAAATGACGTCGTCATCGTCAACCTTGCCAGAATGGAAAAACGCCCACAGCCAAAATCCATCAGCCCACAAGTTTTTCTATTCATTTTGAGGAAATAAAAAAAGCTTCTATGGAGTTTTGATACAGGAGGAAAGGATTTTTATTTCCGCGTGGCAGTTTCAATTTTTTTATGTACTATGATTATATATCTGTTTGTTTATCGGTTTTTATTTGCAATCTCTCCTCTAGCAGGTTTATAGTTCGTTCTTAAAAAAATGTTCTTATTCATTCATTCATGTCATTCACTCTTTTCTATTCAACAAGAGTTTAGGCGAGGTGCGTTGATTGTAATTTTCGATTAATTTATTACAATTTACCATTCTAGCATTTATTAAAAGCTTTACAATTACGTTATTAGCGTTAATAATTGTAATCTTATTTCAGATTCGTGATAAACCTAATCACAATGGTTGCGGCCAAAAAACAGGTTAGTCAAACTCAACACGTGTCTTAGCTTTCGGCGTGGACTTTTCTTACTATTTATTTGATCTGTCGTTTGAATAAACTGTATGTAATAGTCCAAGATGATTGAATGATACGAGATAGGCTTACTTATTTTGTAATTTGTGAGGTTGAGAAAGTATCATACATTTCTAGGTTATATCAGGTACCTATGTGCAAGTTTTTTTTTACTATAGTTTTATCCTTGTTATAGCCCCTCGTTTACACTGACAACACATAACCGATCAGTGACATAATGTTAATGTTTTGCCAGACATCATGACTAATATTGTATGTTATTTTAATTGTTACAGAAAAAGACCATTGAGTCTATCAACTCGCGCTTGGCGCTTGTTATGAAATCGGGCAAATACTGCCTTGGATACAAGCAGACATTGAAGACTCTCCGCCAGGGCAAAGCTAAGCTGGTCATCATCGCCAAGAATGCTCCCCCACTGAGGTGAGACTACTGAGAAGTAGAGTTTCCCATTATTTCGTCAAAGGGAAGCATATGGAGTCTTATGACTAAGAAGTATGGATTCCCCCACAACAGTTCAGTATTACAGTTGTGTATCTGTCGGTATAACTCGGAATTCAACAATGCAATGCTTTTAACCTACCAGATAGATGAACATAAATATCTATCTACTATGTGACTTGGAACATAACTGTGTACTCAATTGTGATTTGGGAAACCTATGGAGTAGTCCTTACCCATTTGCTGAACTTTGACAGGTTAGTGAAAATCTTTCTTTGAATCATAAGAAAAAACTTTAATAATATGCAATAGAGCAGGAAACCCACCATATTATATTTTTTAGTTTTCTTTATAACTTTGTACACCCCTTATGGGGATCTTGGAACACACACACACACACTTGGATCACACACTTGGAAGATCATCAAGAACATTATTAGGGTTGTAATATTCCCATTACCTTTAATTAAATATGCTGTAGATAATCATATCTATTAAGATTTATTTAATTAATGATATAGGGTCCATTAGTAATAGTGTATGTATTGATTTCACATGGAAATTATACATATTCTAGAATTTATTCACCATTGTTTCTTGCTACCTACATTATGATGTTTCTATGTTTAGGAAATCGGAGATTGAATACTACGCACTGCTAGCAAAGACCGGCGTCCATCACTACAGTGGGAACAACATTGAGTTGGGCACAGCATGCGGAAAGTACTACAGGGTGTGCACACTCGCCATCACCGACCCCGGTGACTCTGACATCATCACTACACTGCCCGAAACTTCTGGTTAAATAAATTAATTTAATATACCTTTCTTTTCTCTTATCACCTTCCCCCGAAATAACAGTCCAGAAACAGACGAAAAATATATCCGCCAAATTTAGAGATTTTCTGCTAGTTTACAATGGTTTTACAAAGCATTTCTAGGAACAAGTGATTTGTAAAGCGATTCAAGTCCATCATAACTTTCTAAAATTTGGGGATTGGTCTCAATGTTAATAAAACAGTAGTAAAAGTATAAGCTGCGCAATATCTTTTCGTCCCAAATACCGCAGTGTCTCAAGACGAGTCTTCGACCAGTGTGTGTTGCCAGTGATGACCTATGGCACTCGTTGAGACATGGCCGCTCACAATGGGCCTCGTAAGAAGGTTCAAGGTCACCCAAAGGGCAATGGAGAGTGCTATGCTCGGAGTTACCCTGAGAGATCAAATCGGGAATGACCAAGGTAACCGACATAGCCCGTAGGATTGCAAAACTTAAGTGGCAGTGGGCAGGCACATAACACATGCACACGCACATAACTCGTAGAACGGATGGCCCCGATGGGGCCGAAAAGTTCTCGAGTGGCGGCCGCGCACCGGAAAGCGTAGCGTGGGTAGGCCTCCCACAAGGTGGACCGATGACCTGGTGAAGGTCGCCGGAATCCGCTGGATGCGAGCAGCGCAAGACCGGTCATTGTGGCGAACCTTGGGGAGGCCTATGTCCAGCAGTGGACGTCTTTCGGCTGAGATCATGATGATGAAAATTGTACAGTACAAGCTTTGCTTTGTTTGGGACCAAACAGTTGGATGTTTTTGTCTGGCGATATTTTATTTCAATTAGCTTTTCCAATAACCCGTGGGTTTGGACGTCGAGAGTCAATCTGCTAAGAGTATACCTATTTATTTTATTATTTATTCAAGATAATTTCAATATCAAGGGTAAAATAATAATAAATCTATGGATAAATGGGTCAATGAGTAAATAAAACATCACATTGATTTTAAGAAACTTTATTGACCTCCCGTCAATCAGAAACATTCTATTCATTCTATCTTTGCCGCACTGCCAAATTCTCAAGCGCATAATTTTAACGCGTATTCAAAAAACTCAACGTCTCAATATTAGTATTAGGCAGAGAAGTGCTTCAAGAGAAAACAAATACATATTTGATTTTGAATGGAGTAACGCCTGTAAGTCGCCAATCCGGACAGCAGATGGAATCTGTAAACAAATACGAGTTTTAAAACATATGGTGACTCCAATAGTACATTACTGCCACGGTCTGTAATGAGTATATTGCTGGCTGCGGTGTCGATGGCCGAGAGCGCAGCTCCAGGCCTCCACAGCGCTGTCAGCGTTGCAGCCCTTGATGGACAAGCTGAAATAAAGGCCGAGACCGAAGGTCGAGTCCTTTATAGCGCGGCCAGCAAGGGCGGCAATGATGACCAAGCTTGAAGGCCGAGAGCGTAGCTAAGCTTAGCTCGAGGCCATCATAGCGTGGCCACTGGCCAGCAGTACAGTCATTACGGACCAAGGCTTGTATAGTGCTGAGTGAGGAGCGGGACCTCCCGGCGCCCGGCTCCTCACTTGACACGACAGTTATGTTTTTGATGGCCGCTAACCACGGCAGTAATGAAATCTCATACTATTTCGCTGGAGCCTCTTTTGCAGCGCAGCAACATCGACTTTGCTAGAAGAAGGTTTGCAAAATAATGACAACATTATAAGCATTTTTGAGTAAATTATAAAAAGTTTAGTCTGTGGAAACATCGTAATATTATTATTTTCTTTGTTCCCATTGTTAAAATTTTCCCAAAGAATATCTGGCGCTATTTATTTACATACCTGTGATAAGTGTGAGACCTCTTCTTTTCAAGCCTGTAGATTCTGCGCCTGTAGTACCTACTACATATCTCCAGTGCCAGATTTCGAAGTGCAATGAAATCAGATCTTCAAACATCTTATATAGGCAATATGTTTATTGTCATTTTGCATGGGTTCTTCATCTAACGCCTGAAAGTTATAAAATATGATTAGCTTTTGGGAGCTTGGAAGAAGGAAAGATTTACACGCTTTTTTATACAGTTTAATTTATAGAGTTATCGTCTGCTTATACGCTTAAATTGAATAAGATTATGTTACCTACTTAATTTAAAGTAACTACCTAACTCAGTCACGGCGCGCTAAACCGGATCCCGGTTGCAATAGCCTTATTGTAATTTTCTCATATACATATAGCCAGCTAGGAAGGTTTTCATTCTATTAATATTTTATACGTAGTGTCTTATAGTCTTCAATTGATACAGGATTCGTTCTCGTCCGTCGGACATAACTTTGAGCTTTATACTGTTGTGCCGAACGACCACTAGAAACGGCATAGCCTACCTAGCCGGATTTACGCAAGATCCTATTTAGCATTTTATCTTCAGAGCATTGGTAATCAGTTGATGCGACATCGATTTACTATCAGCCAGAAACTTCTAGGTACTTTAATGACTTATACATAATACTTCTCGTAAGTCTCGTAATAAGTATACGTCTCTTAAGGCTCTTTCTCTCTTCTCCTTATTTACCTACATCTTAGTTATAACACTTATTTTGTGACAAACAAGCGTACGGCCCGCCTTTTGTTAAGCGGTTACCGTAGCCTGTGTGCGCTTGCAAATACCTGAGACAACACTCGCACGTTGCCGACCCTCTCAAAACCTTTCTTCTCATAGCCTAATCTTACAAGCGAGGAAGTTCCTCTGGAACCGTTCAGTACCGGATCTCATTGTACATCTTATTTTGTCTCTTAGGCCTTGTACCTTTTTATAATACCATACCAGGTAAATAAGTTGCCCGTAACGTATTTATAAATAGTTTTCCTCAGATTAGAGGAAAAAATACATAACATTTTGTATATCGTATAGATATTCATCGGTTAGTAGTGAATTAAACGCGGTCACGCGTTTCCTGCCTAGCTTTAGATGGGTTGTTCACCGAATAATGTTCACACAGTTCGGAAACAATGCGCCTCACAGCCACTATTATCAAGTATTTCATATTGAATGCCTAATAGTAGGTACTACCTTGTACCTAGTTGGTGGTACCTGTTTGTATTGCCTATTATATTAGTTGGTAATATTTGTTTATAATTAATAAAAATATTGTTACCTGATTTCCGAACATATAATTATCTTATAGCGGTTAAATATATCTTCAAGCGGGTAGACAAAGTATTGGAGACGTATCTAAGCCGTCTTGGCACTCCAGACCAGATACTCTGTATTTCTGATCACCTGATTATTTAAAATGCTTAAAAAGTAATAAATGAATAGCATTTAATACCACATCACAGGCATTAGCCGTTTCATTGCTTTTTTTCTCTGTAATAAAAATATGATTATTCTCTTAAATTTAATACCTCATGATATAATTAGAATTTCCCAGACTACGACCACGTCATAGGATCGATATTGGCCTCATGGCTGTACCACTAATTACTGTAATACTGTATGTATTTTATTGTCATTTTGTATGGCAATACACAGATTTCTTACGAGATTATACTGCAGTCTCGTCAATAGTTCCTTAACGTACCTACATTTTATTGAATACTTCCGTAGCCAGTTTTGGATAGTATCCTTGAATAAAGTCCATTATATGATGTATTAAAATATATCATATACTTGTAAGCAAAATACCATAATAATTACATATATTTTATATCATTCATTTTAATACATGAAGAGATAGATAGGTTACCTACACGACAAAGTGCTTACAAATGGCAAGAATGCCGCGCGCACGCACACACGCACAATCAGCGGCGAGCGGCAGTCTGCTTGCTTTCCTATTATATTAACCACGTGTTAAAATCAACAATGTACGTAATAATGCGCAAAAACGACATGGTCAAGGTGCCATCGGTCGCTGGAATGAGCTCTGATATGCCAATTAGCTAAGTTTGTATGTGCCATTTAAGGAGCGCGTATAACCTATCTACCTTTTTTATTGAAAGATATTTGTGGGTAAAGGTAGGTATGTACTTACATACTGTACATTTGTTAATTGTTTATCCAAAATAATCGTGGCCAGTAGAATATCTTGTCTCTAGTATAGAGCACCATAAAATGTTTTACCTACATACCTACTTTTTAAGCATTCATAAAATTATCCAAGAATTAGAATACTTAACCATAGCTCTTCCAACACCATTTCAGATCTTGTTGAATAAATTCATTTTTGGATTAAAGATTGGATATTATCACCACCATCTTTTTATCAAGTCCTGATATTCCTGTAAAGTAGCTAAAATAATGAATTGGGACTGATAGTTGCTAATATGTAATGAGCAACTCTCAGTAATTTACCAGTAACCATTATTACACGACCCAGCTTCTTTGTATATAGGATAACACAACACAAATTCAAACAAGTAATGAAACCGGCCAAGTGCGTATCGGGCCACGCAGTTCCGTAGCCATTTCAATAACGGAAACTTATTTTAACCTGGCTAGGCTTGTAAAAATCATCCTAACCCAACTACCTATATCTTTTTGCATGGCTGGGGTGTCTGGGTGGTTATAAAAAGTTTAGGGTTTAGTTTTTTACTTGAAGCTGTTCTCGTCTGGCTAGGACTTAAACCATATAACAAAACATCGCTACCGCGCTAAATATAGCTGATAATTTAAGTGTTGTATAGAAACACGATTTCATTAGAAAAAAAACCTTTTCATCGATATCCAGTGACGAGTTTTATAAAATTTTATATTTTGGAATTGAAATCTATTAAGGTGTTTGTCTACAAAATATCATTAACTTCCATCAAAAACTAGTTATGGCACTTTGATGTGACAGATTGGGACGGACGGGTCGGATGATCTTATAAGGGTTACTTATAGGGACTACGGAACCCTAAAAACAGGAGTGATATTGTTTGTATAAACTTCTTGATTTGATTATTTCGGTCTAGAATTTTAAAATAATAATAATTTAGCCCTTTTAACGTCCCACTGATGGGCACGGGCCTCCCCTCAATGCGAGGGGGATTTAGGCCATAATCCACCACGCTGGCCCAGTGCGGGTTGGTGGTCTAGAATTTTATAAACGAATAAATAAAATAAATAGACATAAAAACTAACTGTGCCCGCGCGTTATCCGCGGACTCTTTTTACTATCCGAACCTGCAATACATACAATACCTTTCATTAAATAAAAGTGAGGCAGGGGAAGCTCACCGCCGCGATGCCACACACCACTCAAGGGGCAACAAGGGCCACCTTGCAAACAACCATACGAATGGCGCAAGATAGAGAGATGTGGAGAGAGATTGTGGCATAGGCTACACTCCAAGATCACATCCCTCAGTCATAAGAATAAGAACCTACAATACACGTGTGATTCATGCATACGCAATCAGCCTTTGGCATCTATCGATTGATAACATTAACCAATACAATTATTCAATTACTTTAAACATATTTACTACGTATGACTTACGCTTTTTAGGTGATACATACGCATTCCCTTGCCTTTATGGTCTAGCCGCTACTGTTTAGTGAAGGTAAATATTAATACATCATTTTGGTGATTAACAATGCCCGTATATGCAAATACATAAGTATTATTTATTCCCACAGCTGTTTTTAGAGGAATTCATCAATTTTACGGTATGGTACGGTACGGTATGAGGTATGTTTTGTTTTATGTAAGTAACGAGCATATTTTAGTCTTACTTCAGTACTTACTGATTGACAGTGTCGTTAAATAGTGGAAGATAAAACCACATGATTATTTTCTAAAAAGGCAGATTTGATCTGCTATCAGTGTGACCTTCCGGAAACTCAAAAGGCCCAGAACAGTATTATCCCACATACATCCACGTGAAAATGTATATTATTTATTATTTTCACTTGATTGAATAAATAACTAAAATAATAATGGTAGCTAGCCATAACTAATAAGAAATAAAAGGCGCGTGTTCCTCTGGCACGCACTTCTTGGCTTTCCATATTCAATGTGAAAATCTGATAAGCACTACTCAACGGTAAAGGAATCTCATTCCTCTATACAATAAGAAAGAACCCAAATTACTAAAACTATTGACTTATTGATACTATAACTTTCGTTCTGTTCATTATACATAGTATGTTGCTATTCATTTGTCTGTACAGTATTATATTACAAAAAAAAATATGTGCATATCATATAAATTATCTCCTGCAATAAAATTTATAATCAATGTTGATAGGGCTCAGATCTTTGGTATTGCTTCAAATATGCATTATCAACGTCTATTGATATGCAATCTCAAATGAAGCAAAGCCTAAATTATGCTGTCGATTTCTACTTCATGTTTTTTTTGTCATACAGTTGACCCCTATGAAAAATGACCTAACTACAGTTGTATTATGATTCTGATTCATAATGTGCATAAATCAAATCAATTCAATTTAGCATGTTTCAAATCGTTTATTTTTCAGTATTTTGCATTTCTAATTAACACCATGATTTTCGAATTTCATTAACCATATATTGAAATAAAGTAATACACATTGTATTTTACAATTTTATTGTGAATCGTTCTTAAATTCTAAACATCATGGTACCTATCTATACCATAGTTAAAAGACATGAGCCAATGACGAAGTTATTACAATATTCAGATATTGATTTCCAATTTGCGTGAGACATTTAATTTAAATGCAGAAATAAATTTGAGTTTATTTTATAGTCAGGTATTAACACAATCAATCAATTCTTGTATCGTTATTGTCACTTCCTAATGGTCTCATTCAGTCATATACATAATAATATTTAAATATCATCCTCTCCAAATCTCACCTAACACAAGTTATGACGAATACATCACAAACTGTATTGTATAGTTTATCCATTAGCTTCAATGACTGATCCAGATATTTTATTTTGAATGTGTAGCATAAAGACGTAAATGATATTCGGTATAGTCATACAGATCACCAACTGCCTGTAATGCAAACAATTATAATGCAACTTGTTCTTGTGCGTTTTAATACTTAAATTTAATTCAATAAATACCTAACCTAGCTATAATAATTGTAAAATTTCCGTCTAGTAACGTCAAACTGATATGCAGTTATTGCCCAAAATAATAAATATTGTACATTTCGACTGAAATAATCACTTTGTATCATTGATTCTAATAGTATTGTTCTAACTTTTCTACAATCAGGTAATCATCAAACTAATGTCATATTACTATTTTCAAGATTTTACTTGAATGTATGTATCATCGATTATGTGACAACATGAGTTTTTCCTGCTTATTACTATTTACGTTTCAGTCATTTCTGTATAAACTTTCGTACATTGTACTACTATGTTCGGAATCAGATACAGTTCTTTGACCGTTTAAATATGCTCTTAGTTATATTTCTATGTAATACTTAATTTGTCCTGTACAACCTTCGCTGTCTTCCTAGTTCAAGTGGGAATAACATTCCAATACTTAATTTTACCTACACAGCTAATATCCAGAATGTCGCTTAAACATTCATTTGTATCACTAATTAAACGTTGTGACAGATTGCTCACATGCAATGGAAACACTTTAACACAAGCGTATGACTATTCCATCCATGACAGGAGAATGCTATGTCTCGGTTGGACAGATTCAATATTTCCTATACTTACCATAATTGTTGGAGTACTGCTGTTGCGGTTGCTGGTAGGAGTTGTAGGAGGGCTGCGAGTAGGAGTCGTAAGCGGGCGCGGCGCCGCCATAGGCCGGCTCGGCGCCGCCATAGCCAGCGTCTCCCGCGCCGCCGGCCCCGCCCCCGCCGCCGCCCCCGCTGCACAACGCCGTGCGGCTTAGTTAATACACCGAATAACTTCCAAAACATGCTTTCGACTGAAGTACGATCGTAATAAAGGTTTTAATAGCCATACTAATATATTTTTCGTAATATAGTCACGGCCTAAAATGTCTACCATGCGATGATAGTGTTCAAAATATGTATTCAATTTAGTGTACATAAATGTGAGGATGTATAAAAATCGCGGGAAATAGAGATATATTGAGAAAAAATGCCCAGCAGCGGAAAAACATCGGGAAAAAACAAACTTTTACAAGTCAATGTTGACTAACCTGTATCCATCATTTTCATAGTTCCCCTGGCCACCCGTGGAGTATCCATAACCTGAGCCATAGCCACCTGAATTGTAACCAGAACTAGGCTGCGCAGGCGCTGGTGTCGAGTAGTTGTTGCTTTGATATGAGCTGAATATAAATAAACATCTATTTATTCATTTTCATTTTAGTAATTTTAAGACCTACATGGTGAAATGAATTTCAGAATCTATATTATCTGCATTTGTGTTTCAGACGGCAATTCCTATCTTATAGATAGTGATCATCATTAATATCAAGGAAGCATCCTAGGACCCACTCTGTTCTGTATGTACGTCGACGTCATACTCGATTTATAAGAATTATTCTTGGTAAGTCTTTTGATGTGCGGAAAATGGTTTAGGTATATTTGTTTATAGGACTTATCAATTTACCTGGGTGAATTGTACGACTGTTGTGGGTACGGATCGGCCGCGGGCGCTTCGTACGGCTGATATCCAGTGTGCCTGTAGGAATTTAAAATAATTCAGTGGTGCAACTGTCAAAGTTAACCCTTTATCTTAGACAATATAGTAATTATCAGAAAAGAGAAAATCGTCATATTTGTATCAGACGGCACATTCCTATCGTTTCATGGATCATCATGAGTGTTCATAAATTGTAATAAATTCAATTCGCAACAAACATTGGATACTAGACAAAATATGAATTAAAGTTTAACATACACTGGTCCATAGCCGTTATTCTGCGGCGGTGCGCTGTGCTGGGGCGGCGCCTGCTGGTAGCCGCCCGGTGGAGGGCGACCGCCACCGCCACGTGGTCCGTCGAATCTGTATCGAAATTCCGTACAATGCACTCAATATGCTAGAACATGTTAGGGGGCGTCCATAAATTACGTGGGGTAATGTTTGAGATTTTTCGACCCCCCCTGCCCCCTCGGTGAGATTTCGTGAGATTTTGCTTGACCCCCTCCCTCCCCCGCTAATCTCACGTGCGATTTTTCAAAAGCTATATTCTAGAGGAGAAACATGTTTTACTTAATTAAACCCAGTTTTCTTGCAATTTTATACTGTTTCTGGCGAGAGGCCGAGACCCCCCTCGCCCCCACGTGAGATTTGGTGAGATTTTGCTCGATCCCCACCCCCCCCCCAAATGCCTCACGTAATTTATGGACGCCCCCTTAAGGTGTAAAGTATGTAAGTCATGGATGACATAAAAAAGAATAAAAGGCGACAAAGACAATAATCGTTAATAGTAGACAGAGATACATACCTTCCTCTCTTAGGCGGACCTCCCGGGCCGCCGTGTGGTCCGCCGCCCCGCTTGAACGGCGGCGCGGGCTGCTGCTGTGCGGGCGGGGCCGCCACAGGCGCGGGGCGCGGCGGCCCACCCGGCCCGCCGTGCGGCCCGCCCGGGCCCCCTGGCCCGGACCCTGGTGGCCCGTGACCTCGTCCGCCGCGACCTGTTACAGTACAAATACCATGACAACACTGTCTTGACATATTGGTTATAATAACAAGTTCATGGGTGTCTTTTTCAATATGAAGCAGAGTTGCAAAAAAACAGGAAATTCAAAACTGTTTAAAACGTGTTTAAATCATTGATTTTAAACAGGAGGAAAAAATTATTGTTTTTAAATGTTTAAAACATGTTTTAAACATGGTGTTTAGAACAAGATGATTTTTTCGTAACAACCCTGATATGAAGGTGATAAATCATTATACAGAAGCACATTTACAGAGTAGGCAAAGTATTATAGAAATTAAATCAAATGTTGGCTCTGAAAACTTAAATCATGTTAATAACAGTAATGTGGGTTTTGGTATTATGTATATCCACTTAGTTTTATGCTTTACTTCTTGGAGTTGATCTAATGTTTGGAGCCAGCTTTCCTTTAGTGATTTCTTCCCCCCAGCGAATACATGTGATTGCTCCCTACCAGGGCAAGCTGTTCCCTAGGGAGGGCAAGTATTTGAGAATAATTTAATTTACCTCTCATGGGCATGCCTCCTCGGCCAGCTCCTCTGTCTCCACGCTGTCCAAAGTCACCCCTTCCTCTACCACCTCGACCTCTCATGCCACCCGGACCACCTCTGTTGTTGAATCCTCCACCTTTATGAATAGGTATAAACAAATATAGAATTGTTTCAAGAACTCTGACGATTAACAGTCACAGAAAAGTAGAAACATTACCCTACCTACATGTTTTATCTACTGTTCTCATTTATAGTTTACACCTAAAGTTAGGAGTAGTCGTATACAAAACATGCAGAAAACTTGTCAATAATGTTTTCTTAGTTTTTATTTATACTTACTAGATAGGATAAGGTGATCTATATCAGAGTGAGTTCAAGCATACATATAAAAGATAGAAGTATGTCCTTACGTTGTGGCGGGCCTCCTCTCGACTCAATTGTTGGCACTGGATGTGGCCCAGGTCCTTGAGGTCCCGGCGGGAAACTTCGACCACCTCGATCGCCGCCGCCGCCGCGCATTGGACCCCCGCGGAACCCTCGTGGGCCACCACGCATTGATGGCCCACCGCGTGGTGGCCCGCCTCGACCCCTCATGCCAGGTCCACCACTAAAATATCATAGGAGTCATGTCAGTCACAACCTGTTATTAAAGTAAAGCATACAGCGTACCTTTGGAGCAAATAACGGGACACGCATAACCTCAAATCACAATTAATTAAAAAAGGTCAATGACCTGGGTTTATTTTAAACTTACCGGCCTCGCATGTCAAATCCACCCCTTCCTCTAGAATTTAGGCCAGGCGGGCCTCCACGACCGCCGCCCCGAAATCCTCGGCCTGGTGGTCCATCCATGTTGTGCGATTTGATGCCGCCTAAATGGGGACGAACGCGCAAGACACTTGAATAACTTTGTGTGTAATTATAATATAAAAAATTATCGTATTCTTCTAATCTATATAAAATTGGCCGACGAAATGACGTAGTTTTTTTTATAAATTATTAAATTCCGTTGACGCGTCCTTCTCGAGTCAAACGGCGTCAGTCGGCGGCCATATTGATTTTGGAAAAGTGATGGAAAGGGAAACTGAACTCGAAACAAAATGGTCGAATTTCCGTGTATAGATTATAGTTTTTTTTTTGTAGAGTGCGACGACAACCATAGAGTTTAGAAGTATGCGGATTTGTCAACTGTCTGTCTGTGTCACCGTGCGTTTCCACTGCACTAAAACATGTTGACCAACAAATTGTTGTCTTTATTAAATTACAGTAGAAAAACAGAGACAACAGTATGTTATGTCAACATGTTTTAGTGCAGTGGAAACGCACGGTCACTCATATTTTTTGTTCTTTTTTTGTTTTACGGCCCCTGGATACAAGCCCTTTGGAGCCTAACATCAGTATAGGTACTCTTCTTATTTTTACTTACCTTATTGGTGCGTTCCATTCACTGTTAATTTTGCAATTTTCGTTCATAAATGTCTTTCCACTCCTTAGATAAAGAATGTACTTGTAGATTTGACAAGCGCGTACACCCGTAAGGGACAAAAGATGTATAATCCTGCTAAATTACGCTTAACCCTAATGTCTATGGAACGTGATCTGACGTATACTAGGTACTTCTTAATTTGGTTGGGTGATGCTTTGTTTGGCTCATACTGGACCAAACCGTGCGTTTCCACTGCGCAATAACATGTTGTCATTACATATTGTTGTCTCTATTTAATGACAGCAAAAAAATAGAGACAGCAATATGTTGTGTCAACATGTTTTTGGGCAGTGGAAACGCACGGTAAGACCTACCAAAAGTTCGAGCCCAACAAACTTAGGGTGATACGCAGAAAGTGAAAAAAGATAGTACGTCTATCTCTTTCACTCTTAGGATATCGGGCGTAAGCAGGTCTCGCTCAAGCAAGGTATTATTATTACCCTGTCATCTCTATTGATCCTTTCTCTATGTTCCACTAGAACCAACTTGTACTTGTTGTACTGAAAGTGATCATTATTATCGTTTTTAACAGTTTTTGTGGACGAAACTAACAAAATTAACAGTGAATGGAACGCACCATATTTCTACCCCCCCCCCCCCCCCAAACCCTATCAGTAAAGTGGCGGATACCAGACTTCTTGGGGAACACGAAAATCATGTTTCACCACTTTTGTTCCAATAACCTACACTCACGCACATTTAACATAAATAATCACAGTAATAAAATGGTTAATATTCCACCAACATTATAAGAAAACACAAGTTTTGGAAATGAAAAAACCGACCAAGTGCGTGTCGGACTCGCACATAAAGGGTTCCGTAGCACCATAGAAGAAAAATGTCAAAAATAACAAGTTTCTTGTATGGGGACCCCCTTTATTTTTTTATTTTATTTTATTTTTAGTATTTGTTATGGGCGTCGTCGCCGAGGCAGGCCCAGGAAACGTTGAAGTGACGACCTGGATGCATTTTGCAACAATTGGCTAGAAATGGCCAATGACAGAGAGGAGTGGAGGGTTATGGGGGAGACCTTTGCCCAGCAGTGGGACGACGTGGGTTAAAAAACAAAAAAAAAAACAAAATTTGTTGTAGCGGCAACAGAAATACACATTCTGTGAAAATTTCAAGTCTCTACCTATTACGATTAGTAAGATAGTACTATTGTAGTATGGCAATGTATACTCACAAATTATCCCTTCAATATAAACACACTTTTCATAGATTAATCAATCATATAATAATATTAGATTATTACAACATAACAGCTTTGTATCAAACAATAGGTATAGTAGTGACATTCGTTTTATTTTATATGTAAGAAAAACGTGTGTCAGAACACAAATTCTAATTTCAATTATTAAGAATAATAAACATAGTTTTTATTCAAACAGGTTCTAATAACAGAAACAGCCCGCTGACAGACAGACAGACAGACGGACAGACGGACAGCGTAGGCTTAGTAATAGGGTCTCGTTGGCACCCTTTGGGTACGGGACCCTAAAAAAATGACAACATGACTTTTCCACTTCCCGCCAAAAAGCCCCCGAGTGACTCTGTCATTTATCAATCAATGGCACTGTTGCCAACTTAGGGATTTTGCCCTATATGTAGGGAATTTAAGTGTACATCGGACGTTTACTGCAGGAAATGAAAGACGTCGACTGCTGGACAATGAGGCCACAATGACTGGTCTTGCGCTGCCCGCATCCAATCGCAATCCTGCGGGCTATGTCGCTTACATTGGTCCTTCTGCGTATCTCCTCATTCCTGAATTGATCACGCAGGGAAACGCCGAGCATAGTCCTCTGCATTGCCCTTTGAGTAACTGTGAACACTCGATGACTACACATCTACTGATTGAAGTGCTGACTGCCAGATGCGACAGCTGAATTCCAAATACTTTACAAAATTCACAAAAACTAATTAGCTTACATATGAAATGAAAATGAAATGTAACGTCACGACTTTTATCCCCATTTGGGGGTAGTCAGAGGCTTGAGTGGCCATACACCACCACATTGTGGAGGTACTAACCAACTCAAAGCCCACGTTTCACCAGATAGTCAGAACCCAACGTGACAGGTGGTGAACCTTGTCGCCGTGTATACAGGAACTGACTATTACCTAATCCCGAGGGATAGGTAGGTTTCCTCACGATGTTTTCCCTCACCGTTAGCGAACTGTAAATTATGCACATAGATGAAAATTCATCCATAGGTGCATGCCCCACCGGGGATCGAACCTGGGACCTTTTGATTGCTAGCCCAACCTGTTCACCCCTAGGCTACAGTCGGCTTACATATGAATAGAGGAAATATGTTATTGCAAGTGCAAAATTAATACTTTTCTCCTACTGACCCAATAACAGAAGTCTGAATAAATGAAATAATAAAAGCTCACACATCTCATTTTATAAAACATTGTCATAAAAAATTACAAATTTAATAAGATAATTATTTATTATGAACAGGGGGCTTACCACGAACTATTATTGCGATTCAATTACAGGAACGTTTCAGCGACTTTTTGTTCAATGACGTACCTTATTGTCATGACAATAAGAAACGTCATTGCACAAAAAGTCGCTGAAACGTTAAAACAAAACTGCTATAAGAGGTGGTGGTAAGCCCACAGTATTATTTTAAAGAATTTAGGGATTTTGAGGAAATTTTGAAACATATTTAGGGGATAAAAATTGGCAGGGGTCGGCAACACTGAATTTCAATTTTCATTATTTATTTACTACTATTTGCAATTTTGCAACTATAACTTCTCAATAGATAAAGAAAACAAGATATATAATATTAGCACTATAAGATAAGATTATATTATTATAAAAATCTTAGAATCAATATGCAGAATCAAGAAAAAGTATTAAAGTACCTGGTATCAGTGGAAAAGTTGGCAGAAGAAATATTATCAGATAAACGTGAAATTATTATGTTAGATAAGAGAAGAAATCACAATCGCGAAGCTTTACGGGACATTATGAAGTCATCACAACACAAATGTTGGGTAACTGTGGGATCAGTGCTTATAAAACATAACCTCGAATCTACAAAGGCCCTCCTGGAAGCCGATCAAAAGCAGTTGAACATTGATATTAATAAGCTGCGTAGTGATCTCAGAGTAAAAGTTAATAATTTAAGGGATTTAGAAATGCAAGAACCGGTACCAGGACTGATGCTAGTACCAATGTCACAGAAAGAAACCAATGGACTGTCTAGTGCTAAATTGATTTCTCCATAATGTAAATGATCTAGAAAAAAGGGAAATCTGACCTGTCATAAGCACAGAAAGCTGAACAGCTTCTCAGCTAAGGTTAGGTGTGCGTCATTAGGCAGGTGCCTATGGTGTGGAATAAACATATTGTATTAATGATTTTTATCTTACAGCACCCAAACTATACAGGTATTATTATATACCTACAACATAACTAACTGACACATCTCACGTGCATGTGTTGGTTTATTACTAGGCAGGCAGCCACATTGCACTGCACTGGAAGTGTCTATCAAGTGGTATACCAACTAATTCGCAGATTTCATATACCTTAGGTAATATCTCCTCTGTGGGTACCATCTCTAATATTGTAAAGGTTCCTGCAACAGGCAAGTTTATATGAGTCTCCTTACACTGTTAAAATTGATAACTTCCTATAATCCCACTAATATTATAAATATGAAAGTTTAGATGGATGTATGTTTGTTACTCTTTCACGCAAAAACTACTGAACAGACTTAGATGAAATTTGGAACACAGATAGTTAATAACCTGGATTAACACATAGGATACTTTTTATCCCCGAAGAATGTCAGGTTCCTGTGGGATTTTAAAGTTAATGCGGACGAAGCTAGTCGTAAATAAACTCCTTACATAAAATAGTACCTAGTTCCAATCATCATTAATGGGCCCGTTGGCTTTATGGCGCCTTTCACGTTGCAGGTCGTAGGTTCGATTCCTACCCGGGACATGCATTTGTGTGCATGAACACGTCTGTATGTCCCAAGTCTGGGTGTATGTGTATATTATGTATTTACAAACAAAAAAGTAGTATATGTAGTAATGTCAGTTATCTGGTTTCCATAGTACAAGTTAGTTTGGGATTAGGTAGCCATGTGTAAAAATGACCCAGGATAATATTATAATACAAGTCTATGCAGCTAAGCTCATTCTGTCTGTGGGCCTTTTGGTTTAAGTGTTTGAAATTAAATAAAAACAAAATATTTTTTATATTTTATTGGGCTAAGGTATTTCAAATAAAAAGTTGTCAAATATATATTTTCATTATCCACAGTTATACCTTTATACATGTAAATAATATAGTACATAACAAATAAATAATAAATAGTACCAAATTTTTAGGATTTATCCATTTAATAAAATTGTAGTTTGGTGTGATAATTATAATACAAGTGATTTGACTAAATGCCAATTAGTTAAGTGAACGAACCTTACAAAATTAGTTGTAGAATAATGTTACATTACCTCTAATTGTGTTTGCTTTGATGTTTTGTCAATAATTATTTATAATCTGTCCAACATGGCATTGCTCTTTGTGTTCAAGGTTTATCATAAAAATAATTGTGTAACCAATTAATGATAATCATCACCCAACTAGCTTAACATTATAAACAATATGGCATATATGAATTAATAGTTGATTTCAATTACATTTTCTTTTAGAAATAAACAATTGCAACGTAATATAAAACCTAAGCAAATTAACTTACTTATGAATAATTGTCAATATCAAAACATTTATCCTAAAGGTTATTGCTTAATAATATAATATATTCCTTAATAGCTTGTATTGAAAGTATCTTCATCAGTACAAAATGCCACATTTACTAAGAGGGTCCTCGAATACTTGAATGTAATATTTGTGGATTGTCTTTTGAGCACATAATACAATAATTCTGTCATATCACAAGTCTTTGAATTTCGAGTGGCCAAAGCACATGGTTTCGTTACATTGACTAATCTACTGGCATTAACTTGTACAGTACGAGCGTGTGTACGTTACGCAATAGGGACGCCGTGCGAGTTACAATCACAGATCCGCGGCGCGCTGCACGCCGGCCGCGCGCTCGCACTACCAGTTGGCCATACCGGGCTTGTTGAGCGTCATAAAATATATCTGACACGAGGAACCACCCTTGGCGGAAGAAAAGAATACTTTGTCGTTGCGCTCGCATAAGAATTTGAGTCGTTGTGCTTTCTTGTGCATAAATACGCCATCAAGGTGGCCGGACTCCACTGAGCGGATCTCGATAGCTTTATTGCCCCATCCCATTATCTGTCCTGTACCTATGTAGGCTACTGAGGTCGGCATTTCTCCCCACTAAAATAAAACGTGATGTGTAAATTAGTAAATGTAATAATGTTTTAACCCTAGCTTAAACAGACAAAACATTCCCAACGTAACATGTTGCTTATATTTATTGATAGCAAAACAACTACAACACATTTTTGGTGTGAATGGCTTGTAATTGCAAACTCATGCTAATGAAATCTGAATAGATACAAACCTGAAGCACTATGTTCTTGCTGACTCGTCCATAAGTGTTTACGTATACGCCTTCATTGTCGTAGCACAATAACAACTGGACGCCGTTGGAGTTTGGAAGAGGTACGATGCAGTGTGGGATTATGGCTCCCTGTGTCTAAGAAAAAGTGTAACATTACAGCTAAATGTAAATAATGTGATAAAAAAAGTAAGATTACAAATAAATTACTTACGTGCTTTGGAATATAAATATCATAGACAGTGGCAGTGTCCAAATCAACAGCGTGAAAACCATCTGCTGATCCATATATTACTTTCAGTCTTGTGCTTTCTTCAATAGTCAAATCTACTAAAAGAGGCCTGAAAAGAGTTTTTGTTAGTAAATATCAATTGCGTAATGTTATAATGAAGACATAGTAGACAAGTGTATTTGTTGAAGAATGCTAACCTATGCTGTAATTCACCAAAATTTTTGAAGGCCATAAATTTGTGATATGGTTTGGGCGCCCACGCGTAGATTTCAATTGAATCTTTCAGAGCTATAACAAGGAACTTGATCCTCTCATATTTCACGATACGGAAATGAACTGCGCCCTGCAATTCACCTACGTTTATCCAGCCATTCCTTCTTTCTGCTTGCTGTAACAAAACAGATGTATTGTTTAATTTACATATAACATTAGGACTAATCCAAGTAAGAAACATCCTTATAGAAAGTGCTTTATAGAAAATAAACTATCAGATACAACGATAGATCTGTAATACTCACATCACTAAGTCCATCAGTTCGCAGAATTTTGGACTTCAGCCAGCTAAGGTAATATACGCGAACGCGGTTCTTCTTTCCAGAAACAGTCACAAGTATATTCTGCCCTTCTAACACTTCCATCTGCTGGAAGCGGCGTCGTGAGATCAATTGATAAACCTTACCCTGACCCGAACGGTCGAGCAACATCAAACCATTTTCGGTGCCAATAAGCAAATTGACTCCTGTCGAAAAAATCAATGAATGAGTATCTTATATTATACCTCGATTTTAGTCATACATATTATTATTAAAACCACCGCGGCACTCACCCCATAATGCGGCACATAGTATCTCGGAGTTGAATCTCTTCTTGTATTTGCGTATCTCGGGCGTATCGGAGGACAGGTCGTGTCCGGTGGGCGTGACGTTGACGTTGACGTGGCTCTCGCGGCGCGAGGCGTTGCCGCCCGAGCCGGCCGTGCCGCCGCTGCCCGTGGAGCCGGCGCCGAACCCGAACGTGAGGAAGGAACGCTGCTTCTGTTGCAAGGGGAGGAACTGTTGGTGGGAGCCCACCGACGAGTTGGAGGGCGAGTGCTGCAGCGGGTGCGGCGACGCGACGCCCGATACGAACGACCGGGACGGCGTGGACTGGGCCGGGGACGGGGCCGGGGCGGGGGCGAGGTGCTGGTGGGACAGGGGCGTGCCTCCGGCAATAGCTTGCCTGTACTGCAACAGAAAATACGAACCATGTTATCAATTTGCTCAGGTTATAACATAGATACTTGTATAATTGAGTATTTTAACCGCTTCAGCAACCACATGAATTATTAGGTGAACGGTTAGTCAAATATGTCCATATCCCGTTGATTAGTTGCCATCTCAATACAGTTGGAAAGTTATTAGCTTGATGGCTATTATCTACATTTTATATGAATGTATAACTATGAATGAACTTTTACAATGGCATGTCAAGTGATTGCAGGCAATAACTCGCTTATTTAGATGAATGTGAATGCATTTTGATATTTTTGAGGACTATTAATCAGTTATTGTATCTATCTATCTATAACATGATTTACGATCGTATTTAAAAAAAAACCTGTGAGTGATAACTTCGATCATAAAATAACTATCTAGTTTATTCGGCGTAATCTAAAGATACCTAATAATAATGGTACGTAATCAAGAATCTAACCATTTAAAAACATCACTTTGCAACTTTAAAGTAGCTGTGGCTTAGGAAGTTAGTTCCAACAAAATCCTCACTCGAGCTAACACCAATTAATTAATTAATCCCAAGACCTTTGCTCTGATTACAAGTTATTAAGCTGCCTCAAAATATACTTGAGCTACCTTATAATAAAGCTTTGATAAAATCGATCTGCATTCGATGATCAGCATAACATTGTCGTACATAATGAAAGCGTCACTAGTGAATGCATAAATATAAAGAAGAAGTGAGATACAGTTCCAACTTTCAACAAACAACAGTCTATGAGAACCTTAAGCATTTCCTCTTGCATCAATTCGTTTCGTACTTACGCAGTGGTAACAGGTGTCTGCAAACCGGTCGCGCAGTGGCTCCAGGATGTTTGCATGATTGACAACCATTATCACATTAATACGATAAACCAAAAGCTTGAGACACCACACAGTTATGATCCATAACAGGAGCTTCCAACACCGAGCTCTGTACTCTATTTCATCATATATCAAGACATAACAAATTGAGATTAAAGTATGATGTGTTGGTGTATTTTGTATTAATGTTAAAAGTACGTGTGATTCATTGGTTTACCTTTTGTAATAATGGTTCTGGGTATTAGCAAATTAAAGATACGAAATACAAAATCTATTTTAAAAAATTGCCTAATGAAGCGGCCTAGTGTTGGAAGCACCTTGGTTAATTAATTTATAATGAACACATCACGGCATGTTACTAGAGATCCCACATTTAATTAACCCTTAAGCATGTGTACGGTGGAGATGCCACGCAATAATAGACAACACTCGCATAATGTGTGTTGAAAAAAATCGAAGTACAATGACAATAGCCACCAGTACAATACTAAAAGCAAACTGGGGTTCATGTTGTTATCTTTGGGTAATCTGATGATAATGTTTAATTGTTTGTATGGGACACATTAGAGTCGTATCCAGCCTCGTCACGTATAAAGTCCATAAACTACTAAGCCGAATGGCGAGCAGAGGGACCAAATTACAAAAAAAAAAAAAGATTGCCAGTTGCTGCTTTTTTATATAAATGATGATTATGATGTCTTTAGCCCTGTATTCATGGTAAACTTTTGTTTATAAACAATGTTGCATCCACATGTTGCTGTAAACACTGCTTGTTGCAGAGTTGCCAGCGACATGCGAACTATTGTTAACGTGTGTGGACGTGTATGCAAACTGTTTATCAACTTGGCAGTAGTTTGTAGTAATTATAAAATACCTCGGGCAACATTTTAACGCAGACTGCCGTGTGGGCAGGAAATATTATTTAAAGATTCCCGCAACTTTGGTGGCGGTTGATCAACTGTTGCTCAACATTTTTTTTCCATGAATACTTGGCTTTGCCTCGCTGGATAGGTGAGTGGACTTGGAAAGGCTAGAGGTACTTGTGGTGGAGAGCTCACCTCCTCGCTGGTGGACTTGTCGTGGCGCGGCGGCGTGGTGGGCTGGCCGGCCTGGCTCAGTAGGTCGGGCAGCACGGAGCTGGTGCGAGACCCGCTACCCTCGTTCACGCCGCTTGGCCGGCCCTGCGGCTGTACCCAATACAATATTATGCTCTCATCTGGAAAAAATCTAAGTAAATTAATGTTATGAAATTACTGTTAAATGGTGCATATAAAAATTCATGAGTAGGTAATCAAAATATATTTTGTCAAATTTCGTCAAAGGAAACCAATTAATAGAGTAGCAAAATCATACATCTCACCAAATGGCTGATATTATTTCTAAAACAGCACAATATATTTCCCAAATTTTTCGGATGCTGCGCACACTAAAATATTATCGTAAACTTATATCAAACTTGGACAAACATTTTTAAATTCTTAGCATATTAATATTTTGACTATAACAAGGCTTGACATACACGGCAGCCAAACATGCATAGTAAAACACATTCACAAAATTGATGAACTTTTCTTGCCAGCTTCTGTGACATTTCGTTAGGCAGCATTCCTAGTGTGGTTAATTTTCAGGTGTTGATGGCATAATTATTGCATTTGACGATATCTTGGCAGGAAGACGGTATTCGCGCACAGACAATGATATAAATTATTAGTTGATGAGTGAGTTGCGGTGAGTACACAGGTTAGAAAGTTGAAGCTGTTAAGAGTTCATAGTTTCTAAGGTTAAATATTGGTCCATCTACTAGGAAACAGATATGTTATGACTACCGACTCTATACCCTTTGTCTTCCCGTATAAATGCACTATAAATAAAGTAAAACTAGACACTATGATCAGAAAATCACGCCAAAATGTAAGACGTGTGAGCAATAACTAGGTATATAAAAGGTGTCAATTCTCCGGTATACACGTAACATCCGCATTTTTAGTATAATCACAAACAAGACGTATACCATTCCCATACATGTATATAAATTATTATGTTATTATATTAACCAAAACCAGCAGCTACCAACTACATACAGACCTTTTATAAAAGCGTCCAACTCAAATTCGTAGATGTTAGTCAAGTCTATGTTAGAAAACCAAACCCTCATACCAGTAAGTATAAAAATTAATCAAACTATCCTGAGCAGGGAGCAATTTACCTGGTCCTGAGCGAGTACCGCTTCCTGCCCACAACTTGTCAAAAGCTCAGTATGTCTATTGTACTGGGAATTTCTTCGGAAAACTATATCAGATTCAGTCTTTTCTCTGCGAGGTCTGACGACGCTAGGGTCGGTGCCGGCGGCGTCCGCGCCGCACTTGGCGTCGAGCGCGGCGGCCGTGAGGTCCGGCGAGCCGGCCTGTTCGAAGGACGCGCCGCTCGAGAAGCAGATACTCGTCGACGGGGAGTCACTGTTGATGCTGCTTTGTCTGCTCGGTCCGTTGCTCTCGCTGTCTTGTCTGATCAACGCAGCGACGCTCTTCAAAGCGTCTATCGGATTATTCGCTGCCGATCTCCGGTCACTGTTCCTTTTTTCATCTTTTTTCCTTTCCAGCTGGTTCAGTTTCAAGCTATCGTTAGTCTTTATAAAGTCGGTTAAGATGGGTTCTCCTGAAGACGGCTTGATAACTTGCTTCCGAGTATTGTGGAAAATGCCACTGGATCGTAGTGGTTTGTTTACTCCTGCGGGACTTTCATGTTTCGGAAAGTAAATAGCGGAGTGGCGAGTACTAGGCAAGGGGAACAGATCAGAATTTTCTCGCCTAAATCCTCTAAAGAAACGATTGGGGGTACTAATTTCTGTATCTTGTTCCTTTTTGTGTTTAAGTATTTCAGATAATTTATCCTGAGTGGTTTTCTCACTGGGTTTCTGAAACAATTGCTTGTGACGGGACGGCGGAGTGGCGATAGCTTTGAATTTAGACCACGGGTCTTCCGTTTCCAATCGAGATTGTCTCTGCAAATGTGCTCGCTTTTGGTCGACATCTTTAGATGCATATCGCTTCTCATCTTTAACTTCGGCACTCTTCGATGGGAAAAATCTAGCAAAGTCCCAGTCCTTCAGTAATACTGCTTCGTCAACGTCCGACTGCCGTTTATCGGTTTCGGTATTCTCTCTCTGATGTTTTTCAAACATGTCCGATACAAAAAGTACACATAAATAATAGGAATAAACAAAAATATGACATCTATGCTCACTAATCTTACTTTGGCGTGAAAAAGGAAATAATCGAAGACAGTAAATTAAACTAAGACAAGCACGATCGTTCGAAAAGCGCCCCGTTCTGCACGTTCACCGCGAAAGGACCAGCTCGGTCACTACACAGTAACGTGACCCGATAACGATATTCGACAACGTTTCAGCTGGGTAATAAGCAGAATTAAGGGGCATGAGTTTCGAACGTTGCATAAGTATGATAAAAATGAGACCAGTGAACTCTGCGGTAGCATTTAACACGAGATGCGGCGGTGGGCAGCACCAACTCACCCGTTTCATGACGAGCGTGCGGTCGGTGTGCGCGTCGTCGTCGTCCGGCGTCGGCGGCAGCGGCCGCGTGGGCGCGCCCGCGCCCGCCCCCGCCCCCGCACCTGCCGCCGCGCCCGCGCCCGCGCCGCCCTCCGCGCCGCCGCCCGGCCTGTAGCAGAACTCGGGACTGACAAGCCAACACAACCCAACGAGGACCGGGACCAGGACGGGGACGGGAGGCCGAACAAAAACGAGGTTCCAAATAAACGAAGAAAATATGCAAAACAAAATAAATCAAAGGGATTCGTTTAGTGAGTACATTTTATAAACTAAATTATCACAAGTGTCCAGGTTTTATCGTTCGTCCGTGTGCACGCGTGTTTACTTACAGCGGTTTAGGCGGATCGCTGGCCAGGAGTGTTCCATCGTTGCGCACTCGCCCGCCGCTCTCCTCGGCGTCGGACTCGCTGTCGGAATCGTCAAACGCGGGCTCGGGGGGATTCCTTTCCACCGGTGGGCCTAAAGTTACCGATACTAGTTAAGACTTTATTTTTGCTTTAGTGAGCCTAATTTAATAGTTTAAAAGAACAGTTCGTACCTTGTCCGTTAGTGGGTGCACGCGGCGGTCGATTCGGCGGCTCGTTGCCCGATACGACTCCCAGTTCGTTAAGTTGTGCGGCCAATTTGTCCAAGTCCTGATGCAGACAAAGTTTAAGTACATCACATTTTGGAAATATTCCAATGTCGAACAACGTATAATTAAATACACATACAAAATTTAACCTACCTCTGGCCTTCTCGGTGGAAGCTGCAGTTGAAGTATAAATCGGATGTGCAAAGAAAGTTAACAGCGTGACATGAAAATAAAAACGAAAAGCCAATAAAATAAAAGTAGCCAAGAAACACATAACAATCATCATTTAGGAGGAACACTGAAGACATTATAGTGGAATATGAAAAAAAAAAAAATTGAACCACACTCATGCGGGACTAAAACGATACAAGATCGTATCATGTACATTTTTTTTCATACCTGGTCACAATAAAATGTATGGTTCGTTAGATATAAGCAGGGGCGTAGCTACCGCCGTATCAATAATTTGGGGCCCCGAACGTGTGTGAAAATTCATTACCCTTCATTTGGGCAACAAATTTTGATACAGGGCCCATCTAAGGCATGGTACGCCACTGGATATAAGGTACATTTTATAGCCATTAAGACAACAAATCTAAATATTTATTGGAGCGAATGAATGAGCACTATGATTAAATTGCAAGCTAGCTGCAAAATTGCATCGTCATATTTGTAAATTTTCAGCTGGCTTAATCCCAAATATAAATGCAATCCATCTGAAAAGATCCTAAGGGATTGAGCCCAAAAATCCATACGAGAGCGTACCATGGGTTTGAACAAGTTATGCGAGCCGCGCTGCGGCGGCTGCGGGCCGCTGGCGGGCGGCGTGCCGTTGTTGGAGCCCGAGCTGTTCGATGAACCCGATGACTTTGGCGTGGGCGGCAGAGGCCTGAAATCGCACAAATTATAGACATCATTGTTGTACGAAACCATTATTTATATTTTTATTATAATTAAATACTCATTTACTCATTTTTTTTTTCATTTCTATAAAGCCCGTAGCAGATGATGCGCTGTAACTTACAGTAGCAAGTAATAAATAAATCATTAGTACTAGCGCGAGCTTCAGCAGTGGTAGCTGATTGGTTAAGCACGCGTCTTGCGGGCTTAAGGTCCTGGGTTCAAACCCTGGCTCACACCTCTGGATTTTTCGAAATCTATGTGTGAATCATAACTTTAATATGATTATCACTTACTTACGGTGAAGGAAAACATCGTGAGGAAACCTGCATGTCTTTAGACATGTGAAATCCACCAACCCGCACTGGACCAGCGTGGTGGATTATGGCCTGAATCCCCTCGCATTGAGGGGAGGCCCGTGCCCAGCAGTGGGACATTAAAAGGGCAATTTTTTTTTTTACTAGCGCGAGCAAACAAATGTACCTAATTCAAACCACTCGCACTTAGGAAAAAGTGTTCACATGATGCAATTTGTCGTCATCTGCAACGGGCTTGGCATTCAGTAAATAAGATGATCCTATTGTTGTTTGCTATTGGTTAGTAGGTATAATGAATGAAGTGATCACAGAACAATATTTACCTATATCTATTAGGCTGTTGTGCCTGTGGATCTGGCACAACAATCAGTCTTTGTGGTATGGACGGCCTCGCCGGTGGGCCAGGCTCTAGAGCATCAAACGACAATGTTAATAGACGTCACATAGTTATTATCAAATAAAATAGTGCAGTTAGAATGTTATGTCACCTGGTATCTCCTCGCGTTCCTCGCGTTTGCTGTTGCGTTTCGGTGGCGGCTGCGGCTGGGGCGCTTCAGCGGGTCTAGTTTATCACACAAATGATTAAGATGGTGTTACTAAGTTAATGGGCAATCCTCGTTTTTGTTGACGGGTACTCACCTGGGTCCTTCTTGTATTTGCTGGAAGTTGCGGCGCAGCGTGTCGCCGCCCTGGTGCGCGGCGGCGTTGTGTACGATGGAGGAGGGCTCGCCGGCGACCGCGTTCTCCTCCTCCTCGCCCTCGGACCCCGAGTACTTGTAGTCCTCCCGCACAGAGTTGTCCTGCTTCCGTTTTTTACATCTATCTATGTGATCTTTCAATTGTATCCTCACTTGCCTCTCCGTCGGCTGCTCTCTGTAACATATCGATAAGATTTCCAATATCGTTCGTGTGTGATGTCACTCCAGGGCTCTAAGTTGCTTAGCCATTGCCATTAAGCTGCTATAGTGATCGACCCTCTGATTGGCAGGTCAGAATTAACCGACCACTCGGAGGGTCGATTACTATAGCAACTTAATGGCAATGGCAGTTCGATGGTTAAGCGACTTAGGGCCCAGGTTTTAGGTGTAGGACTTACCTTATAAATGCATGTTTTAAAAGTTGTTCAGTGTAAGGCCGTTGGTGATAATCTTTTACTAGAACGGTCTCGATGAAACTATGAAATTTCTTAGCCCACTTCTTCGACTTCAGGCGAGGCGGCGGGTTTCTGTAATTATTTTTTACTGATAAACATTTGAGTCATCGCTTCACAATTGTTAGGTGTTCGTATCGAAAGGAGTCGTACCTTGGAATGAGGAAGAGAGCTCTCATAGGGTGGAGGTCACAGAGGGGTGGTTGACTCTCGGCCATCTCCAGCGCGGTGATACCGAGCGACCAAAGGTCAGAGCGATTATCATACGTGGCATCAGGGTTCTCGTCGCACGCGATAACTTCGGGCGCCATCCAGTACGGCGTGCCAATGAACGTGTTCCTTCTACCTATGGTCCTGTCCAGCTGGGCTGATACTCCAAAATCCACTAATGAAATAAAACGTTACTAAGTATTATGAAAGAAAAAATATCAGGGTATTAATTCTTTTGAAGTTTGTGATTACCCAGTTTAACTTCAGCATTGTCAGTCAGCAAGACATTCTGTCCTTTTATGTCACGGTGAATGACTTTATTGGTGTGCAAATAGCTGAGACCTCGGAGGATCTCTCTACATATGTAGGATATCCATTCTTCTTTCAGTGACTGCCCCTTTGTGGACTTCACCAAGTCAGTTACAGATCCTAAAAGATACAAAGTTACAATTACTAGCTGTACTAAAGCTGATTATCTCACGAACAAAAGAAAAACAAACAAAATTAAATCAACCTGTATTCAGTTGATTATTATCAACAGCTTCAATAAATTATCTAGAACACACCTGCACCACAGTACTCCATAACCAACCAAAGTTGGTCATCTTTCCCAGGAGGGCTCTTCTTGATAAATGCTCCATAATATGTGGCAATGTTACGGTGATTGGAATACTTTTTCAGTACATTTATCTCTAGCTTTATCTCTTCTTCCTCGTCTTGTGTGACATCCATAACTTTGATAGCAGCAAGCTGCCCGGTCTTTGTATGGCGACCCTATAATAAATTGATGCAATAAAGACATTAACAGCACATGGACCAGGACAAGACTTATGTAACTGATTATGCTACACCAAGCACTGTAGTGGTGTCACCTCCACAATATAGGTGTAGTATGCAAACAACTTGTTGAACAAGTAAAGGCCATAATACAGCAGGTAGCCATGGCGACGTCGCCAGCCACCGTAGCCAACTATTCGTATTGAAATGTATGGGAGGCACCTGGCGAAGGACTGGCGAGTCAATACAAATTGTGTGGATACGTGGCCGGCGACGTCACCTGGCGTCCCGATGTGTTATGGCTCTTATAAGAGGGGAATATACAAGACATCGCCTGAAGTAGACAAGTGTTATTAGTAGCCCAAGCCCTCCAAAATTTAGTGGTCAGGGGTACGAATAACATATGTCCACTTTGGGTAATGACCACTCTATGCAGAATAAAGAATTGACCAAATTGACGCTGGTTAACGAGTGGCTTGCCAGCCAGTTTGAACAGTCACACAGTTTCCATATGAAGCTGGCTGATGCTTCCGACAAGAGTGAATCACTCACATGCATTTCTTAGCAGGATGCTACTCTCATGTTTGTAAAGGTGCATGTAGTTTAACAGACTCAAACCGTACTGTACTATTACAGTCAATAATATGTACAAATCTTGAAACAACATATAACTATGTGATATATCTAAATATGTTTCTAAAAATAAGCTTGTTTCCATTATTAGATACAGTTCCGTTATGGCTACAAAATATGTTCGTTATTAAATAAAATGTTATCAGCAGATAGCAAATGAGTCATGAAAATCATAATATACCTAGTTAACAAGGATAATAACATTTTTTTTTATTTATGCATTGGAAAAGAATGATACTATGAACTAGAAAAAAAGTGGATTTCTAGATAGCTAAATATCTGTTTCATTATTTAATTACTAACCATTGTATTGTGTTGCACTCATACAAAATGAACAAACAATCCATTATGTTGTTTAAGATACAAACAAGTAATGAACAAATCAACATACATGTGCAAGAGACTTTCATGACATTTGGCACAGATATAATTTATGACTCAAGTTACACCCATGGAACACAACTTGAGTAAACCTGTAGTTTGAACCAGTACCTATCAATTCTTAATAATTTGAAAATGAATCACTTTGTTGCTGCAATATCAAGTCCATATATATTTTTTAGAAGGGTTAGATGGTCGGAGAACAATAATGACAGCATTTCAGTTGTATTTCTTAGAAATAGTTTGAATATGGACTCCTATAATCCTACATATATCAAATGATACAAGCTACTGTTGCTTGTGACTTACATAAAATATAACCTATAAATTTAATGATTTAAGGAGATTTTCATAAAATAATAATGATTTCCACGGATAAGTGAATTTCCTATAGGTGTAATTAACAAACTAGACTAAAAAAAGGAGGGTGTTCTCAATTTGGAACTGAATTATTATTCCTTTGTATGCTGCATAATACCAGCATTTATGAACTGTTTTTATTACATGAACAGCTAATTGTATGACCAAAATATGTTGTTGTGGACAGACACCTTTATTCCCATCTCAAATAATAAATTTTTCAAACAGAAGTAGATAGCAAATGTACCTAACAGGCCTAACAGCAAGCAGTTAATCATAGGAGATAAAAACAAAAAGTACTTTTATGATATAGAAGGCACACTGATGGGTACTAATGAAGTTCATTGACATTAATAGACTCCTACTCTTTAATTGTAATGCTTTCATTGGGGCCTATTACGTTGAATTTTTATTAACTGTATTAGGAACATACATGCATCTCATAGGTTTTACACAATGTGATCATGCAAACAATATCGGCAATATATTGAATTGCCGATAGTTCTGTGCTTACAGGGACAGATCAATTGAATCATTATTTTGTTATACATACCTTGTACACTTGTCCATACGTGCCATTTCCGACTACTTCTATGAGCTCAAATATACCAGCGGGATCCTGGAATGATACATATTCATTCAAATGACATTGCCTACCAAGTTATTCTGCTATTTCAAAGTAAACCTTCACTTATGATTCACGCCCTGTGAGATCATTGCCCTTTGATTAGTTATTTGGAAAAGCTAAGAGCATCCCTGTATGCTGGCTCTATAAAAGCAGTTATAAATACAATAGTATGTTTTAATTTTACCTTTAGCGCGCTGAGGTCAATGTCGTCTAATGAACAATTTACAGACGGTGCCAGTTGATGCGCCATTTTGAGTATATTGTCACACACGAAGACAAAGCACGAGAACCTCACATCAATGTAAAAAGCGTATAAAACACGTAAATTATGACATTGGCAATGAGATTACAAAGTTTTCAATATCGTACGATTAAACAATTTATAAAACTCATTGTTTACACCTAAATTTAAGTAATTTACAGATACACAAAACCGTACGTCGCTCACACACCCGGCGGGGATGCCAGATTAATAAAAAGCACAGATAAACAAAAACATTGGTGTGTCAAAAGATATTTTACTGTAGCAATGCTCATATTCATTCTATATTTTTTTTAATTTATAGGGATCAAATAATTCAGGTATTTACTAAGGGTATTTATGTATAAAAAGGGTTGTGTATTTTTTATTTATAAAGATATTATAATTTCCCTACTTCAATACATAACCCAAAATAGTTGGCTAGTGACATCTGTTGGACGGTATCGTAAACAAACAGATAAGAAAGAGAAAGAAATTGGATTACGCTATTATAGTTTCGAATCGATATATTTTTTGGCGGGAAGTGGAAAAGCCATTTTGTATTAATAGTTTTCAAAAGTTGTGTTTCCTTGTATTATAATTTGTAATGTTGGTGGAATATTAACAATTATATCTTCATAAATATGCGTGAGTGTGGGAAAATGGAACAAAAGTGGTGAAACATGATTTTGGTTCCCGAAGAAGTGTGGTAATTTGTTAGTAAAGTATCCGCCTTTTACTGATTCGAGTATTTTAGATATACCATGGATATACCTAATTACCCAAATGACACGAAACCATTATACCTAACTTAAGACGAAATATTCACAAAATACTTTATCCGAATGTGTTCACCGATAAACGATTAATAGTACATTGTTATCCGAGGGGCAAAGTAACTCATTATTGGTGCCGAGACGGGGTTTGGCGCCCGAGCGTAGCGAGGGCGCTAATATTTCGAGGGACCAATAATAAGTTACTTTAACCCGAGGTAAACACTGTGCTTTTCATCACGTGTACAAGGAAAGAAAAAATAAAATATTATTTAAGTAGCTAAAGAAAAAATGAGTGAACAACTACTTACCTACTTACACATACACACACATGTATTCTGACGTAGATTGTGTATTTTGCTTTTTGATATTTTGACACTCACTTTGTTTTTTTTTAGAGGCCAGTTTTTTCAAACATTAAAAAGGTTTTAGTCTGTGATTATAGTTTCGAAGGAGGAACGATTTGTGATTGATTTAGGGAAAATTGAAAATATTTGCCCAAATCTATGATATTTCAAAGAAATCGTTGAAAGTAAATTATAATAAAGTCATTTAAAAAAATATATTTGTATGCTGTATTTTCTAACTCTCTGTGCATGCAAATCTTTCCCGCTGTTTTCTGTTATCCTTCTGTTGAACTGGATGTTAAGGAGTGGATTAAACTAGTATATTGTGAGTTGGAGCATTGTCTTATTTATAACCGACCCAATCCATATACGAACATAATCCCTCATATTCTTTAATTAATACTTAACTTTATGTTATTTCAATTTTACATCGCGCTGTAAGAAGGTTGGAACTATTATATTCTCTTTGGTTGGAACATGGTTCAATCATCGACGTAATACCATTGAACATGACTGTGGACTACAAACTTTATTTTCCATTCATTTAATCAAAAATAATCCTTATGTGACGGACTTAACGCCCACGATGCACGCATTATAAAAACCGGTCCGAGCCAGATACCTATAACTGCGCCTTCTTTCCCTTTCTAATAGTACAACCTTTCATCCCTTGTGTTGCCAGTTAATATTTATTCGATCACCTTAAACTTGGTACATTTTCATGTTAAGAATAATAAACAATAAAGTCGATTAATGAAATACCTATGGTAAAGTATAAGAATATCCTAAGATTAAAATTTCAAATAGAAATAAATATCTGGAAATAAGTACTTACCTTCTTTAATAATTCGCTTGTAATTGTCAGTTGCGTGATGTCTATAGGAATCGTAGCAGAAATAAAATTAAAAACTTGAAACACAGAACGTCAATTTGCGTGACACACGACATTTTCAGCTAATTTTAAATCTAGAGGATTGTGCTGAATTTTCTCATAAAAATGGGTAGAATATGCGTAATGGAAGGGTGTAAAAGCGAATATTATCCGAATTAAGGATTATCTTAACATAGGTAAGTGGGTAACTATGTTTTCCACGTTAAGTACGTTTTAGATGTTCGGGTGACATAAATTTCGTTAGTAAAAAGGACTATAATATCAATCTTATTATGTGTCTGTGTTAACTGAGGAATATCGTCCACGGGAACTGTTTGCAGCGATAAAGTCGCGCTTTTCGTTGCCGCACGACTACATCGCTACTTTTTGAAGTCGGTCGCATTTGCAGCGCGCGACAGACCACACGCTGGTAAAACGCGACGCTCACGCCGCGTTGTCACGGCTCGCCGGGCTCGCACACGGCGTTCGCGTCGTTCACACGCTCGAGGAACGCGCACGTCTAGGGCCAGATTAACCATTTCAGGCAATGTAATTCTCGGGGCCCCTTTCCTTTACCCTTTTGTTACTTTTTAATAGTATATTACTGCCACGGTCTGTAATGAGTGTGTTGCTGGGCGCGTTGTTGATGGCCGAAAGCGCGGCGCAGCGCAGCTCCAGGCCTCCACAGCGCGGTCAGCATTGCAACCCTTGATGGACAATATAAAATAAAGGCCGAGACCGATGGTTTGTCGATTGAAATTGTTTGCAATTGGGACGACTTTTGACTTTACACTTCCCGATTACTCCTAAGCAATAAAAAACAAAAAAACAATTTTATCTTTTACAGATCCCAGGCGTGTAAATTGGTTACAACAAATACCTATTGGCTACAGAAAAATTACCCAAAATTCCGTCATATACAGCAAGCATTTTAAGCCGACAGATTATGTCCCTAATTTAACACAACGTTTTAAAGGAAAATGCCCTGCCCTCACTGTTCCTTTTCGTTAGCACAAAGGACAATGGGCAAAAATGGTCCAAATGTCCACCACTTCCGAGACCTACGTCACTCGATAGACCACTACATACTGAGTAACTTTTGCAAAGCCAGTTCAACAAAATAGGCTGTCAGTAAAAAAAAAATTGTAGTTTAAAAAAATATTTTAATTTTTTTATTTCACACTTATGCTGCGTTCCATTCACCGTAATTTTTGTTATTTTCGTCCACAAAAAGTGTTAAAAACGATAATAATGATAACTTTCAGTACAAGTTGGTGCGAGTGGAACGTGATTTGTGGACAAAAATAACGAAAATAACAAAATTAACAGTGATTGGAACGCACCACCAGTGTTATGTCTTATACATTTTTTTCGAAAGGCAACAATATAAATACACTTTCTAACATTAAATAAAAATAAAATAAGCTGTCAGAAAGCAAAAAATGCCGTGAAACATATTTTATTATTATTTTTGTTACCTGATGATAAGTGAAAAAGTAAGGTAACGCATAGAAGGTACCTGCTTATTTATTTTATAGAAGCGCTTGTTGTTCACTTTTCATCAGGTAACAAAAATAATAATAAAAACTTTTCACGGCATTTTTTGCTTTCTGACAGCTTATTTTATTTTTATTTAATGTTAGTAAGAGTATTTATATTGTTGCCTTTCGAAAAAAATGTATAAACATAATACTAATGGTGAAATCATATTTTTTTTTAATCTACCCGTATTTTTTTACTTACAGCTTATTTTGTTGAACTGTCTTTGTAAAAGTTACTCAGTATTTAGTGGTCTATCGGGTTACGTAGGTCTCGTCAGTGGTGGATATTTGGACCAAGTCCCATACAGTTTTGCCCATTGTCCTTTAATTTTGTCTTATGGTCTAATTAGTTTGATATTCTTAGGGTACCGTACCTAATAAGGAAAAAAACTAAACCCTAATATGATAACTTTGTTGTCCGTCTATCTGTCTCTATGTCCGTCTGTCACAACTTGCACAGCCCAAATCAAACATAACATGTTAACAGTAGTAGGTACCTTTTATAGCATAGAAAAAGAGTAAGTATAGGAAAGATAAGTATTGGAAAAACCATAGATATGGAGAGCCTAGACAACGTCAAGCGTGTGAAGTGTCATGTTACTTTATATTACAAAGTGGCAAAATCTACGATCTTAAATACTATTTTGTAACTTCATTTAGGTTGCCAAGATACAGACAGGCACTCGTGTGGTTTGGCCACCGCAGACTAATTTATTGTACCTACTCATGTTCTTAAGAAAATAAACATCCCTTTCCTTATTTTATTATTTTCCTATCATAACAATCTCGGAACAAAAGCACGTTTTCACTAGATGTCCATGGGGACGTTCTCAAAATTTCAAAATATTATGGTCACTCTTGTTGGCAAAGGAAACAACGTTCAGTATGGTATCTCGCTGTCGGCTTCACTTTTGCTGCCAAGTCCGCATTCCAGGTGTTAGAGACTTAAAACTTCCTTGGGTTCAATAGAAACTCGTACTTTTTTATAATTTGACAGAATCGTGGACAGAACAGGCACAATTGTTATCTGGATACACGATTGTGCCCGTTCTGTCAACGAATTTGCCCGACCCAAGGAAGTTTTAAGTCTCTAACACCTGGAATGATGACTTGCCAGCAAAAGTGAAGCCGACAGCGATATACCACACTGAACGTTGTTTCCTTTGCCAACAAGAGTGACCATAATATTTTGACATTTGGAGAACGTCCCCATGGCTATCTGGTGAAAACGTTATATTGTTCCAAGATTGTTATGATAGGAAAATAATAAGAAAATAAGGCAAAAGGATGTTTATTTTCATAAAAACATGAGTAGGTACAATAAATTAGTCTGCGGTGGCCAAACTACGCGAGTGCCTGTCTGTATCTTGGCAACCCAAATGGAGATACAAAATAGTATTTAAGATCGTAGATTTTGCCACTTTGTAATATAAAGTAACATGACACTTCACACGCTTGGACGTTTTCTAGGCTCTCCATATCTATGGTTTTTCCTATACTTATCTTTCCTATACTTACTCTTTTTCTATGCTATAAAAGGTACCTACTACTGTTAACATGTTATGTTTGATTTGGGCTGTGCAAGTTGTGACAGACGGACATAGAGACAGACAGACGAACAACAAAGTTATCATATTAGGGTTTAGTTTTTTTCCTTATTAGGTACGGTACCCTAAGAATATCTAACTAATTAGACCATAAGACAAAATTAAAGGACAATAGGCAAAACTGTATGGGACTTGGTCCAAATATCCACCACTGACGAGACCTACGTAACCCGATAGACCACTAAATACTGAGTAACTTTTACAAAGACAGTTCAACAAAATAAGCTGTAAGTAAAAAAATACGGGTAGTTCAAAAAAATAATATGATTTCACCATTAGTATTATGTTTATACATTTTTTTCGAAAGGCAACAATATAAATACTCTTACTAACATTAAATAAAAATAAAATAAGCTGTCAGAAAGCAAAAAATGCCGTGAAAAGTTTTTATTATTATTTTTGTTACCTGATGAAAAGTGAACAACAAGCGCTTCTATAAAATAAATAAGCAGGTACCTTTTATGCGTTACCTTACTTTTTCACTTATCATCAGGTAACAAAAATAACAATAAAATATATTTTACGGCATTTTTTGCTTTCTGACAGCTTATTTTATTTGTATTTAATGTTAGAAAGTGTATTTATATTATTGCCTTTCGAAAAAAATGTATAAGACATAACACTAAGTGTGAAATAAAAAAATTAAAATATTTTTTTAAACTACTCATATTTTTTTTACTGACAGCCTATTTTGTTGAACTGCCTTTGCAAAAGTTACTCAGTATATAGTGGTCTATCGAGTGACGTAGGTCTCGGAAGTGGTGTACATTTGGACCATTTTTGCCCATTGTCCTTTGTGCTAACGAAAAGGAACAGTGAGGGCAGGGCATTTTCCTTTAAAACTCGTTGTGTTAAATTAGGGACATAATCTGTCGGCTTAAAATGCTTGCTGTATATGACGGAATTTTGGGTAATTTTTCTGTAGCCAATAGGTATTTGTTGTAACCAATTTACACGCCTGGGATCTGTAAAAGACAAAATTGTTTTTTTTTTTTTTATTGCTTAGGAGTAATCGGGAAGTGTAAAGTCAAAAGTCGTCCCAATTGCAAACAATTTCAATCGACAAACCATCGGTCTCGGCCTTTATTTTATATTGTCCATCAAGGGTTGCAATGCTGACCGCGCTGTGGAGGCCTGGAGCTGCGCTGCGCCGCGCTTTCGGCCATCAACAACGCGCCCAGCAACACACTCATTACAGACCGTGGCAGTAATGTACTATTAAAAAGTAACAAAAGGGTAAAGGAAAGGGGCCCCGAGAATTACATTGCCTGAAAGGGTTTAACGTCCTTCGTATGTCGTTATTTTATTTATCACAAAACTCACTCACACCAATAGCTATTGTCCGTTCTCAAATAATTATATGGTAGTTAAATAAATAGTCCCAAAATCCAATTTAAAAACGTAAATTTATTTCCACTATGTAAACCCCCGGGCGACAACCGTTCAGTCGGGACAGCGCGTAGTAACTCTCTCGCCTTTCATACCCTCACACTCTTTATACTTTGTTTGTTTACCTTATACTTCGCCTCACATAATTACATGTGTCCCTACAAGGGTTAATCTGGCCCTAGACGTGCGCGTTCCTCGAGCGTGTGAACGACGCGAACGCCGTGTGCGAGCCCGGCGAGCCGTGACAACGCGGCATGAGCGTCGCGTTTTACCAGCGTGTGGTCTGTCGCGCGTTGCAAATGCGACCGACTTCAAAAAGTAGCGATGTAGTCGTGCGGCAACGAAAAGCGCGACTTTATCGCTGCAAACAGTTCCCGTGGACGATATTCCTCAGTTAACACAGACACATAATAAGATTTATATTATAGTCCTTTTTACTAGCGAAATTTATGTCACCCGAACATCTAAAATGTACTTAACGTGGAAAACATAGTTACCCACTTACCTATGTTAAGATAATCCTTAATTCGGATAATATTCGCTTTTACACCCTTGCATTACGCATATTCTACCCATTTTTATGAGAAAATTCAGCACAATCCTCTAGATTTAAAATTAGCTGAAAATGTCGTGTGTCACGCAAATTGACGTTCTGTGTTTCAAGTTTTTAATTTTATTTCTGCTACGATTCCTATAGACATCACGGAACTGACAATTACAAGCGAATTATTAAAGAAGGTAAGTACTTATTTCCAGATATTTATTTATATTTGAAATTTTAATCTTAGGATATTCTTATACTTTACCAATGGTATTTCATTAATCGACTTTATTGTTTATTATTCTTAACATGAAAATGTACCAAGTTTAAGGTGATCGAATAAATATTAACTGGCAACACAAGGGTTGAAAGGTTGTACTGTTAGAAAGGGAAAGAAGGCGCAGTTATAGGTATCTGGCTGGGACCGGTTTTTATAAAGCCTGCATCGTGGGCGTTAAGTCCGTCAGATAAGGTTTATTTTTGAATGAATGAAAGGAAAATAAAGTTTGTAGTCCACAGTCCTCGTTCAATGGTATTACGTTCATGGCCCGACCTAAGAAGTATCACCTTCAGTCGGCTCTTCAGGCACCTTTCGACCTACTTTCCGCGTACGAGTGATGAAAATAAAATGTTCATCACACCCATTCGGAAAACGTCAATTGTCTTTCAAGGCTAGCGGGAGCAAAATTCAATTTGCTCCCACGGGAGTTTTTGTTTCACCTTCCTGATTGGTCAGCGATCGTGCTTCTGAATTGAATGTAAAAAAAATGAACGCTTAATGTAAGTCTGAAGAAGTTACTGGCCGGTTAGGATTACGCGGCAACCAAAGAGAAAAAAAATTGGCATGTACATTTTTCTTTTAATTTCTTTTGTCTCGGTTTAGTACGTCTAAGTTACTGCAAATAATAATGAAAAATGGGTTCGAGTAATGATGTGATGACATATATTTGTTTGGATACTACATAATATTATGATAGTTTCGAGTAGGTACACGTAGCTTTTTATTTTTCTCATAGGTAGTGATGAAAAATAGTATGTATCATTCGGGGCCAAAATATTTTGTCCTCGGGCAGCGTATATTGAATTTCTCGCAGAGCTCAGGATTCTACTTTAGAATCCCTCGCTACGCTCGGGATTCTACTATGGAATCTTTCGCTTTTCTTTGAATTCAAAATAACGCCCTCGCGGAACAAAATATTACTTTGGCCCCATATAACACAAATAACTATGGCTCTATAGAAAAAATCTTAAAGTTTAATAAACACCCGTGTTGAAGTTCCCGTCGATGGAATGAATCAACTTCATTCACGTTCTATAGAAGTTATTTTTACAAAAAAAAAGTGTGCTATCCCAACAAGCGTACAAATATAGTACGTTTTTTTATACTTGTCCTATTTGGTAAGCAAAGATGGCGTCCAGCGGGGCGATTGCGTAACTTTTTGTCAATGTTTCAATTGGTTTCGTATACAGGGTTATTGGTAAAACACGAACAACCTTGCAGGGGCGTATTACTGACATCAAAAACAAAAACTTTTGTTCTATGACTTTTTACAAAACAAAAATAAATAAAATAACAAAAAATCACACTCTAAAATGTATGAAACAAGAAAATATGCTCATCTAGAGAATAGCCGTGGTACGTTTAGGTACTTTAGGGCAAAGTGGAATACAACCACGTACCATGCCTTTTCTCTAGATGGAAAAAAACAATTTTTCATACATTTTAGAAAGTGATTTTTTGTTATTTTTTTTTTGTTTTGTAAAAAGTCATAGAACAAAAGATGTTGTTTTTGATGTCAGTAATACGTAGTGTTGCAAAAGACTCGAGTTCTTTTAGCCCTCTCAAAGAGGCTCGAGCTTTTCTATGGGGCTCGTCGAAGAAAAACGACTCCGAATATTTCAAGGCTAAAAAAGGACTCGAGTTTTAAATAAACCTCGAGCCCTTTTTGGGCTCGGAGTTCTTTTAGAGCTCCGTTGTTGTGAGCTTTCGGAGTCTTCGCAAGTATAAGAAGGAGTCGCCTTATAGCTGACTATTCCTGGCTAGTCTATTTTATTCCTGACTATTCTTGACTTTTTTGACTATCCTGACTATTCTTGACTATTCTTGACTATTCTTGACTATTCTTGACTATTCTTGACTATTCTTGACTATTCTTGACTATTCTTGACTATTCTTGACTATTCTTGACTATTCTTGACTATTCTTGACTATTCTTGACTATTCTTGACTATTCTTGACTATTCTTGACTATTCTTGACTATTCTTGACTATTCTTGACTATTCTTGACTATTCTTGACTATTCTTGACTATTCTTGACTATTCTTGACTATTTGTGACTATTCTTGACTATTCTTGACTATTCTTGACTATTCTTGACTATTCTTGACCATTGTTGACTATTGTTGACTGTTTTGAATATTTTTGCCTGTTTTGACAATTTTTGACTATTTTTTGACGATTTTAGACTATTTTTGACCATTTTTGACTATTTTTGACCATTGTTGACTATTTTTAGCTATTGTTGACTATTTTGACCATTGTTGACAATTTTTGAAGTATTTTGACTATTTTTGAAGTATTTTGACTATTTTTGACGTATTTTGACCATTTATGACTATTTTTGGCGATTTTTGTCAATTTCGACTATTCTTGACTATTGATGACGGTTTTTAAATATTTTTGGCGAATTTTGACAATTTTTGAAGATTTTTGACTATTGTTGACTATTTTGGACCATTGTTGACTATTCTAGACGTGTTTTGACAATTTTTGACGTATTTTGACAATTTTTGACTAAGTTTGCCTAATTTTGCCTATTTTTGACTATGTTTGACCATTTTTGACTGTTTTTGACTATTTTTAATTATTTTTGACCATTGTTGACTATTCTTAGCTATTGTTGACTATTTTTGACCATTGTTGACTATTTTTGGCCATTGTTGACTATTTTTAACGTATTTTGGCCATTTATGACTATTTTTAACCATGGTTGACTATTTCGACTATTCTTGACTATTGATGACTGTTTTTAAATATTTTTGGCGAATTTTGACGATTTTTGAAGATTTTTGACTATTTTTGACTATTTGACTATTTTTTACCATTGTTGACTACTTTTAGCTATTTTTGACCATTGTTGACTATTTTGGACCATTGTTGACTATTCTTGACGTATTTTGACTATTTTGACAATCTTTTAGATTTTTTGACTAAATTTGACAATTTTTGACTAAGTTTGCCTATTTTTGATTATTTTTGACTATTTTGACTATTTTTGACTAGTTGTGACTATTTTTGAACACTGTTGACTATTTTTACTATTGTTGACTGTTTTTGGCCAATGTTGACTATGTTTGACGAATTTTGACTATATTTGACCATTGTTGACTGTTTTTACTATTGTTGACTGTTTTTGGCCAATGTTGACTATTTTTGACGTATTTTACTATTTTTGACGAATTTTGAATATTTTTGACTATTTTTGACTATTTTTGGCTTTTTTTGACTTTTATTGACTATTTTGAAAATTTTTGACAATTTTTGACTAGTTTTGACTATTTTTGAACAATGTTGACTATTTTTGACTGTTTTTGGCCAATGTTCACTATTTTTGACGTATTTTGACTATATTTGACCATTGTTGACTATTTTTACTATTGTTGACTATTTTTGACGTATTTTGACTATTTTTGACTATTTCGACTATTCTTGACCATCGTTGACTATTGTTTATTGTTTTTGAATAATTTTGACCTTCTTTTGACTATTTTTGACCATTTTTGACTATTTTTGACTATTTTTGACTATTTTTGACTATTTTTGACTATTTTTGACTATTTTTGACTATTTTTGACGATTGTTGACTATTTTTAGCTATTGTTGACTATTTTTGACGTATTTTGACCATTTATGACTATATTTGACGAATTTTTGGCGATTTTTGACTATTTTTGACCATGGTTGACTATTTAGACTATTCTTGACTATTGATGACTGTTTTTAAATATTTTCGGCGAATTTTGACGATTTTTGAAGACTTTTGACAATTTTTTTGACCATTGTTGACTATTTTTACTATTGTTGACTGTTTTTGGCCAATGTTGACTATTTTTGACGATTGTTGACTATTTTTAGCTATTGTTGACTATTTTTGACGTATTTTGACCATTTATGACTATATATGACGAATTTTTGGTGATTTGTGACTATTTTTGACCATGGTTGACTATTTAGACTATTCTTGTCTATTGATGACTGTTTTTAAATATTTTCGGCGAATTTTGACGATTTTTGAAGACTTTTGACAATTTTTTTGACCATTGTTGACTATTTTTACTATTGTTGACTGTTTTTGGCCAATGTTGACTATTTTTGACGATTGTTGACTATTTTTAGCTATTGTTGACTATTTTTGACGTATTTTGACCATTTATGACTATATATGACGAATTTTTGGTGATTTGTGACTATTTTTGACCATGGTTGACTATTTAGACTATTCTTGACTATTGATGACTGTTTTTAAATATTTTTGGCGAATTTTGACTATTTTTGACGATTGTTGACTATTTTTAGCTATTTTTGACGTATTTGGACCATTTATGACTATATTTGACGATTATTTGGCGATTTTTGACTATTTTTGACCATGGTTGACTATTTAGACTATTCTTGACTATTGATGACTGTTTTTAAATATTTTCGGCGAATTTTGACGATTTTTGAAGACTTTTGACAATTTTTTTGACCATTGTTGACTATTTTTACTATTGTTGACTGTTTTTGGCCAATGTTGACTATTTTTGACGATTGTTGACTATTTTTAGCTATTGTTGACTATTTTTGACGTATTTTGACCATTTATGACTATATATGACGAATTTTTGGTGATTTGTGACTATTTTTGACCATGGTTGACTATTTAGACTATTCTTGTCTATTGATGACTGTTTTTAAATATTTTCGGCGAATTTTGACGATTTTTGAAGACTTTTGACAATTTTTTTGACCATTGTTGACTATTTTTACTATTGTTGACTGTTTTTGGCCAATGTTGACTATTTTTGACGATTGTTGACTATTTTTAGCTATTGTTGACTATTTTTGACGTATTTTGACCATTTATGACTATATATGACGAATTTTTGGTGATTTGTGACTATTTTTGACCATGGTTGACTATTTAGACTATTCTTGACTATTGATGACTGTTTTTAAATATTTTTGGCGAATTTTGACTATTTTTGACGATTGTTGACTATTTTTAGCTATTTTTGACGTATTTGGACCATTTATGACTATATTTGACGATTTTTTGGCGATTTTTGACTATTTTTGACCATGGTTGACTATTTAGACTATTCTTGACTATTGATGACTGTTTTTAAATATTTTTGGCGAATTTTGACGATTTTTGAAGATTTTTGACTATTTCTGACCAGTGTTGACTATTTTTACTATTGTTGACTGTTTTTGGCCAATGTTGACTATTTTTGACGTATTTTGACTATTTTTGACAAATTTTGACTATTTTTGACTGTTTTTGACTATATTTGACTATTTTTAGGATTATTTTTGACCATTGTTGACTATTTCGACTATATTTGAATATGTTTGTCTATTTTTGATAATTTTTGACCATTATTGACAATTTTTGACTGTTTTGGACTATTTTGACTATATTTGACTATTTTTGATTATTTTTGACCATTGTTGACTATTTCGACTATTTTTGACTATTTTTAGCTATTGTTGACTATTTTTGACCATTGTTGACTATTTTTGATTATTTTTGACTATTTTGACTATTTTTGACTAGTTGTGACTATTTTTGAACATTGTTGACTATTTTTACTATTGTTGACTGTTTTTGGCCAATGTTGACTATTTTTGACGTATTTTGACTATTTTTGACGTATTTTGACTATTTTTGACAATTGTTGACTATTTTTGACTATTTTTGACTATTTTTGACTATTTTTGACTATTTTTGACTATTTTTGACTATTTTTGAACATTGTTGACCATTTCGACTATTTTTTACTATATTTGAATATGTTTGTCTATTTTTGATAATTTTTGACCTTTATTGACAATTTTTGACTGTTTTGGACTATTTTGACTATATTTGACTATTTTTGATTATTTTTGACCATTGTTGACTATTTCGACTATTTTTGACTATTGATGACTGTTTTTAAATAGTTTTGGCGAATTTTGACGATTTTTGAAGATTTTTGACTATTTTTGACCATTGTTGACTATTTTTACTATTGTTGACTGTTTTTGGCCAATGTTGACTATTTTTGACGTATTTTGACTATTTTTGACGAATTTTGACTACTTTGGACCAAAATTCGTCAAAATTCGGCAAAAATATTCAAAAACAGTCAACAATAGTCGAAATAGTCAACAAAGGTAAAAAAATTAAAAATTAAAAACACGACTGCCCTGCCAAAAAACGAACTAAAAAGTATAAAACAAGTGCAGTGTCATTGCAGTCGGGGGACCGTTCTGTGGAACATATTTAATCTAAGAGGGCCCCCGACTGCAATGACACTGCACTTGTTTTATACTTTTTAGTTCGTTTTTTGGCAGGGCAGTCGTGTTTTTAATTTTTTAAATTATTTATTTTTATTTAATGCATTTTAGTGACAGCAGCCAAAAATGATATATTTGTTTTGCATGTACACCCTACCTATGTTAAATTATGCCTATAAATTCTTCAGTTTTGGACTGTGCTCATCAAGGCCTTCAATTTGATACCCATATTGTAATAATGGAAGAAAAAAATTTTATTTTCAGATATTAAAGTTGAGCCATAATGCCGCCATATTGATTTTTTTCAAAAATAATATACCCAGTGTTACCCGGAATGATGTAAGGATTCTAACGATACCCCATACATCGAAATCCGTTTAGGCATTTATTAGTTATGGTGGAATAAAGAATCTCACATACAAACATACATACATACATGAACCCTAAACACATATACACTCTTTTTTTTTTTTGGGCAGTCGTGTAAAAATAGACAACAATGGTCAAAAATAGTCAAAATAGAGTCAAAAAAAATTAGTCAAAATCAGTCAAGAATAGTCAACAATGGTCAAGAATAGTCGAAATAGTCAACAATGGTCAAAAATAGTCAAAAACGGTCATAATACGTCAAAAATAGTCAACAATGGCCAAAAATAGTCAACAATGGTCAAAAATAGTCAGCAATAGCTAAAAATAGTCAACAATAGCTAAAAATAGTCAATAATAGCTAAAAATAGTCAACAATGGTCAAATTTAGTCAAGAATAGCTAAAAATAGTCAACAATGGTAAAAAATTGTCAAAAATAGTCACAAATAGTCAAAAATAGTCAAAAATAGTCAAAAATAGTCAAAAAAGTCAAAAATTGTCAAAAATTGTCGAAAATAGTCAAAAACGGTCAACAATGGTCAAGAATAGTCAACAATGGTCAAAAATAGTCAACAATGGTTAAAAATAGTCAAAGAAGAGTCAAAAATATTCAAAAACAGTCAACAATAGTCAACAATGGTCAAGAATAGTCGAAATAGTCAACAATGGTCAAAAATAGTCAAAAATCGCCAAAAAACAGTCAATATAGTCAAAACAAGCCAAAAAATAGTCAAAAACGGTCATAATACGTCGAAAATAGTCAACAATGGTCAAAAATAGTCAACAATAGCTAAAAATAGTCAAAAATAGTCGAAATAGTCAAAAATAATCAAAAATAGTCCAAAACAGTCAAAATTTGTCAATAATGGTCAAAAATTATCAAAAATAGACAAACATATTCAAATATAGTCAAAATAGTCAACAATGGTCAAAAATCATAAAAAATAGTCAAATATAGTCAAAGAAGGTCAAATATAGTCAAAAATAGTCAGAAATAGTCAAAAATAGTCAGAAATAGGCAAAAATAGTCAAAAATAGTCAAAAATAGTCAAAAATAGTCAAAAATAGTCAAAAATAGTCAAAAATAGTCAAAAATAGTCAAAAATAGTCAAAAATAGTCAAAAATAGTCAAAAATAGTCAAAAATAGTCAAAAATAGTCAAAAATAGTCAAAAACGGTCAACAATGGTCAACAATAGTCGAAATAGTCAACAATGGTCAAAAACAGTCAACAATAGTAAAAATAGTCAACAATGTTCAAAAATAGTCACAACTAGTCAAAAATAGTCAAAATAGTCAAAAATAATCAAAAATTGTCAACAATGGTCAAAAATAGTCAACAATAGCTAAAAATAGTCAAAAGTAGTCGTAATAGTCAACAATGGTCAAAAATAATCAAAAATAGTCAAATATAGTCAAAATAGTCCAAAACAGTCAAAAATTGTCAATAATGGTCAAAAATTATCAAAAATAGACAAACATATTCAAATATAGTCAAAAATAGTCGAAATAGTCAACAATGGTCAAAAATAGTCAAAAATAGTCAAAAATAGTCAAAAATAGTCAAAAATAGTCAAAAATAGTCAAAAATAGTCAAAAATAGTCAAAAATAGTCAAAAATAGTCAAAAATAGTCAAAAATAGTCTAAAAATAGTCAAAAACGGTCAACAATGGTCAACAATAGTCGAAATAGTCAACAATGGTCAAAAACAGTCAACAATAGTAAAAATAGTCAACAATGTTCAAAAATAGTCACAACTAGTCAAAAATAGTCAAAATAATCAAAAATTGTCAACAATGGTCAAAAATAGTCAACAATAGCTAAAAATAGTCAAAAGTAGTCGTAATAGTCAACAATGGTCAAAAATAATCAAAAATAGTCAAATATAGTCAAAATAGTCCAAAACAGTCAAAAATTGTCAATAATGGTCAAAAATTATCAAAAATAGACAAACATATTCAAATATAGTCAAAAATAGTCGAAATAGTCAACAATGGTCAAAAATAATCAAAAATAGTCAAATATAGTCAAAAACAGTCAAAAATGGTCAGTAATAGTCAAAAATAGTCAAAAATAGTCAAAAATAGTCAAAAATAGTCAAAAATAGTCAAAAATAGTCAAAAACAGTCAAAAATGGTCAAAAATAGTCAAAAATAGTTAAATATATTCGAAAATAGTCAAAAAAAAGTAAAAAATAGTCGAAATAGTCAACAACGGTCAAAAATAGAAAAAAATAGTCAAGAATGGTCAATAGTGGTCAACAATAGTTGAGAATAGTTGTGCATAGTCAACTAAAGTCAAGAATGGTTACAAAGGGCTAAAATAAAAAAGGGCTCCAAGCCTTTTTAGAAAGAGCTTCAAAATAAAGGCTTTATTTCCGAGAGCCTTCTCTTCGCCTCGAAGACTCGGGGCTGAATTAGCTCTTTAGCCTTCGAGGTTTCTTAAAAAGGCTCGAGCCCTAAAAATGAGGCTAAAGAACTCGAGTCTTTTGCAACACAAGTAATACGCCCCTGCAAGGTTGTTAGTGTTTTACCAATAACCCTGTATAATTGACACAGGATGAACGAAACCAATTGAAACATTGACAAAAAAGTTATGCAATCGCCCCGCTGGCCGCCATCTTTGCTTACCAAATAGAACAAGTATAAAAACGTACTATAGGTACTTCTGTGAATGTGAACTCAGTTTTTTGAAAAAGCGTAAGATTATTTCAAGAAAAAAAGTATAATAAATATTGATAATAACTGAAAGCGCGTAATAATTATGCAGTATAGTTCTATCTACTATGCTATAGTATGGTGCTAGTACTTTTCCTGATATTTTCCGAATTTTTCTGCACAGTGGTTCAGGATTCTAGAGCGAAATCGGTAACGGAGAGCGGTAAGATCGGTACATTCATTTACCTTATCTTTGTAGCAGAGCGGTCAAAAATGTGTTCCAAATCGCCACGTACAAGGAATGTAAGGTATTGCCTACAAATTTATTGCCTACCTAGTTAATAGTCGCTAAATAAAATGGCTGTGAAATACCTACAGGGAGACAGACAGATGGACGACATGACGAAACTGTGAAGGTTCCTCAATTTAATTACGGAACTCTAAAAAGAAGGAAAGTCAGGGTTCTCTAGTTTTTAGGGTTCCGTACCCAAAGGGTGCCAATGGAATCCTATTACTAAGCCTCCGTTGTCCGTCGTCGGTCCGTCTGTTCGTCTGTTCGTCTGTTCGTCTGTCCGTCTGTCCGTCTGTTCGTCTGTCTGTCTGTCAGTGGGCTGTATTTCACGAACCGTAATAGGTAGAGAGTTGAAAATTTCACAGAATGTGTATTTCTGCTGCCGCTCTACAACAACAAATACTAAATACAAAATAAATTTTTAAAAATAAAGGCTGTGTTTGTACATTTACCTAGGCCATCTATTGACTCAGCCCGGTACTACTTTTAATAATCAATACCTAGCATAGCAAGTAGTACCGGGCTATGCCACACGGAATTACTAATAGATGGCGCTGTTGTAAACAGTCGCAGTCCCCACACAAGAGGTTTTTTGCTTCTAACTTATTTGTTTGACGTTAATCTTTATTCTACGGTGGTACGGAACCCTTTATGTGCGAGTCCGACACGCACTTGGCCGGTTTTTGAAACTTTCACACGAAAGTCTAGAAACAAATATATTATCCACTAGCTGTGCCCGCGACTCCGTCCGCGTCCAGTCGGTGAAGCCCTTAAATATAATTTTGTCTATCGTATTACGTCAGTCTGCATCAGTCTGAGTTCGTCTGTCCGTGGCTGTCTATCTGTACCAGTCTATACCAGTAAGGTGGTAGAGTCTGACCAGTAAGGTGGAGATCGGCATTCAAGTAGCTAATTTACCTTCGTTTCGTATGATGAGGGAGAGAGCCGGAAGCGCAACCCAGCCACCTCCCCGTCCCCTCCCACTAACCCCACTCCCCTTCAGGTTGGAAACGTGCGACCGATGCCTTTGGTTGCAAGCATCTATAGGGTATGGTAACTGCTTAACAACAGGTGGGCCGTACGCTTGCCTGGCGCCTTAGTTGTATAACAAAAGTTTGACTTTATTTGTCTGTGTGTATCAGTTTAGCTGTAAGTATCTGTCTGTCTGTAATCTATCGGTAGGTGAGTATCTCTGTCTGTACCAGTCTATCTGTATCCGTCTATCTATATCTGTAGTTACTCACAGTATCAAGACTGAGCGGTTGGACTCCAGAGCTCAATGTTTAAGTTTGTACTTGATACCCATGTTCCTTATTTAAAATGAGTGAGCGCACTTCGCAACATTGTGCTTAAAAAGTTAGAGTCCGGAGTTTATCGTCTAAGTCAATAGTCAAAGCGTTTATTTTGTTTAGGCCTAGGAGGGCACTTATAAGTAGTCATTTTACATGTTTTCCTTAAATTCTAGCGCCGAATCGGAAACGCGACCTCGCCTGAGAAGTTTCTACTTGATACCCACATTGCTAATTCAAAGTTAGCAGGTCCTCCAGATTTATGTTTTAAGCAGGCAGTTACCCAGCAGCATCATTCCTGAGGGGTTGGAGTTCAGAGTTCAATGTCTATGTTTCTATTACTACTTAATTCAAAATCAGCAGGTCCTCTAGACTTACTTCTTAGGTAGGTAGCTTCCCTACGGCATTAGTACTGTGGAGATGAATTCCAGAGTTAACGTCTAAGATTCCGCGTGATACAAAGACCCGCTTAATGTTTTTTATACGTAATTAGGAATAAAAAAACTAAATTTCTTGAAGCAAGGAAGATATTAAATTTTGACATGTGGTGCAAGGCAGGTATTGTCTGATTTTAAGTATAGCGACATCTAGTTAAGAAAAACGAAACTTAAGATTGTAGAACGCAGCAATAAAATATTTATTATTATTATTAAAATTAAGATTATCTATTCCAAATAGTGACGGATCACACACAACGTAGGGCTCCGTAGGGCTCCGCTCTAAATAGACGTATTTCAATAACTAAAACTTATTTTTTGCTAGAATTTCTGTGTGGTCATACAAATTTACAAACTAATATTTTAGAAAAAAATATCCTAGATGTTAAGTTGGACTATTAGTCATATCCATGCCAAATTTCATTGAAATCAATCCATTGGATTCGAAGTTGTGCGTGTTCGAATATTTAGGTAGTTTTTGAATGTTTTGTGGCAACCCTAATCTTTACCGAAAAAAAAAATATGCTAGATGTTAAGTTAGACTATTAGTCATATCCATGCCAAATTTCATTGAAATTAATCCGGTGGATTCAAAGTTGTGCTCTTTCAAACATTTAGAATTTTTAAGTAGTTTTTTGAATTTTCTGTGGCAACCCTAAACATTTTCGAAAAAAAAAGTATCCTAGATGTTAAGTTAGACTATTAGTCATATCCATGCCAAATTTCATTGAAATCCATCCGGTGGATTCGAAGTTGTGCTCTTTCGAAAATCTGAGCAAACATACAAACATACAAACATACAAACATACCCACAGACAAAAATTCTAAAAATGATAAAAATGAATTCTGCTGGTCCATCTAAGTCCCCCCCACTATTTTTTTTTTAAATATTTCGAATGTACAGACGCGACCAATTTTACATTCTTATTATATGTATAGATATTCACGATGGCCAGGAGACAGCCACTCCCCAGTGCAAGGCAATATGCATTAGAATACTTTAGAGTTTTTTTTTTTCAATATTCTACAGCTATACTGAAGGCTGAACTACTTTAGATAACAGCAGCATGATGTAGATGTTCTTCCTGTCACGTTTTGTTGTGAGGACTCGTTTCCCAAAACCTTCAGAAATGTATTTATTATTATTAAGTAAGTACCTACTAACTTACTAATGTTAACTTACGTAGTAGAGATACCTATCTATACCCGCAACGCAACAAAATAAATTAATTTTATAATTTTGAGGGCGATTTTAATTGTTTATCGGGTCCTGCTAATTTTGATTCGGATTTTATTCGCGATAAAGCTCATACCTCGATTATCATCCCGACATGTCGCCTACTATACATAAATGGGCGGTATTAAATTAGTTCATTGCTATTAGGTACGCCGCCGTGGCCGCACCAGTAAAGCGATTGCAACGCGACGGCGATTTCTATACAAATTTTCGCTTATTATGTGATGCGGCCACCGCCATATTTTATGTTTATAAGGTTTCATCGCTGTCGCGTCTCTGTCTTGTAGCTGTCGCATCGCGATTGCCTTACTTGTGCGGCCCCATTCTAATGGATAGGTAGGTAGGCGCCTGGCACCTTAATAAAGGTGGGTTCGATCCACGTGTAGTTACTTTAGTTAGGGCGATGAGTCCGGACCTGTCGCCTACTCAAAAGCTTTCATAGTCGCCAAGTTTGCTACAATATGTGCCAAAAAATAGTAAGGTCTACCCTTGTGTATTATCGGACCCTCCATGTATCTGAAAGCGATAGCTACGCCCATGGATGACGCTATAAGTCCCATAGAAATCTACAGGTAGAGCCTTTAGCGGTCTCGTCGTAAGCAGATAGCTGGTAGCTACTACAAATTTTCAGTCGCTAGATCTACCACTACCTGACATGACAGAGGCGGTGTAGGTGAGGCGCTCATAGCCAGCTGCAATCACTGATCGGTAAACGAACGGAGGTTAAGTTGTGTTTGGTGAGGTCAATCAGAGATGGGTGGTAGGCATCCGTGCTTCGGAAAATATGAAAAACGTGGGCTACGGTTGTTGTCATCTGGACAGCAGTCGGTTTTGCCAGCTATTTGAAATTTGTAAACTACCTACAGGCTAAACGGTGAAGGCCAACATCATGAGGAAACCCGTATTTTTGGAAAATCTATCCACATCAAGCCATGTTATGTGAGGATTAGGGCCAGTCTGAATCTCCTTGAAATCACACTGAGGGGAGGTCCGTGCCTTATAGCCGGATATTTATAGCGTGTTTAAGGGGCGGACTCTACCAATACCTCTGTAACATCCTATAGATAGTTATGTAGATATAGGTACGTACCTTATTTATCTAAATAACTCTCACTTTTAATAGTGGATCTTATAGTGCTTATGGTAGATATCCAAAGTGAAGATACTTAAATACTTTTGGTAACATGATTACATCGCATACCGGTCACTAGCTTAGATAGCTCAGCCAACACGACGTATGTTGTTGCACAAATCCAAACTAAAATTATTGACTGGATATTATAGAAGTAAAGTATAGCCGCGGTGCTACGTGCCGCGCGGCCGTGCATACCGAATCGTAAGATCAAAGCACGCATAGGTATAGTTACTTTACCTAGTCCAACACCCACACGCGCGCGCACGGCACGTCACGCAGCGGCCGTGTCGGCGGTACGCACACAGGCACACACCAGCCCAACACCAAGAAAAGTATAATAAATGTTACCAAGCACAAGCGCGGCGTACGGTACTATTTGTTCGGGAGGGAGGTTGGAGGCACTCATACAAGCGAGGGAGAGGCTGTGTTGGCGCTGCCAGCCAGTTTACCGTTGCGAGGCGCGTTGTGCGGCCGGACGCTGGACCGCCACCCGCGCGCCGCCGGCACCCCGAAGCTCTACGCAGCCCCAAGCTCTCCCTCGACTTTACCGGGACTCTCTGGACTCTACCCCTTGTGCTCCCTCACGGGTGTTTATGAACTCTATCGTCGTCCAGTTTTCGCGCTCACGGACCAAGTGCTACAACTCGTGCTTATTTCACCGGAGTGTTAATCCGATTTCTGAATGTTTATTGGATCGCTTGCTCATAGGCGAAGGTAAGTAATGCACATTGTCATTATATATTACTTTTTTTGAAATATTTATCTTATCTAGCTAGTTATCATAATGAATAATAATTCAAGTTTTAATAAACACAGACATACCTAGCTTAAATATTCATGACTGTAATACTTTAACGTTTCACTAAACCATTTGCCAATTGCGATAACTATTGGTAAATTAATACGTTATATCGGTGAAGAAACAAACATTTGGATGATAATAAAGTTGATATTTATGAACGCAGATGAAGTACGAAGTAGGTTTGTAATTTTTGTAATGAAATAAGCGGGGAGATTGAATGTGGGCGGCAGCGGCGCGGGGCGGCGCGGCGGCGTGGCAATAATTATAGGTACCTATAGTTTACCTTAAAAGCTGTGTTCAGTATTACGTCGACAGTTTACCATAACAAGAATCAAATAAGAATGCAGTTCAATTTTTAACTTATAGCTATTAAGTGAAAATATCAAGTAAATTGACGTGAAAATTACAGTAACCTATGTATACCTATTTCGAATAACAAGTTCAATAAGAAAAATGTTTTTTTTTTTTCATTTCTTGGTATAAGATACCCTGCCAATGTAATTCCTTTTTTGCGATAAATATAAATTATTTTATTTATATTTACACTGTAAATTTTACAGGGACATCAATTATTTAAACGATATTTCATTATTAAAGCTTACCTGCTTTTAAAAACGGCAATATTTGCATTTATATTTTTTCGCGTTGAAAAGATATCAACGCGCAGCGTACCACTTTGAAACTCGTGCGAAAATCGCGTACCGCATACAAACGTTACGCGTTAAATAGAGTCGGCATGTATCTATGTACATGTAAAATTTTCTATACATATTTCTCACGATGAACCATTCGGAATGTAGGTTACGGATACATGGATTTCGTGAGAGGAGCTCAATAAATGTTATTACATAGATAGTTATTAAAAATGAGGAAAAAAGTATGATGAGTTGTCAATTTTACATGGAAACGCCAGAACAAATACAATGAAACTATTGAAATGTAACTAGACGATAGCCAGAAAGATACTTCGTTTACGGCACGTATCCGTTGATATGTACAAAGACAACAATATACCTACAAGTCGTGGTAAAATACAGTAGCCTTACATTAAAAAATAAGAGAATATACCTACACAGATCTGACATTTCCGTTTCGTTTAACATCTGTTAATTTTTTTTGTCTATCAAAATCATGTCGATTCCATGTCAGAAATAGCTGATTCACTAATTTATAAATCAGGTATGAACGGAAGAAACTCGGCGGCTTATCTGGGGTCCGATTGCACGTATATAACTACACATATCTTATAACATAAATAAGTTGTCATACATCCGGCTTACAGATATTTTAATGGGCTTTTACTACAATAAGTAATAGGTATACCTACATATATTATAACTATAATAAAATACATACATTATTTCGATATCCACAACCACGTAAACTACCTAGTTTTATAGACAAAGGAGTTGAAAATATCGTGCAGGTTATTTATTGCTCAATATGCATTACTATTATTTCATTCAATTGATTGTTTGGTAAATTGGTTGTTCATTATGCATATTACGTCATGACTGCACTTCTGGCGACGGAAAGTATATTCTGAGGCTAAAGAGACTCAACCTTTTGTGCTGTCAAAGTTTGAGTGTGCAACTTCGAGCTAATTTTCTTTGTAATAGTGTTCCAAATTTCAAACATATTATACCTAGTCGTTTTTTGACCATCTTTCCACATCTAGAGTTAGGGAAAATTTATGTGTTGTACAGAGTTGTCACACTGGTGTGAAAACGAATTTATGCGTCATTTACCCATAATCACCCCGGTGTGGTTTAACATTATCGGTAGGTACGTACTAAAACTATCCTATTTGACTAATAGCGCGATTATAATTCATTTAAGTCTTTTAATTGAAATCCAAAATCAGTCGAATGCAATGCTTTATCGCTTAATGACTAGTGAACGATTTATAATTAAATGATGTCCAATTAAACCAGGCAATAGCATAAGCACCAATTGCCTATAAGTATTTTATTGTCTTAAGCTTGATCTAGCCTGCAGTCACCTTGAGCGTAGTATTGAATTGTACAAAGGATTAGCGTCGTCAGTACGAATTCGGCCGTATCAATAGCACAATGAGATGGCATGAAGGTGATGGAGTTTGTAACCCGGTGGAGTAGGGGGGAGCATTGTTCGCGCCGAGATCGCAACATTGACTTACGAGATACTTATACAATACATCCGAAAAGTAGACGATATTAAGTTTCCATCTTGAATCAATCATCGAAAACTTTTGTAAGTCTATCAGCCCCCTTTCCTATATTGCCATTAATTAGCAGACATAAAATGAATTGCTACTCTAAATGGATCTACGGCAGTGATTCATTTTTGGTCTGCCATTAAGTGGTGATAGCCGGGTATCGTTAAACAGAAAAGAAATGGGAAGAACCGTGCTCGATTAGATCAGTTTTTAAGAATTAACATGACAAGTTGAATGATTGAAAGGTGCAAAACATAATCTTAGCAGTCGTAGCGCTGGTTTTTGAACTTTAAAAATAAAATAGCAGTGTTGCCTAATCGTTATTGTTAGCGAGGAGGGCTGAATAGAAATAGCTATGTGGATGCTGGGCCGTCGTGGCTCGTCGGTGCAGCCGCGATGCCTTTACGCAATCGCAATGCTCCACACCACACGCCGTAACAGATATTCTTAACTATGCCTTATAATGCGTCACGATTTGTCCTTTTTAATTGTGTTCCAATTCCAAACGTCTCAGTACGGAGCACTTACATTATTTATCTTCAGAGACTATAGTTTTATTACGGCGTGCAATAAACTTACAATACATCAGTTTTATTTAAATTAATAATAAGGAAAATCGGAAGACTTGATTGCTTTAAGATTTTATCGGGGAGTTTACTACTTGTGACGGGTACCTATAAGATAGATGACCACTTGTACCTACGTTATTTTCGCGTATTAGGTATATTGCGTGATCCTAACTGAAAATCAAGAACCCTGAAGCGTGTATCTTGGGTTAACAGACTTACCACAATATAAAATCACGTTGAAATCGGTCCATCCGTTTTGGAGCTACGATACCCCAGACATACTACAGGAAAGTTATAATACTCCTTTTTGCGTTATATCGGGGGTTAACTATAAACCACTACGAAACCTTATATCTGCTAGACGTGAAATGCTCCAGATTAAGCATATCCTTGTACATTTTAATAAATGAATCAATATAAATACATAAATCATTAATAAATACATCATTTGCTGTGTAAAAAATAAACGATCATTAATAAAAGCTTGGAAAGTTTTTTATAAGTCGGAGTCAGAACCTCCCGTCACGAAATGTTGTATCAGACGACCGTAAATATTAACTCAGAAAAACTTAGTGTTCAAATAAAATAGACGTGTGCACGGCTCATGTGTCCAACTGTGAATTATTTTTTTTAGAATAATCCTAGTGTTATATCTTATTATGGTCTGACAAATAATTGACCTCAGTCTGAATCATCCTTAAGAAAATTCGTGGAGATAATTTATCTATAGGTATTATCAATATTATCTAAAATTTCAGGTAAGAACGATCTATTGGTTCTGATAATGTTAAATTAATACCTATTCGATTTCTGTCCTCGATTTCTCTTACCAAACTAGGAAATAAGAATGTGTTTTTTTTTTTTAATTTCTGCAAAATAAAAGGATATTGGATACATTATGATATCTATGATACCTATGATCCTGAACACGGTAAAGCGTTACAAAGGCTATTAACCTTTTTGAGTTAATTATTAATTTCGTTGTATAATTAGTGAAGAGATTCTATTAACACATTAACAGCATGCACATAATTAATTGATACATTAGAGACCCCTGCGAGTGGTAATAGTTACACGGTGCTCTATTCGCTACACGGCTAGACAATGGCATTCTTAAAGCTATGTTTCCACGTAATGTGAAAATGGTAACCTTTCCGCGGAATAAGGCAGTCTCTAGCGTAACTTCGATATCGTTCTTTGGGAATCTGTTAAGTGCTTTTGCAGTAGGAAGTTACACAAGTGATTTTATATTTAAACCTATAATAAAGTGAAGTGCTATCAGGCCGTTGCGTTGCAGCTTTTAGAAGCAAGTAATAAAGTAGCCAATGTGTTAAAATATCTGTATACTCTACCTACGGCTATCCGGATATTTCTTAATATTGAATTTACTATAATTTGCATAATTATTAACTCATGGGTAAGTAAGTAATAATATTTTTAATGAAGGCAGCTACTATAAAATAACTTTACAAAAATATTAAAAATCCTTTATTAAAGTTTAAACTACTAACTCATGATTTCATTATAGCTACTGTTTTCAAAATTATAAATGTCTATATTTTTCCAAATTACAAGTTATTTTGAATTATTTCACTGTTGTTAATCGAAAGACATACTTAATTTCCATAAGTATGCAATCAAAGATATTAGTCCACGTCCTAATTGTTTATTGGTCTGGTTAGGCACGGTAACGTTAATGGTAAATCCTATGTATGATGCTTACCATGTCAACAAAACTTAATAATTTGGATAACTTCACCCCTTAGTAAATATATAATTTTATGTATTTATTTACCACAGAACTTGCATCATCTTTCACTTAATATTAATGTTGACCCTCCAATGACGCGATTACGTTACCTCTACTGTCAATCATGTGTGTTAATTACATCCATTTCATCGAAATAGTAGTTTTGCATTCCCGTTTGCTTTCAGATGTAGAAAATTGAGACTTCTATGGCATTGGCGCTACAGACAATAGGTATACTTTAATTTGTGGTATAGAGCATAAATGTATTACGTTTACCTGATTGAAATTCACAATCATACATAAATAGGTCACAGCCGATAAACTGTAAACAAAATACTGACTTTGTCTGGTTTGTTATGATTTTAGTAGAAAGTGTGATTCAATATGTTTAGATTTCTCTTAGCAAATTGTTTATTACATAATTAATTGTAATATGCCAACATTTATTGTAGTTGTTGAGTTTGGACGAAAAGGTAATCGTTTATTACATGAGATTCCATTTAAGTTGTTAACTTTAGCTAGTAGGCACCTTTATTGCCTTGTGAAATCGTAGCTTTGATAGGCATTTATAGGTATATTAAACTGAATTTTACACTCCAAAGAAGAAATTAAGAATGAAGCGTTTTTGGTGATTTTATAAAGTTTGCCTCATGATAAATGCTGATGTACCTATTGTATTTTTTCTAACCCTGAAAAAAAATAAACATTATTATGTAGGTTAGTATATAAAGAAACCTATAGCCTAGATAGGTATGAACTTTAGTAAGGATATAATATTTAGAACAATATAGTAGGATATAATAAAATCTGAGTACTTATTGTATAGAAGTGGACGTCTTTTAGTAGCAATGATGATAATAATTTTATAGAAGTAAGTGATTAAATGCGAATGATAAAAACTATTTCGCTAGGTAAATTAGAGCAGAATGGGCAAAGCCTTGACCTCTCGCGTGCGGTGCGGTGCGGGCGAGGCGCGATGCGGAAGGTTGGTGTTCGCCCGACCGCGACGCACTCCTGCGCAGAAAGTGTTTGTCCTTGCAACAAAACGGCGTCTAACCTTTGACCCTGAAATATAAACAGACGATTCATTCATTCGGATTACCGACAATATCTTTTTAACAAAGTAAAAACAAAAAATATATTTTCTTTAAATAGGTAGGTATAGTTACCTATGTATTTATTACTTATAATCACATAAGATAATTTAAAACGGTAATTTAAAAAAGTAAAGCCAACTTCCTATATTTCAAACTGTCTGGTTTTTACTGCAGCTGATTTTACGCTTTTTCGCATGCGATCGGGTTTTTCAAGTTGACTTGGAAATGACGTAAAAACAAATAAAAAATGGCAATGCAATTAAAAGTTTTAATTATCGTATAAGCAGGTACCTATTTCCAAAATGTATCGACTTGATTTTTAATCTGAGATATTATTTATTTCACAATAAGTACTGTACCATTTGAAGTCAATTGATAAGTATCTAGTCTATATTGGAATGTTCAATCAATGACAAAAATCTACAAAACCAACGCATGGCGATTTCGGCCCGCCATGCGCCAGAGTAAATCTCGATGGGCGGTTAGGTAATTTAATCAATCAATTTGGAATACTTAGTTACGACATGATTATAGACATCAGACATTAAAACACTTCATAGATTATGAAAGCGTTTGTGAAAAAGAAAGAAGCACGATAAATAGATTTTATAAATAGTTCCTAGAACTCAGTGCAATTATTATTCTGTGTAACTAACGTTCAATATTAAATTTACTAGAAGTCATCAAGTACCTATTCAACCTGAATATATAAATATTACTAGCTACGACTTGCTTACGGTATTATACGTGTTGGATCTTGGACTAAAATATTATTGTGGTTTGTCGAATTGCTTTATTCCTAGACTTACTTACCCTGTTCCAGTATTATTCAGTGATATGTAGAGTAAAGCGATTGAGGTCCTATTTTGTATATGTTTACTATAAACATCGTGCAATAAATCAGTGGTTATAAGTTAGACTAAATTTTATGACAGAAGTTTATTTTTGTTTCTTAAACTAAAATGTACACAACAAGATTCAAGTAAACTAAAAACTACAGTAACTAACGTAGAAGAGAAAGAAATGTCGGTAATTGAATCTACTTTAATTATAAACTAGGTATGCTCTTAGAATTATTGACTCTAATATGGTTTTTATAAGTTTTCTAAAGAAGTATTTTTTCTTAAAGAAAGTTGTTTATAGGGCACCTCTACTATCTCTGTAATCGATATTTTTCGGTTGCCACTTCTAAATTGTTGGTTAGCGGACAACACAGACTGCAGCGAGTTTCTTTTGGTCTTTCCTCATCGTATAATAATACGTTCTCAGGTGCCGTAGGTACACCCCTAATCTTCGAATAGGTATACCTATTTATAATATTCTTTTTGGTGGTGCATTTTTGAAAGCCATTTTATGTAGAATCATATTTAAAAAGTTACATATAATTAATGTACATGTAATTGTACCTTATAGGTACAATTGTTAGATATACAGTAGCCAAAATTACCATGACGAATCTATGTCTGTAGGTATTATTTATCCCTTCTCATACTTTTTTCCAAGTCACTCTACCTTCCTTATAGAATAACAAACGTAGGCTTTCGAAATTAATGTAAGTTTAATATTTGGATGTTATATACGTAGATAGGTATAGTATGCAGGTAGACTTGCGTCTTCCAAAGGCCGTGGCGTGACTAATCTTCGCATTAAGCTTAATATGTCGGAATACACTCAAATCAAACATGCGCGCGAGTGTTCTGTGTAGTGCATAAGCTGGCACACACACACACAGCCCGCCGGTTGTTTTTGTCCAATATTAGAGTCGAAGAAACCGCCGAATACCGCTAACAGTGCCGTCGGTTATTGCTCTCGGATTCCGCAACAAATTAACATGTATTCGGTACGTCCACATTTTATACCTAGTAATTTTACTTTAAATACGTTTCTTTTGTAGCATGTGGATCTTTTAATAAACCACTACTTTTTACCTAATTTCCGTGTTGACATTGTTCCAAAAATACGTACAATTGAATCTAATTGTCATAACTGAATGGCCAATACTAACTGTTCCTATATTTTATAAAAACACTAGAAAGCAATACTTTTAATAAATCAGTTTCAGATTCTGAATTATTGTAAACTATAACCAAAACATAACTATCCTTTTAAAAATATGCATCACCACCTTTATAAAAGGTAGCGTTATACGCCTTATGTGCTTACCTAAAGTAAGGTTGGCACAATAAAATAAAATACCTAAAGGTTAATCACTTGAGGTTGCAAAAATATCCAGTAAATTTTCAAATGGCGATCTGATAAAAGTTCGGATGGTCCATAATCATTCATTCGCTCCTTAAGCTTTTATACCGAAGCCAATCCATCATTGTTAAGTGTACCTATAAAATAAAAATAGTAAAGTCAATCAACTTTCAACGAACGTACAGCTCACTAAACATTCTCATCAGGTAAGGTATTTATTTTTCACTAAATTGAATGATTTGACACAATATTTCCCAATGAAATGTTAGCCTTGGATTTCTAATGCTCACATAATATCTTCTATTACTAGTTAATAGAATAGCACATAATATCTTATTATTAGCTTTATTCGAAAAGTAATCATAGGCCTGTTCCATCGGCGCACATCATTACCATGTTCCATTAGTAAGAAGAGCGTGACGGACACAGTTTCGGTGATTTAAAATCTACATTCAATCAATATATAAGTAAATGGTCGGTATTATTGTGGTGTATGTGTGTCACCGCGCGGAGACGGCCACGCGGCTGAGAGTCGCGAATGAGGCCGGCCCGTTTCGCATTTTGCACTAACTTACTTTTGTTTGTTTGGCTATTTTGGAAGTAGGCTCTTATTGTATGCTGAAAGAAGTGATACACGTGTATTTTGTTGTTCTATGTAATGTAGATACCACCGTGAGTGCTACGTTGCTAATGTAGAGTCAAGAAATATGTGTAAAAAACTTGATTACAGTAATAAATCTAGAGAAAAACATTACATACCACGACAGTTAACCTAGATATGTCCTCTGCAACATCGGTCTAGGTCTAGTGGAACTAATAAACCATGACCAAAACTTTATGACTGGAGTAGGGTGAATGCGGATATTAACATTTTTTGTATGTATGAATATTTTAAAGGTTATATTTTTAGAGTAAGGATATAGTTCCTGTTCTAAATATATAACGGTAATTCAAATATAGCTCATACTTTTATATAACTAATATCAGTATTAGCAAATGGCCTCTATCAGAAAAAGCCACTACATACTGCCACCAAAGTGTTGTCATCGTCGTAGTAACGTCATTTATAGGAAATGATAACCGATTATGGCATTTTTTAAAACAATCTTATTTCAAACGGTTAATATACGTTGTGGCTAGTTACTGACAGTGGCCAGTTATACATAGTCTACATTATTGTGTCATTGTTATCTCTGCCAATTGGACTTATATAAAACCCTTAACTATTGTTTTATATACTGTATATGCTTTAGAGGATAAAATATGTGTCACATCACGTTCGCAACTAGTCTCTAGATATTTATCTCAAGTCAAATCCAAACCGAAGGTAGAGTCACGAAGATGTACCTAAATGTTTAACTAGATGCCTACCTATTTCCCATGGTAAAATACTACATACTAAACGCATCATCCTCATTAGTTTTATAGTCCTTTTTTGTGTTTAGGTTTTGGTATTTTAATACTACGTTATTACTGAGAAGAGTTTTTATGATTTTGTCAGCGCAGCGTACGGATCATTTATGGTATTACTTTTCACCAGTCTGTTTTCATTCTTCTTATGAATCGCACTCATTAGTCCACCGTTCAGTCTATCCATCAGCCGGAAGACGTCCACACATCACGGTCCTCCGCCATTCTCGTCCACCGGCTTCCTGCGACGCGTGCGATGTCGTCGATCCACCTTGTGGGTTCATTTGTTTTTCGGCTCGCGGTACCGCCATTCCAGAACCCTTTTGCCCCAACGGTCATCGGTTCTGCGAGCTATGTGCCGATGGTATCGATATTAAATAAAATATTATAATATGTATTATCTGAACAATATATTAAGCTTTAACGTCAGACACACGAAGTGGAACACACGGGACCGTGTTCTGGCCATTATATTGCACGCAAGCAAAAATAACTGAAATTAAAACACGAATAACGCTTAAAACAGAAGCCGAGTGCATATCTAAGTAGGTAATTATATTTTAATTTTCATATACAGTTACGGGTCACATTAAATACAAGCAGATTATAGTAATCTGCAGTTTACACATAAGCTTTGGTTGTCACGAAAGTTAAGGAATTATTCTTTATCATTAGCAATTAATTTGCCATTTTCATTTTCTAAACTATAATTTATATACAACCTGTCAGTTATTATAATGAAATCTGAATAAAATGCTATTAGTGCACGGTCGTACGATAAGCGAATTAATATTTATGCAGAGTAAAAAATGCTAGAGCTCCGGCTAAAACTCTAACTAGTCTCAAATTCAAGAACTGGTTTGTTGTTGGAATATTCGATGATAGAGTGCAAGTGAAAGTCATGATCGTCGTACATACAAACAGTTCCGGTTTATCTTAGTCTTTATCATTAATTAGTAAGTCTGACTCGGTAAACAACTTCTCAAGCTAAGAATGTTGGTCCTTATATGTTTTTGGACATTGGTGTTGACTCATGAAATTAAAGACATCATTCGGAATTAGCACTTCTCGATCTAAGCTCAAGTAAATACGCTAACCTTTGAAAAGGGACCAGTGACGTACGGATAGGCAGCTGCCATACTACATACTTATACAGCCAGCTAAATTGATGTTTTATTTATATGAAATATGATTCTAATTATATCAACCAATCAGTTTTTCAAATTAATTATACAGGATGATATCGAAATGGTTGGAAATATTTTAAACAATGGCTCCACAGAATATGATTCAGATTGTTTTTGAAACCATTATTAAAATAGTTATTGGAATTGATATAAATATCTAATGAGCGGAAAATTTAACTGTAGTACCTGGACAATATTTTTTTAATAAATTGATTTATTGATCGCATCCATCGATCCATCATCCGGAAGCCTATGATCATTGTCCGGAAGACGCCCAGTGTCCACAGCTAAACATAAACGTTCCCCAAATACTTTACACATCGTTAGATTATTTTGTTCCCAACATAATCTGAATCAGGTAAAGTCACAGTTTAAAATATTGCCAAAGAATTCGATATCGATATGCATATCTTTAAAAAAATACCGATATTTTTTTACTATTAATTCCTTCAAAAACATATTAATGAACATAATAAGTAACGTTAAAATGCCCAATGAATCATCAGCGGTGTCACGATTCGATTGAATCAAATCAATAATAATAATAGTACAAGAACACGGGGCGATTGAGATAATGACATTTCAAACGTCCTTCAGTGACACTTGGATACGGAAATTAAACGGCTAAATTACTACCTACATTCAAGTGCGCCGAACGAACAGTGCACAATAGTACAATACATAAGTATTATTAGCCAATAATGCCAAACTGTGCTCTACGTCCTAATTCAATTTGTCCATTAAAACAATTTTTACACTCGTCGCATGTCATGAGCTCAGCTCTATTTTTGTTCTATCCATTCCACGATTTGTTTTCAGGGGCCTAGCTTAGCATGTACGTGATTCGAATGAGACATTAGGAAGTATTAAATCATGCAAGCAGCATCTCAGACGTCCTTGTGGCTTATTTCCTGTATAATATTTTTACCCAAATATGTTGGAATATTGTGCAAAAATACACGATTTAAGGAACTTTATGAATTACATATAATAATTGAACACAGGCAGTTGAGTCACGTAGACTTCGGTAACGATATCGTTTATTATACAAATAAGTAGGCAGGTACGTATGTAGAGCTTTACAAACATGCATTATGTGAAGTGTCACTGCCTTTAACTATAGGGTTGCCAAACTTATTTTAAAACTACCTCCTAATAATTTCACCATATAAGGAATGACTAATTTAATACCTTTGACATAAACCTTTTTGGTGATATTTTTGAACTACTAAAGTAATGTGATATCATTATGTATTTTTCCATTAGTAAGTAGGTACTTACTTATTCGGTGATTGCCAACCCTAGTGCGTACAATACACACGGCAGTGTTTCACCAGCTCAACAGAGAAACAAAAACTCCATTAATGTCATTTAATCGAGCTCTCGAGCGTGGGATTACAAGCGTAGTTTTAGGTATAAATTAAATTTTAATTCGCGTTGTACTTTTCCAGCAGTTCGACTGACCTTCAGCTTTTAACGATAAAACCGGAGCATTTGTCAAGGAAGTTTACACAAATAAACACTTCTTGTTTAATTTATCTAGAGTTAGGTACACTAGGTAGAATTTGTCGATCAATTGAATACTTTGAAATAATACCTATCTGTTGAGGAAACACCGGACTTAAAATAAGGTTCGCTTTTATTTATTAAAAGTTTACTTAAAATAGGAACATAATACACAGTAACGAAGTAGAAAACTATTAAGTAGTTTATATTTATACTAATAATAATTATATAGGTATAATTAGGTACTAATAATCATCTTAATAGGTTCCTAATTCAGGGTTCAAATTCAATTGAAACGGTTAAGATTATTGTCATGCGTCAACATGTTGTTAGCAGTTGTCAATCTTTCAGTATCGCTATCTAAATTAACTACTGCCGTATGTACGCAGGAGGAATGGAGGTTCCATCCGGCTGCATCATTATTACAATACTAAAAATGCATCCCAGATGAATCTGCAAAATGAATTAAACCACAGCTGTGGTATCCAATTAAGTGGATTGCTAATAAAAGTGAAATCGAAGCGAGTGCAGTGGCCGCACGCTTGCGGCGGCTCTCTGCACGATGCGCGACGCGCCACCACCGCACCGCCCCGCGCCGCGTCACCGCTCCTGCAGTCGCCGCCACCGCCTGGCCACTACCAATATATACACTTGCCACACCAGTATATTCCTGCTCAGTATCCACTTAACAAAGTGTATTTTTGTCTGTTATTATGTCAAATTATATATTTAAATTAGTTCCAAGAACGTAAAACGACAACCAGTTAACTGATAAAATATTTATTTACATAAAAGTGTGGTCAAGTCGCACACGCGTGTCGAATCTATTATTCGAATACGCGTGGGAAGTGCTACCGAAACGCCAATAAAATTCTTACCATAATATCGTTATTAAATTTCGAAATCACGCGAATGAGAAAGGTTAAGCGAAATCATCTATTGTGACACTTTGCTATTGTCTGGTCCAAAATATTTCTATAACCGGAACAGCTTATCTCCTATGAATAAAACTTTCATAAAAAGATTTCGCAGATTTATATTTAACATCTCATATGTATGTATGAAATCTTTTTGTTTCAGAGTTTAATGTTATTTTACAGAATAAATTTACAATTACGTTGAACCTAGATCTCCTCCGCAGCGGTGTCTTTGAGGTAGTTTCAACTAACATATGCATAGATGTGTACAACCGGATATACATAAATGCAACGGTGGATCGAATTGAATATAGTCACTGCTTTCTCAAGCTGCATTACATAGGTACTTAGACAAGAACAAAGTTTATTAATATGGCATACAAAATCTACTTAAAACTAATATTAACATAATGTCAGTAAGTAGTAGATAGGTAATACCTACGGAAAGATTACCAACTCGAACACCGTAGCCAGTCATTATAAAGTAATACATAATATAAATTAAATAAGTTTTTTCCATTGAAAGCAAATCATACACTGTATTGAACATGGATTACATAATTATCATGAAATAAGTATATTGCATTATCTGTGGTTGTTACAAATAAAAAAGCCTCTACATTTATTAGGCCCGATTTATATAACGGTGACAGATACGCAATTTTACAATTTTGGTGCGCAATTTTACATATATATTATTTTGGTGCGCATTGAATCAAATGGCCTACATGGCAACATCTCAGACTTAGTTTTAATGATACAATGAATACTAACGAAACACAAAAACTCTAAGGTAAAGCCTGATTTTTATCTAAAACAAACTTGGTCTAAAATATCAGACAAATCCTGATGTCTTTAATGCATGAACTTAACCTAAGCTAAAACATATCGCAGTTCCAGACAAGCTTTTAGTTGACCAGCATCGCTTCTATTGTTACCTCATGCAGGGACGCCGACTTTGCGGGTGTTTAGAGGCTCCAGAAACCATGAATAGGCACTTCGCCAATTTTTTAAAAGAGTCATCAAATGAGCATTGAGCACTTATGAGGTTTTTAAAGCTGAAACTTCTGACTTAATGTTTACGTTAGCAGTATTCTGTAGCAGAACTTCTAAGCAGGTTCAGGCAGGCTGGCAGCCAGGTGTGAGTGCGGAGGGGGGGGGGGGGAGGGGGGCGCAGTCGGCGGGGCGAAGTGCGAGCCTCGCGCGCCACATGATTTATCGCGGGCCTAGATCCGGTTCGCGCAAGCACCGCCGCTGCCCACGCCTTGTTTTGCTCTATTATCACGCCAAAATGATCACCACTCGGTCTACTATTATATTGTTCGGTTGCTTGTGGTGTTTCGAATTGAAAGTGAGTATTTTTCCTATTCTGCTACAAAGGCTGCAAAAGTGATTTCGGTAGGTACGGTACCCACTAGCCAGAACTGTATGTCCTTGTTAAACCTAAGGTAATTAATGGAATAATGGAGCGTTTGATAAAAAAATAAAACACTTCACATCTCTTCAGCGCAATCGTTGCTTCAAACCGAGCCAGTCAACACGACTAAAATAACTCTGACCAAAAACGAATAAACATTGAATAGAAAATTCATACATAAATGGATGCATGCTCTAACACGGAGTCCGGCAATAAGTAATACCTATATTTCAATAACGAAACGGTTCAAGAGCCCAGAATGTTGGTCAAGCATCTCTTTTAGTACTTTCTTCAAATAAATAGCTTTGATTTGCTGATGTATTCGTTGAAATGTAAATAACTGTAGATATTCTTCACAATATTCATACTTATATGTGTTTTTGATCATTTATCTACATTACGGTCTGTAAGAAACTAATAGTTGCTCGGAGTCGAAGTCAAATGAAAGTGTTGGGAATTTCCATGAATCTGTGAACTATCCAAAACCGCCCAAGCTGTGATAACGTGATAACGATTTGTGTAAGCAATATTTGAAATAAACACCTCCTAACATAAAGACACATACTTTCCATCTCCATTGAGCTGGCACCGTAGGTATGTACCTACGACACGTAATATAAGATATTATTTACACTCATGTCATTGACTTGCAGTTCATCGGCTGTGCGTCGCAGTAGGTACCTCTTTTAATTCATGCCTCATGCACCTTATGCGGATATTTTTATTTGAAGGAAACAGCGGTTGAACAATTAGATAAGACAGGGAAAAACTGTTAAGATGAGGGTTCGAAATTTGGTTGATTTTCTATTCTACTTTTTCTTTAAGTAAGTATGTGGACTAGGAATCTTATATTTAGATGTATGATTTTTGACCATATTATCTTGAGTATCTTTAAATCCAAATCACGATTTGACGAAATTTTCTCGATAAAAAAAAATTATGAAATGAGCTCTAATTATTTACAATTTTCCTTGCTACCACGATGTTTTTACGATTTAGATCACGAAATTATTTCTAAAACATAGCAAATAATGCTATCTAAACTACCCTTCAACCATATTTTAATTCATGAAGTAGTTTTTTTTTAATTCAAGAAAATGTGGTTTGGCGCTTACGTTGTTTATTTCCGAGCGCGCGCACAATATCGCCATCTCACATTTTAAGTACTTGAACTAACCATGTCTCTCTCTAACTTTGTATTGTTAGTGTCCGCTCGGACTTGTTCGACGTCGGACCTGTGAAGGATTTTTTAAAAAATATTACGAAAAAATATTACGGTCGTGCCACATTACAGGTACAGTACAGTATTTACAGTCCGCCGACGCCTATGATAAATAAATAAATATCCTTGGAAATTCTTTTACACATGACTACCTGATCCCAAACTAAGCAGAGCTTGTACTATGGAAACCAGATAACTGATATTACTACATATACTACTTTTTGTTTGTAAATACAAACGAAATATACACTTAATTACACCTAGACTCGGGACATGCGGACATGTTCATGCACACAACTGCATGTCCTGGGCAGGAATCGAACCTATGACCTGCACTGCAGCGTGATTTTCGTTTGCTTTTCCTTGTCTTGTGTAATTTCTTTTCATCTCTTGTCATTTTGTGTCATCTCTTGTCATTTTGTGTCATCTCTTGTCATTTTGTGTCATCTCTTGTCATTTCATAGTTATTCGTGTCA